>CM042421.1:1146951-1329451 GCA_023634145.1 Thymallus thymallus
CTGTAGAGTAGTACTCAGGATGTGGTTAGTCCTGAAGCGTCTGTAGAGTAGTACTCAGGAGGTGGTTAGTCCTGAAGCGTCTGTAGAGCAGTACTCAGGAGGTGGTTAGTCCTGAAGCGTCTGTAGAGCAGTACTCAGGAGGTGGTTAGTCCTGAAGTGTCTGTAGAGTAGTACTCAGGAGGTGGTTAGTCCTGAAGCGTCTGTAGAGGAGTACTCAAGACGTGGATAGTCCTGAAGCGTCTGTAGAGCAGTACTCAGGAGGTGGTTAGTCCTGAAGCGTCTGTAGAGTAGTACTCAGGAGGTGGTTAGTCCTGAAGCGTCTGTAGAGTAGTACTCAGGAGGTGGTTAGTATTGAAGCGTCTGTAGAGCAGTACTCAGGAGGTGGTTAGTCCTGAAGCGTCTGTAGAGTAGTACTCAGGAGGTGATTAGTCCTGAAGCGTCTGTAGAGTAGTACTCGGGAGGTGGTCAATCGATAGTATTGGAACCCAGCCACCAAACCTCAGGAGTTAGGACTAAGCCTAATGATAGTGTTGGACCTGGGCCACCAGCCCTCAGGACTAACCCTAACGATAGTGTTGGACCTAGGCCACCAAGTCTGAGGACTAACCCTAATGATAGTGTTGGACCTGGGCCACCAAGTCTGAGGACTAACCCTAATGATAGTGTTGGACCTGGGCCACCAAGTCTGAGGACTAACCCTAATGATAGTGTTGGACCTGGGCCACCAAGCCCCAGGACTAACCCTAACGATAGTGTTGGACCTGGGCCACCAAGCCCCAGGACTAACCCTAACGATAGTGTTGGACCTGGGCCACCAAGCCTCAGGACAAACCCTAACGATAGTGTTGGACCTGGGCCACCAAGCCTCAGGACAAACCCGAACGATAGTGTTGGACCTGGGCCACCAAGCCCCAGGACTCTGGCTGCCAAGGGTTGGATAGAGCTTCAATCAGAAAGAGCAGAGAAATGTCCTGCCTAGTGGATAGGAGTAAACACAGTGTACTGTTTCTCTCTTTCTCTCTCTCTCTTTCTCTCTCTCCCTGTGTATCTCTCTCTCTCTCTCTCTCTTTCTATCCTCTGTCTCTCTCTCTCTCTCTCTTTCTCTCTCTCTCTTTCTCTCTCTCTTTCTCTCTCCCTATCTCTCCCTCTGTCTCTCTCCCTCCCTTTCTCTCTCTCTCTCTCTTTCTCTCTCTCTTTCTCTCTCCCTCTTTCTCTCTCTCTCTCTCCCTATCTCTCCCACTCTCTCTCTCTCTCCCTACCTCTCTCTCTCTCCCTCTCTCTCTCCCTCCCTCCCTCCCTCCCTCCCTCACTCTCTCTCTCTCTCTCTCTCTCTCTCTCTCTCTCTCTCTCTCTCTCTCTCTCTCTCTCTCTCTCTCTCTCTCTCCCCCTCTCTCTCTCTCTCTCTCTCTCTCTTAATAACACTGAGACACACTGAGACACTACAGCATAACAATGATACACCCTGAGACACTACAACCTAACACTGAGACACTACAACATAACACTGAAACACTACAACATAACACTGAAACACCCTGAGACACTACAACATAACACTTGAGACACTATAACATAACACTGAGACACACTGAGACACTACAACATAACACTGAGACACTACAACATAACACTGAGACACACTGAGACACTACAGCATAACAATGATACACCCTGAGACACTACAACCTAACACTGAGACACTACAACATAACACTGAGACACTACAACATAACAATGATACACCCTGAGACACTACAACCTAACACTGAGACACTACAACATAACACTGAGACACTACAACATCACACTGAGACACACTGAGACACTACAACATAATTCTGAGACACACTGAGACACTACAACATAACACTGAGACACACTTGAGACACTACAACATAACACTGAGACACACTGAGACACTACAACATAACACTGAGACACACTGAGACACTACAACATAACACTGAGACACACTGAGACACTACAACATAACACTGAGACACTACAACATAACACTGAGACACACTGTGACACTACAACATAACACTGAGACACACTGAGACACTACAACATAACACTGAGACACACTGAGACACTACAACATAACACTGAGACACACTGAGACACTACAACATAACACTGAGACACACTGAGACACTACAACATAACACTGAGGCACTACAACATAACACCTCCTTCTTTTCCTTCTCCTTCTCAGAGAAACACGTATCATCAGGTAGGCCAAGAAGGAGGTCTGTTCTGTTGGAAGCATGCCACATCAGGATGTATCCAACCCTTTCTTCATGTTTGCCTCTCTTCTCTCCTTCCTCTCTCTAGTTGTGCCTTGCAGAGTGTTTGATGTTGGGCTCATTAAAGGTAAAAACAGAGGGAGATCATTTTTCGCCTGTTCAGTTCCCTCCCTCAGCCTCCCTGAGATTCACAGGAAATATCTGTATGCATATAAACACATCTCCTTTCAAGCCTCTCTCTGTATGGCAGGCAGCCTCTTACCAGGATATTATTACATTGGACAAGAAAATATACTTCTGCTCTATGGTTTTGGAAGAGCTTGGATAAATTGATGAATTATATAACCAGTTGTTCTTGATCTAATGTTAATCTTTTCTAAGGAAAATAATTGAGAATATTACTTTTCATTATGTTTTCAGTTTTGTGTGATGATGGATGCTATTCAATTGTTTTACTGTTATGGAAAACTAACAGGCCTAGTGGTCAGGGCACGGTTTGGACATATTGTTGTTGTGGAGATTCACAGAAATAATCCTTAGAACTTTTTACCTCTGGGTTTCATCATAAGAACTACAGCAACCACATCACCAACTACTCTTTCAGCAGACACACAGCTGGAACACCCTTTAATACAACACACACAACACTGAGACACACTCAGACACTACAACACAACACAACACTGAGACAAACTCAGACAGTACAACGCACACAACATAACACTGAGACACACTCAGACAGTACAACGCACACAACACAACACTGAGACACACTCAGACAGTACAACGCACACACACAACACTGAGACACACTCAGACAGTACAACGCACACAACATAACACTGAGACACACTCAGACAGTACAACGCACACAACATAACACTGAGACACACTCAGACAGTACAACGCACACAACATAACACTGAGACACACTCAGACAGTACAACGCACACAACATAACACTGAGACACACTCAGACAGTACAACACACACAACATAACACTGAGACACACTGCTGAGACACTACAGCACAACACTAAGACACTACAACATAACACTGAAACACACTCAGACACTACAACATAACACTGAGACACACTCAGACACTACAACACACACAACACAACACTGAGACAATAATACACACACAACATAACACTGAGACACACGGAGACACTACAACAAAACACTGAGACACCCTGAGACACACTGAGACACTACAACATAACACTGAGACACTACAACACAACATTGAGACACACTGAGACACACTGAGACAATACAACATAACACTGAGACACTACAACACAACATTGAGACACACTGAGACACACTGAGACACTACAACATAACACTGAGGCACTACAACATAACACTGAGATACTACAATGTAACACTGAGACACACTGAGACACTACAACATAACACTGAGACACTACAACACAACACTGAGACACACTGAGACACTATAACATAACACTGAGACACTACAACACAACATTGAGACACACTGAGACACTATAACATAACACTGAGACACTACAACATAACACTGAGACACTACAACACAACACTGAGACACACTGAGACACTACAACAGAACACTGAGACACACTGAGACACTACAACATAACACTGAGACACACTGAGACACTATGACATAACACTGAGACACTACAACATAACACTGAGACACACTGAGACACTACAACACAACACTGAGACACACTGAGACACTACAACATAACACTGAGACACACTGAGACACTACAACACAACACTAAGACAATACAACACACACAACATAACACTAAGACAGAGCAAGTGTTATCAGTGTTATAACAGTGTTATCCTAAGCATTAGGTCCTGGGTAACAGTGTTATCCTAAGCATTAGGTCCTGGGTAACAGTGTTATCCTAAGCATTAGGTCCTGGGTAACAGTGTTATCCTAAGCATTAGGTCCTGGGTAACAGTGTTATCCTAAGCATTAGGTCCTGGGTAACAGTGTTATCCTAAGCATTAGGTCCTGGGTAACAGGACAGGAAAGAGCTGCCCAACACTGTGTTGGTCGTTCACACACTATCTGAAAAGCTGAGTAGCATCCTGGAATAGACTGGAGTACTGGGTTAGGGTTGGATCAGGGCTGATGTGCATCTGAAATGGCACCATATTCACTATATAGTGCACTACCTCTACGGTCACTTGTCAAAAGTAGTGCACTATAGGGAATAGGGTGCCATTTGGGAAGCTCTCTAAGAGGCTCTGTCCAGGGGCCCAGAACTAGGAGGGATCTAAGAGGCTCTGTCCAGGGTCCAGAACTAGGAGGGATCTAAGAGGCTCTGTCCAGGGCCCAGAACTAGGAGGGATCTAAGAGGCTCTGTCCAGGGTCCAGAACTAGGAGGGATCTAAGAGGCTCTGTCCAGGGGCCCAGAACTAGGAGGGATCTAAGAGGCTCTGTCCAGGGGCCAGAACTAGGAGGGATCTAAGAGGCTCTGTCCAGGGGCCAGAACTAGGAGGGATCTAAGAGGCTCTGTCCAGGGGCCAGAACTAGGATGGATCTAAGAGGCTCTGTCCAGGGGCCCAGAACTAGGAGGGATCTAAGAGGCTCTGTCCAGGGGCCCAGAACTAGGAGGGATCTAAGAGGCTCTGTCCAGGGGCCCAGAACTAGGAGGGATCTAAGAGGCTCTATCCAGGGCCCAGAACTAGGAGGGGAGCTCAGCAGACTCAGAGTGATCTGTCTATTCCTCTCTATCTTTCTCTCGTTCACTTACTTCCACCCTCTCTGCTGGCCTCAGGTGCTGTGAGTGTGAACACACCGTAGCTGTGGATGAGTTTATCCTTCAGACTCTTAGGATGGAATAGTCTACATCCATCCATGGTCTTGACTAGCATGCCACTGATCTGCTGTCTTGGTTTCCAAAGATACTCCACCAGTCTTGGTTAACAAAGATACTGTAGATGTTTTGGTTATCAAAGATACTAGAGCTGTCTTGGTAAACCAAAGATACTCCAGTTGACTTGGTTACCAACGATACTCCTGCTGTCTTGGTAAACCAAAGATACTTCAACCTTTAAAAAAAATTAAGTGCCGCCGTTTCCCAATGTTCTTGAACACAGTATGATGCCTCTGTGGTAGTAGGGATTACTTAGTGGATTCTGCTCTCTCAGAGGGGAAAAACTGATTTTCCAAAAGAAAGGCAAAGTCATCTCTTAGTGTTTGGCAGCTAGCAGGCTGATCTTATGTATCAGTTTAACTACAGTGGAAACACTCTCTCTGCTATGAATCATCTCATACTGAAAGCCAAGGATTTCGGCATCATGGATAGATAATAGTTGACTGATATTGTACAATAACTGTTGCGTTGTCAACCAGCAAGCAATAGCTCTTACCTGCTGACCTGGCCAACAAGGTCTGGAATAAAATAAATAGTTGCCTGGAATTAACAGTCTTGATCAGCTTCATGGATGTTGTTGGCAATTGTTGACAGATATTGTACAGTGAGTGTTGTGTTTTCAGACTACAGCACACAAACAAACAAACTAAAAGTCCTTATCTGGTAGTAGTCTTGATCAAGGCTGTGTTGTTCTATAGTCTTGATCAAGGCTGTGTTGTTCTATAGTCTTGGTCAAGGCTGTGTTGTTCTATAGTCTTGATCAAGGCTGTGTTGTTGTATAGCCTTGATCAAGGCTGTGTTGTTCTATAGTCTTGATCAAGGCTGTGTTGTTCTATAGCCTTGATCAAGGCTGTGTTGTTCTATAGTCTTGATCAAGGCTGTGTTGTTCTATAGTCTTGATCAAGGCTGTGTTGTTCTATAGTCTTGATCAAGGCTGTGTTGTTCTATAGTCTTGATCAAGGCTGTGTTGTTCTATAGTCTTGATCAAGGCTGTGTTGTTCTATAGTCTTGATCAAGGCTGTGTTGTTCTATAGTCTTGGTCAAGGCTGTGTTGTTCTATAGTCTTGATCAAGGCTGTGTTGTTCTATAGTCTCGATCAAGGCTGTGTTGTTCTATAGTCTCGGTCAAGGCTGTGTTGTTCTATAGTCTCGATCAAGGCTGTGTTGTTCTATAGTCTTGATCAAGGCTGTGTTGTTCTATAGTCTCGATCAAGGCTGTGTTGTTCTATAGTCTTGATCAAGGCTGTGTTGTTCTATAGTCTCGGTCAAGGCTGTGTTGTTCTATAGTCTTGATCAAGGCTGTGTTGTTCTATAGTCTCGGTCAAGGCTGTGTTGTTCTATAGTCTTGATCAAGGCTGTGTTGTTCTATAGTCTTGATCAAGGCTGTGTTGTTCTATAGTCTTGATCAAGGCTGTGTTGTTCTATAGTCTTGATCAAGGCTGTGTTGTTCTATAGTCTTGATCAAGGCTGTGTTGTTCTATAGTCTTGATCAAGGCTGTGTTGTTCTATAGTCTTGGTCAAGGCTGTGTTGTTCTATAGTCTTGATCAAGGCTGTGTTGTTCTATAGTCTTGATCAAGGCTGTGTTGTTCTATAGTCTTGATCAAGGCTGTGTTGTTCTATAGTCTTGATCAAGGCTGTGTTGTTCTATAGTCTTGATCAAGGCTGTGTTGTTCTATTGTCTTGATCAAGGCTGTGTTGTTCTATAGTCTTGATCAAGGCTGTGTTGTTCTATAGTCTTGATCAAGACTGTGTTGTTCTATAGTCTTGATCAAGGCTGTGTTGTTCTATAGTCTTGATCAAGGCTGTGTTGTTCTATAGTCTTGATCAAGGCTGTGTTGTTCTATATTCTTGATCAAGGCTGTGTTGTTCTATAGTCTTGGTCAAGGCTGTGTTGTTCTATAGTCTTGGTCAAGGCTGTGTTGTTCTATAGTCTTGATCAAGGCTGTGTTGTTCTATAGTCTTGATCAAGGCTGTGTTGTTCTATAGTCTTGATCAAGGCTGTGTTGTTCTATAGTCTTGGTCAAGGATGTGTTGTTCTATAGTCTTGATCAAGGCTGTGTTGTTCTATAGTCTTGGTCAAGGCTGTGTTGTTCTATAGTCTTGATCAAGGCTGTGTTGTTCTATAGTCTTGATCAAGGCTGTGTTGTTCTATAGTCTTGGTCAAGGCTGTGTTGTTCTATAGTCTTGATCAAGGCTGTGTTGTTCTATAGTCTTGATCAAGGCTGTGTTGTTCTATAGTCTTGATCAAGGCTGTGTTGTTCTATAGTCTTGATCAAGGCTGTGTTGTTCTATAGTCTTGATCAAGGCTGTGTTGTTCTATAGTCTTGATCAAGGCTGTGTTGTTCTATAGTCTTGGTCAAGGCTGTGTTGTTCTATAGTCTTGGTCAAGGCTGTGTTGTTCTATAGTCTTGATCAAGGCTGTGTTGTTCTATAGTCTTGATCAAGGCTGTGTTGTTCTATAGTCTTGATCAAGGCTGTGTTGTTCTATAGTCTTGGTCAAGGCTGTATTGTTCTATAGTCTTGATCAAGGCTGTGTTGTTCTATAGTCTTGATCAAGGCTGTGTTGTTCTATAGTCTTGATCAAGGCTGTGTTGTTCTATAGTCTTGATCAAGGCTGTGTTGTTCTATAGTCTTGATCAAGGCTGTGTTGTTCTATAGTCTTGATCAAGGCTGTGTTGTTCTATAGTCTTGATCAAGGCTGTGTTGTTCTATAGTCTTGATCAAGGCTGTGTTGTTCTATAGTCTTGATCAAGGCTGTGTTGTTCTATAGTCTTGATCAAGGCTGTGTTGTTCTATAGTCTTGATCAAGGCTGTGTTGTTCTATAGTCTTGATCAAGGCTGTGTTGTTCTATAGTCTTGATCAAGGCTGTGTTGTTCTTCAGAGATGAACACATTAACAGCTGAAGCCTCTATGAATACATATGAATAGCCTTTGTGAGAGATGTGTAGGATACAATGTAAATGTCAATTAGTTAATTTGGTCAACGGACGCACTAATATTACGTCTTTAGGGTTAGTATAACTACTCAGTATAACTACTCAGTATAACTATTCAGTAGAACTATTCAGTAGAACTACTCAGTATAACTATTCAGTATAACTACTCAGTATAACTACTCAGTATAACTATTCAGTAGAACTACTCAGTAGAACTACTCAGTATAACTACTCAGTATAACTACTCAGTAGAACTACTCAGTAGAACTACTCAGTATAACTACTCAGTATAACTACTCAGTATAACTATTCAGTAGAACTATTCAGTAGAACTACTCAGTAGAACTATTCAGTATAACTACTCAGTATAACTACTCAGTATAACTATTCAGTATAACTATTCAGTAGAACTACTCAGTATAACTACTCAGTATAACTACTCAGTATAACTACTCAGTAGAACTACTCAGTATAACTACTCAGTATAACTACTCAGTATAACTACTCAGTAGAACTACTCAGTATAACTATTCAGTATAACTACTCAGTATAACTATTCAGTATAACTACTCAGTATAACTACTCAGTAGAACTACTCAGTATAACTATTCAGTATAACTACTCAGTAGAACTACTCAGTAGAACTACTCAGTAGAACTACTCAGTATAACTATTCAGTATAACTACTCAGTATAACTACTCAGTATAACTACTCAGTATAACTATTCAGTATAACTACTCAGTATAATTACTCAGTATAACTACTCAGTAGAACTACTCAGTAGAACTATTCAGTATAACTACTCAGTAGAACTACTCAGTATAACTACTCAGTATAACTATTCAGTAGAACTACTCAGTAGAACTACTCAGTAGAACTACTCAGTAGAACTACTCAGTATAACTATTCAGTATAACTACTCAGTATAACTACTCAGTATAACTACTCAGTATAACTATTCAGTATAACTACTCAGTATAATTACTCAGTATAACTACTCAGTAGAACTACTCAGTAGAACTATTCAGTATAACTACTCAGTAGAACTACTCAGTATAACTACTCAGTATAACTATTCAGTAGAACTATTCAGTAGAACTACTCAGTAGAACTACTCAGTAGAACTACTCAGTATAACTATTCAGTATAACTACTCAGTATAACTACTCAGTAGAACTACTCAGTAGAACTACTCAGTATAACTATTCAGTATAACTACTCAGTATAACTACTCAGTATAACTACTCAGTATAACTACTCAGTATAACTACTCAGTAGAACTACTCAGTAGAACTATTCAGTATAACTACTCAGTAGAACTACTCAGTATAACTACTCAGTATAACTATTCAGTAGAACTATTCAGTATAACTACTCAGTATAACTACTCAGTAGAACTACTCAGTAGAACTACTCAGTAGAACTACTCAGTAGAACTACTCAGTAGAACTACTCAGTATAACTACTCAGTAGAACTACTCAGTATAACTATTCAGTATAACTACTCAGTATAACTACTCAGTATAACTACTCAGTATAACTACTCAGTAGAACTACTCAGTAGAACTATTCAGTATAACTACTCAGTAGAACTACTCAGTATAACTACTCAGTATAACTATTCAGTAGAACTATTCAGTATAACTACTGTATAATGATACCTGAGCAGTAGTGTTGAGGAGTTACTACTGTATAATGATACCTGAGCAGTAGTGTTGAGGAGTTACTACTGTATAATGATACCTGAGCAGTAGTGTTGAGGAGTTACTACTGTATAATGATACCTGAGCAGTAGTGTTGAGGAGTTACTACTGTATAATGATACCTGAGCAGTAGTGTTGAGGAGTTACTACTGTATAATGATACCTGAGCAGTAGTGTTGAGGAGTTACTACTGTATAATGATACCTGAGCAGTAGTGTTGAGGAGTTACTACTGTATAATGATACCTGAGCAGTAGTGTTGAGGAGTAAATACTAGTGGTGACATGTTCATTTAGACTGACCCCTAGTTGTGACATGTTCATTTAGACTGTCCCCTAGTGGTGACATGTTGTTCATTTAGACTGCCCCCTAGTGGAAACATGTTGAATGCCCCGTTCCCCAGATCTGGGACGTGGGTCTCAGTCTCAGACTCAAAGCGTGAATATTTTGAAATAACAGCAAATTATCTTTACTTTGGCATGTGAAAGATCAGAGTGTTGAAATGTGTAATGGTTTCAAGACATTTGGATAGTGTCCCTGTTACTGTCCAACTTCACACCAGAGCAGAGCAGAGAGGTTTCACTCCTGTCAGTTGTTTGAGGTGGTGAGAGGACTGGACTACTTTAAGATTTAAAAACAGTTTGTTTCAGAGATGAAGGCAACGACACCATCATGTAGAATTACAGCTGGTATTTCTAGTTGTGGGTCTTCAACACAGCCAGGCCAAGACTGTAACATGCAGCATGTTTGGAGAGCAGACCAGAACACAGAGTAGTGTGGAGAGCAGACCAGAACACAGAGTAGTGTGGAGAGCAGACCAGAACACAGAGTAGTGTGGAGAGCAAACCAGAACACAGAGTAGTGTGGAGAGCAGACCAGAACACAGAGTAGTGTGGAGAGCAGACCAGAAAACAGAGTAGTGTGGAGAGCAGACCAGAACACAGAGTAGTGTGGAGAGCAGACCAGAACACAGAGTAGTGTGGAGAGCAGACCAGAACACAGAGTAGTGTGGAGAGCAGACCAGAACACAGAGTAGTGTGGAGAGCAGACCAGAACACAGAGTAGTGTGGAGAGCAGACCAGAACACAGAGTAGTGTGGAGAGCAGACCAGAACACAGAGTAGTGTGGAGAGCAGACCAGAACACAGAGTAGTGTGGAGAGCAGACCAGAACACAGAGTAGTGTGGAGAGCAGACCAGAACACAGAGTAGTGTGGAGAGCAGACCAGAAGAACACAGAGTAGTGTGGAGAGCAGACCAGAACACAGAGTAGTGTGGAGAGCAGACCAGAACACAGAGTAGTGTGGAGAGCAGACCAGAACACAGAGTAGTGTGGAGAGCAGTCCAGAACACAGAGTAGTGTGGAGAGCAGACCAGAACACAGAGTAGTGTGGAGAGCAGACCAGAACACAGAGTAGTGTGGAGAGCAGACCAGAACACAGAGTACTATGGAGAGCAGACCAGAACACAGAGTACTATGGAGAGCAGACCAGAACACAGAGTAGTGTGGAGAGCAGACCAGAACACGGAGTACTATGGAGAGCAGACCAGAACACGGAGTACTATGGAGAGCAGACCAGAACACAGAGTACTATGGAGAGCAGACCAGAACACAGAGTACTATGGAGAGCAGACCAGAACACAGAGTAGTGTGGAGAGCAGACCAGAACACGGAGTACTATGAAGAGCAGACCAGAACACAAAGTACTATGGAGAGCAGACCAGAACACTGAGTAGTGTGGAGAGCAGACCAGAACACGGAGTACTATGGAGAGCAGACCAGAACACAGAGTACTATGGAGAGCAGACCAGAACACGGAGTACTATGGAGAGCAGACCAGAACACGGAGTACTATGGAGAGCAGACCAGAACACAGAGTACTATGGAGAGCAGACCAGAACACTGAGTAGTGTGGAGAGCAGACCAGAACACAGAGTACTATGGAGAGCAGACCAAAACACAGAGTACTATGGAGAGCAGACCAGAACACAGAGTAGTGTGGAGAGCAGACCAGAACACGGAGTACTATGGAGAGCAGACCAGAACACGGAGTACTATGGAGAGCAGACCAGAACACAGAGTACTATGGAGAGCAGACCAGAACACGGAGTACTATGGAGAGCAGACCAGAACACAGAGTACTATGGAGAGCAGACCAAAACACAGAGTACTATGGAGAGCAGACCAGAACACAGAGTACTATGGAGAGCAGACCAGAACACAGAGTACTATGGAGAGCAGACCAGAACACAGAGTACTATGGAGAGCAGACCAGAACACAGAGTACTGATTAAGAGCAAATGCCAACGTTGAGATATTTCTCTGGGCAATGTATCACTCATAGGGATCCCACATTTCACCACCTTGATGTTGTAATTCATGCTACTAACATGCTGTTACAGTGAACAGTTTATCTGTAACCTCCTTACAGTGTTGTTCTAATGTCAGATAGGCCTACATCTACTGGAAACCTGAGAGCACAAGGTGGGAAAACAAAACTAGTCTAACTTCTGTGTTCCAAGTTCTACGTTCTAGTTCTACGTTCTAGTTCTACGTTCTAGTTCTAGTTATAACCGTCCTCCTCCTGTTCTCTCTCTCCTCTTCTAGGAAGCGCTCGGTGACCCACGCCCAGCTGATGCATGATAAGGGCCGGACGCTGCAGGATTTCAAGCGTCGCATGTGGCTCCAAGAGCTGCTGGAGGAGGTCCATACGGCTGAGATTAGGGAGTTGCCCACCCGCCCAGGGGTCAGCAGCGGAGCCGGGGTGGGGCTGGGACTGCCGGAAGCCGGGGTGAGGGTCAGCCTGGGACTGGGCACCACAGGGGGTACCCAACACACCTACCCCAAATCTCCAGGGGGCACCAAGAACCTTCCCATCAGCTTCCATATGAAGGAGGAGGAAGGAACCAACCTGCCGCAGGAGACCAACAAGTCCCAAACATTCAAAGACAAAGACGGGGCGCGGAAGGCCAAGGACGGGATAAAGAAGAAGGGGAGGAGTGGGAAGAGGAGGGAGGGGGAGAGGAGGGAGGGGGAGAGGAGGGAGGGAGAGAGGAGGGAGGGGGAGAGGAGGGAGGGAGAGAGGAGGGAGGGGGAGAAGAAGAAGAGGCGGGCGCGCTCGCTGGGCTGGGCGCAGGAGGGGGAGGAGCCTGGGAGTGGGTACCACCTGGAGTGGCGAGGGCCCTTCTTCGGCCTGAGGGGGGCGCTGCACTAGAACACTGTCACACTTTGACTAAGGTAAACAAACACCTGATGGTGTTGCTGATTCTGGGTCAGGAGCTACATAGATTGCTGAGTGAATGTCAGAACTAATGTCTTTGTCTCTTTCTGTGTTTCAGAAACCTAAGGACATTCAGATGGACACCTAGGCACTCCTGTTGCAGGGTTCTGTGATACTGATTGTTTGGAAAGTAAAAATAGGGAAATATTTATTTTCTGTAAATATTGTAAACGCACCAGACTAGTGATAATGAAGAAGACAATATAACATGACAGATGCTCTCTGTGGAGCAGCAGAATTTATTCATCGTGAATCCTTCCTGTTCCTGTTCCTGTTCCTGTTTTGTTTTGTTAGGACTACGCCAATTATTATTGATGTCAGATTTTGCAGTAATTTATTTAGTTTGAATGGTGTATTTATTTTCTAAATGTATCAGGTGCTGCTGACCTTCTATATTTTTGTACCATAATGCACTTTTAGATATATAAATATATATACCAGTCATTTTGTTAATTGACTTTTTGTGGTTAATGAAGAAAACATTGTTGGTCATTCCTCCGTGTCCGCTAGGCTCCTTCTCTGCATGGTTCTATAATGATCATGTGACTCGTCTGGCCGCTCTGCTCTGAATGGCCCACAAACCTCTAATCTAGTTTGCTGTTGACCAGGGGCGTGTTCAATAGGCACATAACGGAAAATGTTTCAAATTGTTTTACAACGGAAAACAAAAACAAGCATTTCTTATTGGAAATGTCCAGCTAGTCCCTCCCTGTTTCAGATGTTTTTCTTCAGTTCGATGCCTAATGAACACGACCCAGGATGGCCCATGCAGGTGTCCTGACCCCTAACCTCTGAACACGACCCAGGATGGCCCATGCAGGTGTCCTGACCCCTAACCTCTGAACACGACCCAGGATGGCCCATGCAGGTGTCCTGACCCCTAACCTCTGTACACTGTGCTTCAACCCCTAACCCTCTGTCTCATCTGTTGGTCCACTGGGAACCACCTTGTCTTTCTCCTGTTCTGAGTTCATTCTGCCTGTACAAAACCTGAACACAATGCAACAACTTCATATTGTTGTTGGGCACTTGCACTGAGAGACAACCCTATATTGAATGGATTAAACATTTGACAGTATCTCCCCTGAGTGTGATGTGTCTTTGCTATGTGTCTGACTGTCATCCTGTCTGGTTGTATGAACTGGCTGTCTTCCTGTCTGGTTGTATGAAATGTGTGTATGTTTTGTCTTGTCCTGCTGATATCCCTCACCTCACCAGTTAGAATCAGACTGTAGTCAGCCTCCTGTAACCAGTTAGAATCAGACTGTTGTCAGCCTCCTGTAACCCTTTAGAATCAGACTGTTGTCAGCCTCCTGTAACCAGTTAGAATCAGACTGTTGTCAGCCTCCTGTAACCCGTTAGAATCAGACTGTTGTCAGCCTCCTGTAACCAGTTAGAATCAGACTGTTGTCAGCCTCCTGTAACCCGTTAGAATCAGACTGTTGTCAGCCTCCTGTAACCCGTTAGAATCAGACTGTTGTCAGCCTCCTGTAACCAGTTAGAATCAGACTGTTGTCAGCCTCCTGTAACCCGTTAGAATCAGACTGTTGTCAGCCTCCTGTAACCCGTTAGAATCAGACTGTTGTCAGCCTCCTGTAAGCAGTTAGAATCAGACTGTTGTCAGCCTCCTGTAACCAGTTAGAATCAGACAGTTGTCAGCCTCCTGTAACCAGTTAGAATCAGACTGTTGTCAGCCTCCTGTAACCCGTTAGAATCAGACTGTTGTCAGCCTCCTGTAACCCGTTAGAATCAGACTGTTGTCAGCCTCCTGTAACCAGTTAGAATCAGACTGTTGTCAGCCTCCTGTAACCCGTTAGAATCAGACTGTTGTCAGCCTCCTGTAACCCGTTAGAATCAGACTGTTGTCAGCCTCCTGTAACCAGTTAGAATCAGACTGTTGTCAGCCTCCTGTAACCAGTTAGAATCAGACTGTTGTCAGCCTCCTGTAACCCGTTAGAATCAGACTGTTGTCAGCCTCCTGTAACCCGTTAGAATCAGACTGTTGTCAGCCTCCTGTAACCCGTTAGAATCAGACTGTTGTCAGCCTCCTGTAACCAGTTAGAATCAGACTGTTGTCAGCCTCCTGTAACCAGTTAGAATCAGACTGTTGTCAGCCTCCTGTAACCCGTTAGAATCAGACTGTTGTCAGCCTCCTGTAACCCGTTAGAATCAGACTGTTGTCAGCCTCCTGTAACCCGTTAGAATCAGACTGTTGTCAGCCTCCTGTAACCAGTTAGAATCAGACTGTTGTCAGCCTCCTGTAACCCGTTAGAATCAGACTGTTGTCAGCCTCCTGTAACCCGTTAGAATCAGACTGTTGTCAGCCTCCTGTAACCAGTTAGAATCAGACTGTTGTCAGCCTCCTGTAACCAGTTAGAATCAGACTGTTGTCAGCCTCCTGTAACCAGTTAGAATCAGACTGTTGTCAGCCTCCTGTAACCAGTTAGAATCAGACTTTTGTCAGCCTCCTGTAACCCGTTAGAATCAGACTGTTGTCAGCCTCCTGTAACCAGTTAGAATCAGACTGTTGTCAGCCTCCTGTAACCAGTTAGAATCAGACTGTTGTCAGCCTCCTGTAACCAGTTAGAATCAGACTTTTGTCAGCCTCCTGTAACCCGTTAGAATCAGACTGTTGTCAGCCTCCTGTAACCAGTTAGAATCAGACTGTTGTCAGCCTCCTGTAACCAGTTAGAATCAGACTTTTGTCAGCCTCCTGTAACCCGTTAGAATCAGACTGTTGTCAGCCTCCTGTAACCAGTTAGAATCAGACTTTTGTCAGACAGAGACCGTTGGACACTTTTAGAACACTATTTAACCAGTCTCACCATAGAGCCTCTACCATGCCATGTTATCAATCACATTATATCTGGGGAAAAGACATCAGCATACTGTAAATACCTCATACTTGGTACAATCAACTCATTTAACCCTTTACACCTCGTACCCGTATTGAAAATGGAACGTAGTGTCTGTAGAGTAACATGCTATACATGACGTCAGAGCTCAGGGTCTTCACAGCTCTGTATGGGTTCTGACTGACAGCTGTTCTGAACTTTAGTACCACAACAAGAAGTTGCCCTCATCCCTTCTGCTGGGCAACTTTTGCACATGTTTTGTTGTCTGATTGAAGGAAATGCTGTAAATGAAGAGGACTGGATGTATTTAGAAAGATGAAACATTGAGGATTATAATAAATGCTGCTTTGATGTCATACCAGACAAACAACCATGAGTCAAAATGTGCACTTCACAATTTCATTTCATAAAACTCATGCAGTATACAATGTCAACCTTTATGATCACTACGTCTGATGTACAGTTACATTCTATGTGCACCAACATTACAGGACAGACTGATTACTGTCCAGCACCTCCTCTAGGGACAGACTGATTACTGTCCAGCACCTCCTCTAGGGACAGACTGATTACTGTCCAGCACCTCCTCTAGGGACAGACTGATTACTGTCCAGCACCTCCTCTAGGGACAGACTGATTACTGTCCAGCACCTCCTCTAGGGACAGACTGATTACTGTCCAGCACCTCCTCTAGGGACAGGCTGATTAATGTCCAGCACCTCCTCTAGGGACAGGCTGATTAATGTCCAGCACCTCCTCTAGGGACAGGCTGATTAATGTCCAGCACCTCCTCTAGGGACAGGCTGATTACTGTCCAGCACCTCCTCTAGGGACAGACTGATTACTGTCCAGCACCTCCTCTCCTCTGTTACTGTCCACCATACATCACTTCACCATCCTCCACTGGTCAAAAGTAGTGCACTATATAAGGAATAGCATGTTTCTCCCACAGAGTGGTCAATGGGTGCGTTGCAGGGATTTCTGGGTAGCAGACAGCAGACAGACAGCAGTGTCTTGACTTGGTTCCTGTATAAACTATTAAAGTACCCAGTCAGAACCCATCAGGCCTTATATGACCCAGCCAGAACCCATCAGGCCTTATATGACCCAGTCAGAACCATCAGGCCTTATATGACCCAGTCAGAACCCATCAGGCCTTATATGACCCATTCAGAACCCATCAGGTCTTATATGACCCAGTCAGAACCCATCAGGCCTTATATGACCCAGTCAGAACCCATCAGGCCTTATATGACCCAGTCAGAACCCATCAGACTCCCCTCCTCTCATTGTATGCCAAAGTAAATGGCTTCCCTTTGCTTTGACTATTGCAGAGGTCATCCCTGGAGTACATATGGATGTGCCAAGACAACACCTGTCTCTCTATCTATGAGCTAAGACAACCCCTGTCTCTTTATATATGAGCTAAGACAACCCCTGTCTCTTTATATATGAGCTAAGACAACCCCTGTCTCTCTATCTATGAGCTAAGACAACCCCTGTCTCTCTATCTATGAGCTAAGACAACCCCTGTCTCTATCTATGAGCTAAGACAACCCATGTCTCTCTCTATGAGCTAAGACAACACCTGCCTCTATCTATAAGCTAAGACAACCCCTGTCTCTATCTATGAGCTAAGACAACCCGTCTCTCTATCTATAAGCTAAGACAACCCCTGTCTCTTTATATATGAGCTAAGACAACCCCTGTCTCTCTATCTATGAGCTAAGACAACCCCTGTCTCTATCTATGAGCTAAGACAACCCATGTCTCTCTCTATGAGCTAAGACAACACCTGTCTCTCTATCTATAAGCTAAGACAACCCCTGTCTCTATCTATGAGCTAAGACAACCCGTCTCTCTATCTATAAGCTAAGACAACCCGTCTCTTTATCTACGAGCTAAGACAACCCCTGTCTCTCTATCTATGAGCTAAGACAACCCCTGTCTCTATCTATGAGCTAAGACAACCCATGTCTCTATCTATGAGCTAAGACAACACCTGTCTCTCTCTCTATAAGCTAAGACAACCCCTGTCTCTTTATCTACGAGCTAAGACAACCCCTGTCTCTCTATCTATGAGCTAAGACAACCCCTGTCTCTTTATATATGAACTAAGACAACCCCTGTCTCTCTATCTATGAGCTAAGACAACCCCTGTCTCTATCTATGAGCTAAGACAACCCATGTCTCTCTCTATGAGCTAAGACAACACCTGTCTCTCTATCTATAAGCTAAGACAACCCCTGTCTCTATCTATGAGCTAAGACAACCCGTCTCTCTATCTATAAGCTAAGACAACCCCTGTCTCTTTATCTACGAGCTAAGACAACCCCTGTCTCTCTATCTATGAGCTAAGACAACCCCTGTCTCTATCTATGAGCTAAGACAACACCTGTCTCTCTATCTATAAGCTAAGACAACCCCTGTCTCTTTATCTACGAGCTAAGACAACCCCTGTCTCTCTATCTATGAGCTAAGACAACCCCTGTCTCTATCTATGAGCTAAGACAACCCCTGTCTCTATCTATGAGCTAAGACAACCCCTGTCTCTATCTATGAGCTAAGACAACCCCTGTCTATATCTATGAGCTAAGACAACCCCTGTCTTTATCTATGAGTTAAGACAACCCGTCTCTCTATCTATGAGCTAAGACAACCCGTCTCTCTATCTATGAGCTAAGACAAACCGTCTCTCTATCTATGAGCTAAGACAACCCGTCTCTCTATCTATGAGCTAAGACAACCCCTGTCTCTCTATCTATGAGCTAAGACAACCCGTCTCTCTATCTATGAGCTAAGACAACCCCTGTCTCTCTATCTATGAGCTAAGACAACCCGTCTCTCTATCTATGAGTTAAGACAACCCCTGTCTCTCTATCTATGAGTTAAGACAACCCCTGTCTCTCTATCTATGAGCTAAGACAACCTGTCTCTCTATCTATGAGTTAAGACAACCCCTGTCTCTCTATCTATGAGCTAAGACAACCCGTCTCTCTATCTATGAGCTAAGACAACCCCTGTCTCTCTATCTATGAGCTAAGACAACCCGTCTCTCTATCTATGAGCTAAGACAACCCGTCTCTCTATCTATGAGCTAAGACAACCCGTCTCTCTATCTATGAGTTAAGACAACCCCTGTCTCTGTCTATGAGTTAAGACAACCCCTGTCTCTCTATCTATGAGTTAAGACAACCCCTGTCTCTATCTATGAGCTAAGAGAACCCGTCTCTCTATCTATGAGCTAAGACAACCCGTCTCTCTATCTATGAGTTAAGACAACCCCTGTCTCTCTCTATGAGTTAAGACAACCCCTGTCTCTATCTATGAGCTAAGACAACCCGTCTCTCTATCTATGAGTTAAGACAACCCCTGTCTCTCTATCTATGAGTTAAGACAACCCCTGTCTCTCTCTATGAGTTAAGACAACCCCTGTCTCTATCTATGAGCTAAGACAACCCGTCTCTCTATCTATGAGTTAAGACAACCCCTGTCTCTCTCTATGAGCTAAGACAACCCGTCTCTCTATCTATGAGTTAAGACAACCCCTGTCTCTATCTATGAGTTAAGACAACCCCTGTCTCTATCTATGAGTTAAGACAACCCCTGTCTCTTTCTATGAGTTAAGACAACCCCTGTCTCTATCTATGAGTTAAGACAACCCCTGTCTCTTTCTATGAGTTAAGACAACCCCTGTCTCTATCTATGAGTTAAGACAACCCCTGTCTCTATCTATGAGTTAAGACAACCACTGTCTCTATCTATGAGTTAAGACAACCCCTGTCTCTATCTATGAGTTAAGACAACCCCTGTCTCTATCTATGAGTTAAGACAACCACTGTCTCTATCTATGAGTTAAGACAACCCCTGTCTACAGAAGACTTCCTGAGGCTGAAGAACATAGTGATAAATTAGCCCTCTTCATGTCTTTGGCACAACTGTTATATTTCTAAATGAGGGCCGAGGCACAAAGCAGCCCCAATTCCAGCAGCTCTATATTCTCCTCTCTCTAGTCCTCTGTAACTCACCCCAGGGGTGGAACAGCACTCTGCGGCTCTCCTCTCCTCACAGCGAAGCTAAAGTGTCAACAAATTGCCACTTCTCATCATAAATTTGATTTGAAATTCAATTACAAATGATTAACGTTTCCAAACAGAGGAATGTGGCGAGGAGGAGAGCTTGGCTTCCAGCAGAACCATTAAAATAATTCACACTGCTGGGTTTTGCAACATGACACGTTTGGTTTGGCCTTGGCTGAGAGACTGAGACCTTTAGCAGGAGTAGAGAGACACACACACACAGACTCTCTCTCACACGCACGCACTCACATACACACAGACTCTCTCTCACACGCACGCACACACTCACATACACCACACACACTCACATACACCACACTCTCTCACACACACACCACACTCTCTCACATACACCACACTCTCTCACACACACACACCCACACACACACTCACATACACCACACACTCTCTCTCACACACACACACACCACACACTCTCTCACACACACACACACACACACACACACACACACACACACACACACACACACACACACACACACACCACACACTCTCTCTCTCACACACACACACACACACACACACACACACACACACACACACACACACACACACACACACACATACACCACACACTCTCTCTCTCTCACACACACTCACATACACCACACTCCCATACACCACACACACCACACACTCACATACACCACACACTCTCTCACACACACACACATACACCACACACCCTCTCTCTCACACACACACACACATACACCACACACTCTCTATCTCACACACACTCACATACACCACACACTCACATACACCACACACTCCCATACACCACACACACCACACACTCACATACACCACACTCTCTCACACACACACTCACACGCACACACACGCAGGGCTGTGTTGATCTTATGATTCAAAACTGTGGGGACGGCTGGGCTGAGATGGGAGGACGACTGCAAGACAGCTCTCTAAGCTGGAACATCCAACCAACCAAAACAACCCTGGTATAAACTCCAAAACCAACCAAAACAACCCTGGTATAAACTCCATAACCAACCAAAACAACCCGGGTATAAACTCCATAACCAACCAAAACAACCCTGGTATAAACTCCATAACCAACCAAAACAACCCTGGTATAAACTCCAAAACCAACCAAAACAACCCTGGTATAAACTCCATAACCAACCAAAACAACCCTGGTATAAACTCCAAAACCAACCAAAACAACCCTGGTATAAACTCCATAACCAACCAAAACAACCCTGGTATAAACTCCAAAACCAACCAAAACAACCCTGGTATAAACTCCATAACCAACCAAAACAACCCTGGTATAAACTCCATAACCAACCAAAACAACCCTGGTATAAATCCATAACCAACCAAAACAACCCTGGTATAAAATCCATAACCAACCAAAACAACCCTGGTATAAACTCCATAACCAACCAAAACAACCCTGGTATAAACTCCATAACCAACCAAAACAACCCTGGTATAAAATCCATAACCAACCAAAACAACCCTGGTATAAACTCCATAACCAACCAAAACAACCCTGGTATAAACTCCATAACCAACCAAAACAACCCTGGTATAAAATCCATAACCAACCAAAACAACCCTGGTATAAACTCCATAACCAACCAAAACAACCCTGGTATAAACTCCATAACCAACCAAAACAACCCTGGTATAAACTCCATACCCAACCAAAACAACCCTGGTATAAACTCCATAACCAACCAAAACAACCCTGGTATAAACTCCATACCCAACCAAAACAACCCTGGTATAAACTCCATAACCAACCAAAACAACCCTGGTATAAACTCCATAACCAACCAAAACAACCCTGGTATAAACTCCATAACCAACCAAAACAACCCTGGTATAAACTCCATAACCAACCAAAACAACCCTGGTATAAACTCCATACCCAACCAAAACAACCCTGGTATAAACTCCATAACCAACCAAAACAACCCTGGTATAAACTCCATAACCAACCAAAACAACCCTGGTATAAACTCCATAACCAACCAAAACAACCCTGGTATAAACTCCATAACCAACCAAAACAACCCTGGTATAAACTCCATAACCAACCAAAACAACCCTGGTATAAACTCCATACCCAACCAAAACAACCCTGGTATAAACTCCATAACCAACCAAAACAACCCTGGTATAAACTCCATAACCAACCAAAACAACCCTGGTATAAACTCCATAACCAACCAAAACAACCCTGGTATAAACTCCATACCCAACCAAAACAACCCTGGTATAAACTCCATAACCAACCAAAACAACCCTGGTATAAACTCCATAACCAACCAAAACAACCCTGGTATAAACTCCATAACCAACCAAAACAACCCTGGTATAAACTCCATAACCAACCAAAACAACCCTGGTATAAACTCCATAACCAACCAAAACAACCCTGGTATAAACTCCATAACCAACCAAAACAACCCTGGTATAAACTCCATAACCAACCAAAACAACCCTGGTATAAACTCCATAACCTCAATGCCCCGAGCAGAGGGCACTTCACTGGAGCTGGAAGCCTGAGAGAGAGAGAACTCCTAGATGCCAGGGGTGGCAAGGGAACACTCACATAGTGCCCAAAGACAAAGTGCCATCTCTCTCTCTCTCTCTCTCTCTCTCATTACAGTGTGCCTAGTACAGGTTTCCCAACTGGCGGCCAACGGGTGATTTTATTTGGCCCCCCAGGTTTTCTGAGAATAAATAATAAATATATTTTTTATTGTTGGACATAGACTGTAAAAACACCAGCAAATCAGCTCCAACTGATTTTAATTTTTGAAATGTGTTCCAAAGTATTCCGACACATAATAGAGATAATACGTGATAGTACAGTCGTGGTCAAAACTTTTGAGTGACACAAGTATTGGTCTCCACAAAGTTTGCTGCCTCAGTGTTGATGATGGCATATACTCCAGAATGTCATGAAGAGTGATCAGATGAATTGCAATTAATTGCAAAGTCCCTCTTTGCCATGAAAATGAACTTAATCCCCAAAAAAACATTTCCACTGCATTTCAGCCCTGCCACAAAAGGACCAGCTGCCATCATGTCAGTGATTGTCTCGTTAACACAGGTAGGAGTGTTGACGAGGACAAGGCTGGAGATCACTCTGTCATGCTGATTGAGTCAAAATAACAGACTGGAAGCTTTAAAAGGAGGGTGGTGCTTGAAATCATTGTTCTTCCTCTGTCAACCATGGTTACCTGCAAGGAAACACGTGCCTTCATCATTGCTTTGCACAAAAAGGGCTTCACAGGCAAGGATATTGCTTCTGGTAAGATTGCACCTAAATCAACCATTTATCGGATCATCAAGAACTTCAAGGAGAGAGGTTCAATTGGTGTGAAGAAGGCATCAGGGCGCCCAAGAAAGTCCAGCAAGGCCCAGGACCGTCTCCTAAAGTTGATTCAGCTGCGGGATCGGGGCACCACCAGTGCAGAGCTTGCTCAGGAATGGCAGCAGGCAGGTGTGAGTGCATCTGCATGCACAGTGAGGCGAAGGCTTTTGGAGGATGGCCTGGTGTCAAGAAGGGCAGCAAAGAAGCCATTTCTCTCTAGGAAAAACATCAGGGACAGACTGATATTCTGCAAAGGGTACAGGGATTGGACTTCTGAGGACTGGGGTAGAGTCATTTTCTCTGATGAATCCCCTTTCCGATTGTTTGGGCCATCCGGAAAACACCTTGTCCGGAGAATACAAGGTGAGCGCTACCATCAGTCCTGTGTCATGCCAACAGTAAAGCATCCTCAGACCATTCATGTGTGGGGTTGCTTCTCAGCCAAGGGAGTGGGCTCACTCACAATTTTGCCTAAGAACACAGCCATGAATAAAGAATGGTACCAACACATCCTCCGAGAGCAACTTCTCCCAACCATCCAAGAACAGTTTGGTGACGACCAATGCCTTTTCCAGCATGATGGAGCACCTTGCCATAAGGCAAAAGTGATAACTAAGTGGCTCGGGGAACAAAACATCGACATTTTGGGTCCATGGCCAGGAAACTCCCCAGACCTTAATCCCATTGAGAACTCGTGGTCGATCCTCAAGAGGCGGGTGGACAAACAAAAACCCACAACTTCTGACAAACTCCAAGCATTGATTATACAAGAATGGCCTGCCATCAGTCAGGATGTGGCCCAGAAGTTAATTGACAGCATGCCAGGGCGGATTGCAGAGGTCTTGAAAAAGAAGGGTCAACACTGCAAATATTGACTCTTTGCATAAACTGAATGTCATTGTCAATGAAAGCCTTTGACACTTATGGAATACTTGTAATTCTACTTCAGTGTTACCATAGTAACTACTGACATAAAGATCTAAGAACACTGAAGCAGCAAACTTTGTGGAGAACAATACTTGTGTCATTCTCAAAACTTTTGAGCAGGGTTTGAGAATGAGTCAGATATTATATCTGTTTGGGCTTCTTGTGGTCAATTTGCAGTCTACAAATTCGTCCCGCGGCTGAATCTAGTTGATGATCCCTGGTCTAGTACGTGTTTTCAAAATACTTCGCACTGTGGGTTTAGATTTACCTAGCAAGAATACACCTAACATTTACTGCAACAGAATCATAGGAGACAAATGATAGTTAGGCAGGTTAGCCAACATACTGTATCTGGGCTGTCAGGCAGCAGCAGAGAAGGGTTAGGCAGGTTAGCCAATATATTGTATCTGGGCTGTCAGGCAGGCAGCAGAGAAGGTTTAGGCAGGTTAGCCGACATACTGTATCTGGGCTGTCAGGCAGCAGAGAAGGGTTAGGCAGGTTAGCCAACATACTGTATCTGGGCTGTCAGGCAGGCAGCAGAGAAGGGTTAGGCAGGTTAGCCAATATATTGTATCTGGGCTGTCAGGCAGGCAGCAGAGAAGGTTTAGGCAGGTTAGCCGACATACTGTATCTGGGCTGTCAGGCAGCAGAGAAGGGTTAGGCAGGTTAGCCAACATACTGTATCTGGGCTGTCAGGCAGGCAGCAGAGAAGGGTTAGGCAGGTTAGCCAACATACTGTATCTGGGCAGCAGAGAAGGGTTAGGCAGGTTAGCCAACATACTGTATCTGGGCAGCAGAGAAGGGTTAGGCATGTTAGCCAACATACTGTATCTGGGCAGCAGAGAAGGGTTAGGCAGGTTAGCCAACATACTGTATCTGGGCAGCAGAGAAGGGTTAGGCAGGTTAGCCAACATACTGTATCTGGGCAGCAGAGAAGGGTTAGGCAGGTTAGCCAACATACTGTATCTGGGCAGCAGAGAAGGGTTAGGCAGGTTAGCCACCATTCTCTAATGTAGCTGTAGAAGGTTTCTTTAAAGCACCTCTATGGACAAATAAACTGCTCTTATTTTGACAGGCAGGAAGCTGAACACACAAAGGCCTCCGGCGGACGCTTGATCCAATTTCCAAATTGGCTGGAATTCTGAGGGACCTGGTCATTCCCACTGGTTGGGAAAACAGGAAGGGATAAATAATTAGGGAGAACTGGGAACAGACGACTGAGAAAGGAGAGGACAGGAGAGGAGAATCAGCTGAGACACTACAGTGTTGTTAGGGGTGACAGGAGAGGAGAATCAGCTGAGACACTACAGTGTTGTTAGGGGTGACAGGAGAGGAGAATCAGCTGAGACACTACAGTGTTGTTAGGGGTGACAGGAGAGGAGAATCAGCTGAGACACTACAGTGTTGTTAGGGGTGACAGGAGAGGAGAATCAGCTGAGACACTACAGTGTTGTTAGGGGTGACAGGAGAGGAGAATCAGCTGAGACACTACAGTGTTGTTAGGGGTGACAGGAGAGGAGAATCAGCTGAGACACTACAGTGTTGTTAGGGGTGACAGGAGAGGAGAATCAGCTGAGACACTACAGTGTTGTTAGGGGTGACAGGAGAGGAGAATCAGCTGAGACACTACAGTGTTGTTAGGGGTGACAGGAGAGGAGAATCAGCTGAGACACTACAGTGTTGTTAGGGGTGACAGGAGAGGAGAATCAGCTGAGACACTACAGTGTTGTTAGGGGTGACAGGAGAGGAGAATCAGCTGAGACACTACAGTGTTGTTAGGGGTGACAGGAGAGGAGAATCAGCTGAGACACTACAGTGTTGTTAGGGGTGACAGGAGAGGAGAATCAGCTGAGACACTACAGTGTTGTTAGGGGTGACAGGAGAGGAGAATCAGCTGAGACACTACAGTGTTGTTAGGGGTGACAGGAGAGGAGAATCAGCTGAGACACTACAGTGTTGTTAGGGGTGACAGGAGAGGAGAATCAGCTGAGACACTACAGTGTTGTTAGGGGTGACAGGAGAGGAGAATCAGCTGAGACACTACAGTGTTGTTAGGGGTGACAGGAGAGGAGAATCAGCTGAGACACTACAGTGTTGTTAGGGGTGACAGGAGAGGAGAATCAGCTGAGACACTACAGTGTTGTTAGGGGTGACAGGAGAGGAGAATCAGCTGAGACACTACAGTGTTGTTAGGGGTGACAGGAGAGGAGAATCAGCTGAGACACTACAGTGTTGTTAGGGGTGACAGGAGAGGAGAATCAGCTGAGACACTACAGTGTTGTTAGGGGTGACAGGAGAGGAGAATCAGCTGAGACACTACAGTGTTGTTAGGGGTGACAGGAGAGGAGAATCAGCTGAGACACTACAGTGTTGTTAGGGGTGACAGGAGAGGAGAATCAGCTGAGACACTACAGTGTTGTTAGGGGTGACAGGAGAGGAGAATCAGCTGAGACACTACAGTGTTGTTAGGGGTGACAGGACACAATGCTTTCTGTTTGGGTTTTAGGCTGGGTTTCTGTGTAGCACTTTGTAACATCTGCTGATGTAAAAAGGGCTCCATAAATACATTTGATTTGAGTGATCCACTTGACCCCATCACAGACGTGTCAGACCGAACCACTTCACTGTTCTGCTTGGTTACCAGTACTTAGGGACACTTCACCTTAGTCCGTATCTCTGTATTCATACGCCTCAAATCAGGCCAACTGACATCAATCTGTAATAGACTACAATGAGCCAATGATTGTGTAAGTTTCTTGTACTGAAGTATAATGCACCAATCATGATTCAGGTGAAAATGCTGGGCATTGGGTTCTAGACTGCCTGCTGCTGTTACAGTCAATGGCTGGCTAGACTAACTCTACAGACCAGCCAGACCCCTGGGTCTATGGCCAGACTGCTGGCTAGACTAACTCTACAGACCAGCCAGACCCCTGGGTCTATGGCCAGACTGCTGGCTAGACTAACTCTACAGACCAGCCAGACCCCTGGGTCTATGGCCCGACTGCTGGCTAGACTAACTCCACAGACCAGCCAGACCCCTGGGTCTATGGCCAGACTGCTGGCTAGACTAACTCTACAGACCAGCCAGACCCCTGGGTCTATGGCCAGACTGCTGGCTAGACTAACTCTACAGACCAGCCAGACCCCTGGGTCTATGGCCAGACTGCTGGCTAGACTAACTCTACAGACCAGCCAGACTGCTGGGCCAAGTTCAGGACATCATCTCATTAACAGTCCAGGAGGACGGAGAACCAGACTGTCACCCATGGAGCATGTTTTGGATGCTCTGGATCGATGTGTACGACAGCGTGATCCAGTTCCCAACAAAATCCAGCAACTTCGAAACAGCCATCGAAGAGGAATGAGACAACATTCCAGAGCCCACAATCAACAGCCTGATCAACTCTATGTGAAGGAGATGTGTCGCGCTGCCTGAGGCAAATGGTGGTCAGACCACCACACCCCTACCTTTTATTTTAGGCACCAACATATGCATGTTATGTAAATCCAACAGATCCCAGTCATGTGAAATACATAGATTAGGGGCCAATTCATTTATTTGAATTTACTGATTTCCTTATATGAACAGTAACTCATTGAAATCGTAGGAAATTATTGCATGTAGCGTTAATATTTTTGCCCAGTGTAGATAAAAAACACACCAGGGTATTAGTGATGTCTACCTGATGTGAGGTTTCAGAGGGGACAGTCAAGACCATACTATCTGGGACCACATGGAAACCTGGGGGGGGGGGGTGTAACACCATTTTAGACTGACATGCAGTCTTAACTGGTGTTAGACTGCATGTCACCAAGCAACAGTAAGTGCGCTCTCCTCTCTATGCCAATACTGTATGTCTACAGCATGTCTGGACATTGACGGTCAGTGATATCTGTAGGCCTACTTACCCACATGATTGTAGGCAATTGTTTTATTCATATTGCTGTGCACTGGTTTAAGCAAGTTAGCCTACATGTCTGGCATATTAACCACCCTAATGTAAGAAACTGACATAGGACATAACGTGTGACACTGGATTTAAAGTCTGCGAGCTGAGAACTTTTTAGTCTCGCCTGCTAATGGAAGGCATGAAAGCGTCCATGTCCGTTGACAGACCACAATTTCAATTAAGAATAATATTTAATTGTATCGAATACACAGCCCGTTGTACCACTTACCTGAAGCTTTACGGTATTTAAACAGTATGAAAGCCCTTTCTCAGAACCTCAGACTACAGACTACCACCTGAGGGAGACTACACGCTCGAGCTTCCTGTGAAGTCCTGATGTTGAAGCGCTCGAGCCACCGCAGACCACAAGATGGCGCCAATTTACCGGAAGTGAAATCATGTGGAAGGTGTGTACTGTATGTGCCACAACATGGGGTACATTTAGATGTACAGCAAACACATGACTAATGGCATGGTATGGTTTCTTTACAAATGTTAGTGTGAAACTACTTAGCATTTTAACCAAACGCAAGAACTCTTAAAATGTGAGTTACTGGAAAAAGGGGGCAAAAATGTCCCCTTTCAGGTTAATGGATGAAACAACCCACGTACTGTCCAGATGAGCTCACCCATGTTATTTTTGGGCAACTTTTATCTTTCATATTTTGATCAGCACTCATATGCAATGCATATTCTTTCTAAACAGTAATTATAAAGCCACAATTATGGGCTGTTTTGTAGCAAATCTGTGGCACAGTGCACGTTTCCACATTAATGAATGTTCACCGATAACAGTTCACATAATAGATAGATAGGTAGATAGGTAGGTAGGTAGATAGGTAGGTAGGTAGATAGGTACTTTATTGATCCCCGGGGGGGAAATTTCATAATATCCACTGGCACAACACGCCCCCCCACCCCCTCCTGCAAAGCATTATGGAATCCATCTTGTGGCTCAGAGAAATTCGTTTCTACATTCACTACAAACTTGAATGTCAGAAGTATCACAAAACAATTCTTAGCCAAACATTTAAAAATGTAACTAAAACAAAATGGCTTTTCTATAATTCAATTTTATTCTCCCGCACAAAGTGAAAACAGAGGTTATTTCCTTTAGAAGAAGGTGTTTGGTCTCTTGGTGGTGAAGCGGGGCTTGTGCTGACGACGCAGGACCCTGTGGGGCAGGGGGAACTTGATCTTGGAGTCCTAAGGAGAGGACAAGAGGACATGTTTAGGCAACGACATTCTATCATTTCATTTGGGAGGCAGAAGAAAGGCACACCTGTTAGTTGAGGCGCTGGCTAGAACACCTCAATTAAACGGAGCACCGCACACTATAGGAGCTGAGATGCAATAATTTAATAACAATGTTTCGAAACGTTAAATAATTGCATTTGACCTCCTAGCATTTCCATTAGGAAAACAAAGCACACTTAGCAGCCATGCTAAAACTAGCTGGGCTTATTTGAACAGCAGAAACCTACAGTCATCATAGCTACAACTTTAAAACCTAGTAGAAATAGGATTTGCCTTAAGGTGGCAGGGGGAAGAGGTCAGACAATTAGAAAAAAAAAAAACTGTTTGCAATCATCCATTAGAGACACTGAAATTACAACACCAACATAACTGTACAGACTATAGTATGAGCATGTAACCAGGTTCTAAACCGCCAGGTTTGAAGACTAGGAACTTTAAATCTGGAAGAGGAATCTGGTGTTTTGTCTGGCAGGTTTTTATCCGGAGCTGACCAATACAGAGCCAGACCAGAGAGAGACCCGCGGTACATCACTCAGCTAAACAGCAAGACAATAAACTTGGCATTACTATATTACTCACAATACTTTAGTCATTTAGCAGAAGATCATATCCAGAGCAACGTATAGGAGCAATTTGGGTTAAGTGCCTTGCTCAAGGGCACAGCGACAGATATTTCACCTAGCCAGCTCGGGGATTAAAACCAGCAACCTTTCAGTTACTGCTCTTAACCGCTAGGCTACTTGCAATATCCCCACTGGGACTAAACCGTCCGAGACATTAGTAGTTACAAACTACTATCAGACAAACTGGGATTAAAATGGATTTAACTATTTTTTTTTGTCACAGAGCTCAAAAAAATACTGTCAGAGTGTAAGAAAAATTCTAACATCAGTTAAAAATAAATATGGAACAGTAATATATGTTGATTAGATAAGTATTCAACCTCCCAAGTCAATACATGTTAGAATCACCTTTGGCTGTGATTACAGCCGTGAGTCTTTCTGGGTAAATCTCCAAGAGCTCTGCGCACCTGGATTATATCATATTTGCACTTTTTTTTATATTCTTCAAGCTCTGTCAAGTTAGTTGTTGATCGTTGCTAGACCGACATTTTCAAGTCTTCAAGCCATAGATTTTCAAGCCGATTTAACTCAAAACTAACTAGACCACTCAATGTCTGCTTGTCAGCAACTCCAGTGTATATTTGGTCTTGTGTTGTATGTTATTGTCCTGCTGAAAGGTGAATGTCTCCCAGTGTCTGGTGAAAAGAAGACTGAACCAGGTTCTCCTCAAACAGGATGTACATTTTGGAATATTTGTTATTCTGTAGAGGCTTCTTTCGTTCCGCTGTCTATTGGGTCAGTGTCGTGGAGTACAACATTGATCCATCCTCAGATCTCCCCAATCAGCCATTTAACTGTTTTAAAGTCCCCATTGGCTTCATAGTGAAATCCCTAAGTAGTTTTCTTCCTCTCCGGCAACTGAGTTAGGAAGGACGCCTGTATCTTTGTAGTGACTGGGTGTAATGATACACCATCCAAAGGGTAATAATTTCACCTTGGTCTTTGTGGTTGAATCTGTGTTATAATTTCACTGCACGACTGAGGGACCTTACAGATAATTGTATGTGTGGGGTACAGAGATCAAAAATCATGTTAAACACTATTATTGCACACAGTGTCCTTGCAACTTATGTGACTTGTTGAGCAAATATTTACTCAACTTATTTAGGCTTGCCATAACAATACTTGAATACTTTACTCAAGACATTAGCTTTTCATTTTTAATTAATTTGTAAAAATATCTAAACATCATTCATAAAGCACCAACAGTAATCTCTTTCTGTCCAATAAACCGAATACAACAGGTGTAGACCTTACAGTGAAATGCTTACTAACAAGCCCTTAACCAACAATACAACAGGTGTAGACCTTACAGTGAAATGCTTACTAACAAGCCCTTAACCAACAATACAACAGGTGTAGACCTTACAGTGAAATACTAACTATATACAGGGGGTACCGGTTAGTAACCAGACTATATACAGGGGGTACCGGTTAGTAACCAGACTATATACAGGGGGTAACGGTTAGTAACCAGACTATATACAGGGGGTACCGGTTAGTAACCAGACTATATACAGGGGGTACCGGTTAGTAACCAGACTATATACAGGGGGTACCGGTTAGTAACCAGACTATATACAGGGGGTACCGGTTAGTAACCAGACTATATACAGGGGGTACCGGTTAGTAACCAGACTATATACAGGGGGTACCGGTTAGTAACCAGACTATATACAGGGGGTACCGGTTAGTAACCAGACTATATACAGGGGGTACCGGTTAGTAACCAGACTATATACAGGGGGTACCGGTTAGTAACCAGACTATATACAGGGGGTACCGGTTAGTAACCAGACTATATACAGGGGGTACCGGTTAGTAACCAGACTATATACAGGGGGTACCGGTTAGTAACCAGACTATATACAGGGGGTACCGGTTCAGAGTCAGCATGCAGGGGTACAGGTTAGTCCAGGTAGTTTGTACATGTCGGTCGGGGTAAAGTGACTATGCATAGATAATAAACAGTGAGTAGTCCGTTAAGGAGCCATTAGAACCTAAATTAGGCTCTCCGGTACCGCCTGCATGCGGTAGCAGAGAGAACAGTCTATAACTTGGGTGAATGATATATGGTGTGTGGTGACTTACGTGGAACTGCTTGATGGCAGGTCTGCGGCATTTGTTGGCAGCGATCTCCTGGACCTTCATGATGTGGATGGAGTGGGCACGGGCACGATGACGAGCACCCATATCACGATCTGAAGAACACACAGGAACACACAGAATAATACATATCACAACCTGGAGAACACACATCACAACCTGGAGAACACACAGAATAATACACATCACAACCTGGAGAACACACAGAATAATACATATCACAACCTGGAGAACACACAGGAACACACAGAATAATACACATCACAACCTGGAGAACACACAGAATAATACACATCACAACCTGGAGAACACACAGAATAATACACATCACAACCTGGAGAACACACAGAATAATACATATCACAACCTGGAGAACACACAGAATAATACATATCACAACCTGGAGAACACACAGAATAATACACATCACAACCTGGAGAACACACAGAATAATACACATCACAACCTGGAGAACACACAGAATAATACACATCACAACCTGGAGAACACACAGAATAATACACATCACAACCTGGAGAACACACAGAATAATACACATCACAACCTGGAGAACACACAGGAACACACAGAATAATACACATCACAACCTGGAGAACACACAGAATAATACATATCACAACCTGGAGAACACACAGAATAATACACATCACAACCTGGAGAACACACAGGAACACACAGAATAATACATATCACAACCTGGAGAACACACAGAATAATACATATCACAACCTGGAGAACACACAGAATAATACATATCACAACATGGAGAACACACAGAATAATACATATCACAACCTGGAGAACACACAGAATAATACATATCACAACCTGGAGAACACACAGAATAATACATATCACAACATGGAGAACACACAGAATAATACATATCACAACCTGGAGAACACACAGAATAATACATATCAACCTGGAGAACACACAGAATAATACATACAGCTTGTGGGTTTTTCCTGCCACTGATCAAATTTCAGGTCTGCTGAGAACACACTTCTGTAACTTCCGGCACGAGGCTGTACCTGCTTTAAGTTACAGTAATAGCAGTGGTCAAGTAGGCTACTGTGGCTATGTGATCCTAACGTAGGCCCATCAGTGGCAAACCATCAAATGTTGGGACAAAATGCATCCCATAACATTTTAACATGGAAATAGCTGTTCTATCATTCAGCCTACAGTAGCAGCCAATGAGTGGTGTTTAAACGAAGACCTACATTCCATGAGACTTTAGAAAACATGCAGGTCTTGACCTGAACCTGTTCATCCACTTCAGACAAGGAGGTGACTGAACATGTGTTCGACGCAGCTTCACAAAATACAATGCATTATCCTCACACCATTATTACAGAGAATATGACACATTACGCTACTTTTGGACATCATGCACATCAAGTACATGTAGGTTATTGTAGACCTTTTGGAGAGCACATCCAGTACATGTAGGTTATTGTAGACCTTTTGGAGAGCACATCCAGTACATGTAGGTTATTGTAGACCTTTTGGAGAGCACATCCAGTACATGTAGGTTATTGTAGACCTTTTGGAGAGCACATCCAGTACATGTAGGTTATTGTAGACCTTTTGGAGAGCACATCCAGTACATGTAGGTTATTGTAGACCTTTTGGAGAGCACATCCAGTACATGTAGGTTATTGTAGACCTTTTGGAGAGCACATCCAGTACATGTAGGTTATTGTAGACCTTTTGGAGAGCACATCCAGTACATGTAGGTTATTGTAGACCTTTTGGAGAGCACATCCAGTACATGTAGGTTATTGTAGACCTTTTGGAGAGCACATCCAGTACATGGTTTCACTTCCATTAAAGCCTGTAGCTGGTGAAAGGTTATACACAGCAGGCTGGTAAATTATCTCCAGCCGGGGCTCAAGCTGTGCATTTGGTTTACTAACAACCAGGAATGCAAACTGGTGACACGTTTTTCACCGAAACATGTAATAAATCCCTGCTGGGGGGAAAAGCAGGTTAACTAATTAAACTAAGAATATGATCAACATGATCCGTCTCTAAGTGTAAAATAAAGAGGTTCATGTGAATCAAACTCACAGGCAAACAATGTAAAGAAAACAATCTAATGTTACTTGTTGTCTAAACTTCACTGCAAAACACACTAATATAGCAGGTAACCATGACAGCCTTTATAATAGAACGCTGGTGACCAAACATCTAAATATTAGAAATGGATCAAGAGCACAAGGCCAAGGCTACGTGTCTCCTCACTCACACGCGTTACTGTCAAGTTCAACACGACAAAAGCAATATCTTTCAGCTAAACTGCACATTATTAAACTTTCTGTTCTACAATGTGCCAGCAGAGCATCACACCCTTTGTTGGCATAACTGATCTCTTTCAGGCAGAGTACACCTGGCATATATCAACGGTCGCTCTCTTGCTGTTGGTGACTCTCTGATCCATCTCTACGCAGACGACACCATTCTGTATACCCTGCCATACCATGCTCCTTTCAAAAAACGTAGAACTAAGAATAGATATAGCCCTTGGTTCACCCCAGACTTGACTGCACTAGACCAACACAAAAACACCCTGTGGCGTCCTGCATTAGCATCGAATAGCCCCCGCGATATGCAACTTTTCAGGGAAGTCAGGAACAAGTACACACAGTCAGTTAGAAAAGCAAAGGCCAGCTTTTTCAAACAGAAATTTGCTTCCTGTAGTACTAACTCCAAAAAGTTCTGGGACACTGTAAAGTCCATGGAGAATAAGAGCACCTCCGCCCAGTTGCCCACTGCATTGAGGCTCGGAAACACTGTTACCACCGATAAATCCACGATTATCGAAAATTTCAATAATAAGCATTTTGCTACGGCTGGCCATGCTTTCCACCTGGCTACCCCTACCCCGGCCAACAGCTCTGCACCCCCCGCAGCTACTTGCCCAAGCCCCCCCCGCTTCTCCTTCACCCAAATCCAGGTGGCTGATGTTCTGAAAGAGCTGCTAAATCTGGACCACTACAAATCTGCTGGGCTAGATAATCTGGACCCTCTCTTTCTGAAATTATCAGCCAAAATTGTTGCAACGCCTATCACTAGCCTGTTCAACCTCTCTTTCGTATCATCTGAGATCCCAAGAGATTGGAAAGCTGCCGCGGTCATCCCCCTCTTCAAAGGAGGAGACACTATAGACCCAAACTGTTATAGACCAATATCCATCCTGCCCTGCCTTTCTAAAGTTTTCGAAAGCCAAGTTAACAAACAGATAACTGACCACTTCGAATCCCACCGTACCTTCTCTGCTATGCAATCTGGTTTCCGAGCTGGTCATGGGTGCATCTCAGCCACGCTCAAGGTACTGAACGATATCATAACCGCCATCGATAAAAGACAGTACTGTGCAGCCGTTTTCATCGACCTGGCCAAGGCTTTCGACTCTGTCAATCACCGCATTCTTATTGGCAGACTCAACAGCCTTGGTTTCTCAAATGACTGCCTTGCCTGGTTCTCCAACTACTTGTCACAGTTGCAAATGAGAACTTGTTCTCAACTGACCTACCTGGTTAAATAAAGGTGAAAAAAAACAAAAAAACATCTGGCCCCTCTTTGGACACTGTGTTAACCAACCTCCTAACAAGCTTCAATGTCATACAACACTCCTTCCGTGGCTCCAACTGCTCTTAAACGCTAGTAAAACTAAATGCATGCTTTTCTATCGAACGCTGCCCGCACCCGCCCACCGGACTATCATCACTACCCTCGACGGGTCTGACTTAGAATACGTGGACACCTACAAATACCTAGGCATCTGGTTAGACTGTAAACTCTCCTTCCAGACTCACATTAACCATCTCCAATCCAAAATTAAATCCAGAATTGGCTACCTATTTAGCAACAAAGCCTCCTTCACTCATGCTGCCAAACATGCCCTTGAAACCACCACACTTCCTCCCACACCTCAAACTTTCCAAATGCCAGTTGTTTTTCGGTTACAGCTCGTTATGTACTCTTCATCACCTTCTCACCCGTCTCCCTGGTCAGGCTTCTCACCTTCCTCTGCGTTATTGTTCAGGAGACGCGCTGCTCTAACCGGCAAAATGCCCTTCTACTCCCTGCTGTCCAGACAGAAAGCTTTATGCTGTAACTAGCTAATTGGTTTTAACTTCTCTCTTCAGTCGCGTGCTGCATTCTGTTGATGTCAAGATAACTCTTCATGGTAACAGCCCCTGGACAACGCACTGGGTTGTTGTTCTAGCTTAACGTTCACACTGAACATTCTCCTGGGACGGACCTACAGCAGATACAAGTTCTGTTTTACTAACATCTATCATAAGGAACCATCTAATAATGATCACAGATCTTAAATGGTTGTCCAATCCATCAACGGTTTAATCCAGAGTACTCCAGGCCTGGAAGACTGTCAGACAGACAGCAGGACATGGGGCCACAGGGGGGCATACTTACAGCACTGGGTGACGGCTGCAGAGGTGGTTAGGTCTCTGTACTCCCGGTACATGTTGTGGGTTCCGCTACGCGAGTCGTAACGCAACCAGATGCCAAAGTTCTTCACTTTCAGAGGAGTCTTCTCGTGCACCTGAGACAGAGGTGGGAGAAATTAGAGTTAGACAAGGTAGAAACCTAAATGTCAGACAGGAAGTTGTCTCATTGTGTAAGGTTTAACCTGACTGACACCTAAATGTCAGACAGGAAGTTGTCTCATTGTGTAAGGTTTAACCTGACTGACACCTAAATGTCAGACAGGAAGTTGTCTCATTGTGTAAGGTTTAACCTGACTGACACCTAAATGTCAGACAGGAAGTTGTCTAATTGTGTAAGGTTTAACCTGACTGACACCTAAATGGCGGAGGTATGAAAGTGATGTATATTAGTGTTGCACAGGATACAGAAACGTTGGTACTTTTCAAGATAGAAAATAAAGTCTGGTACATTCCTTCCAGTTCTCTGCTGCCAATGACGAACTAATTGCAAAAATAGCCCACACTACTACCTCATCCCCATATTGTTATTTTTGCTAATTTGCACTCCAGTATCTCTATTTGCACATCATCATCTGCACATCTATCAGTCCAGTGTTAATGCTAAATTGTAACTATTTCACCACTATGGCCTATTTATTGTCCTACCTTCCTAATCTTACTACATTTGTAGACACTGTATATAGATTTTCTATTGTGTTATTGACTGTACGTTTGTTTATCCCATGTGTAACTCTGTTGTTTTTATTGCACTGCTTTGCTTTATCATGACCAGGTCACAGTTGTAAAAGAGAAAAAGTTCTCAACTGACCTACCTGGTTAAATAAAGGTGAAAAAATAAATACAATTAATAAAAATGGGCCTACAGGAGAACCACCAGACAAGCTATGCAGCGATTGATTTACATATAAATATAATACTGGTCAAGCTTATTCTCAGTTCCTTTTCTCCCCCCCCGGGGGATCAATAAAGTACTTATCTATCTATCCTCTCTGAAGGGTAATGTCTTTAAACTACTTTATGGTTGAGTGTGCAACAGTAATACTTCCTCCCAGCCAGACCACTGAGCCCATTGATTTCCATAATATAACAGTTGATTTGCAAATAATGAAATCTCAGTAAATAGAAAAGAAACACATTAACATATGCATCCAATACGGGTGAAGCTTGGCAGTTCACGAGTTTCCCCCATCCCGTCTCTGTGAATGTGCTACCTACCAGGCCACAGTAGACTGTCTCTCCGTTAGCCTTCTTCATCTTCCTCAGCTGGGAGACAAAGTACCAGAAGCGAGACTTGGCCACCACGTGGTTAGGAGCGAAGATCCTCATACGGTACAGAGGAGGGGTTGGGTTCTTAACGGAGGGCAGGAGGCGCCCGACGACTTTGTACTCCCGAAGCTGTGAGGATGGAGCGGGAGAGGAAGAAATGAGAGTTACATGTAAGCTGGCCATATATACCCGTTTCTAACTGAGCCTATGATACTGGTCAAGACTAATATAGTGAATATGTATTAAATGTTGAACCTGGTATATACTTTCCACGGCACATCAGCATCAGAGAAAGGCAACAAGGTACATCACCTGACAAGATCATACCATTTATTTGATATGGCCATTTATTTGAATTTAAATTATTTTTCCTACAGTCAACTGCAAGGATGTCAACATTGTTTGCTTTATGTACCAGGAGCAAGCCTTTAGCTAGGTAGCCAGCCAATCTTAGCCTGCTGACTTATATTTTACAGTTCTGAATGACACTAGCCAGTTAAAGTTACCTACTTTTAGTTAACCCAACTACTCGTTTCAGGATTTAAAACATGTTTCCGGAGAGGATAATTAGCTATGAGATAAGTGTATTTCTACTAACTGGCCAAGATAGCCTGTTAGCAACGTGGCCTATGCCTGGGCATGTAACGATATGTTGCATCTAGCTCAGTAACGTTAGTAATATAAGCTACTAACGTTAGATACATTAGCTACCACTTCACGGGCATTTCAACCCACTTTGGGAAGACGTGTACAGAAGACAAATTGTTTGGAGAAAGGTGTGTGAACACACAGCTAGCTGCACTGATTCTCTATGGGCCCACATGGTCCAACATTGTAACCGTGGACGCCATGTTACAGCCGCGGAGGCTTCGGCTTTATAAAAGCCGAAAATATAACTATTTATATCAACCTAGCATGATATGCCAACATAAATCAAACTATAGTAACGCGATGTATTGAAATATGTCGATATATCAGTCTTTCTGTGACTTAAAAATGTTTAATAAACCATTTTACATACTGTGCCAGACGCCTTCATGGTGTCTCTCTGACTGCGACCTGGAAAGAGGAAGTAGTAGGGCGGAGACTCGGCACGTCAAGTACAGAAGGGGCGGGATCAAGTACTTCAATTCCTCTGATTGGCTCGCCGTCAAAAGCGTTTATAAGAGGTAATAACCTAATAAATATCTTATGAACGTTTATTTATATTTGATCTATGATTTTTGCAGTATCTTTGACATTGTCAACGACAGTGAATATTTGTCTTCATCAGAGAGTAGAAGGAGTAGAACCACCTCATATTGAATCAGTTAGAGTGTTGGGTCTGGAATAAACCATTTTAGGTTGTTGGATCGAATCCCTGTCATTCTGCCCCTGAACAAGGCAGTTAACCCACTGTTCCTAGGCTGTAATTGTAAATAAGAATTTGTGCTTAACTGATTTGCCTAGTAAAATGAAATATTAATAATTAGATAGATAGATAGGTACTTTATTGATCCCCGGGGGGGAAATTTCATGATGTATCTAATCAATCTGTGAGAATAGTCAAGTATTCCCTTTCAAAACATTTCTGGAATTGTTATCAGAAGAGGGATTCCAAAATATATACCTAGACTTGTCATGAAGGAAATTAAGGTTTTATTGAAAAATAAAATAATTAGCGAGAGAACTTCTTCCTGTGGTCGTGACCTAACGAACATGTGACGTTCCTCATTTCCGTTTAATCGACACGCCGCAAGACATCGACTTGTGAATGTCTTGCTCTGAACTCTTCGCCGAGTTAAACAGGAAAACTAGAAGTTATTTCTGGAGAATTCCTGACGATTTGGGATGTACCGACGGACAGACACGATGAGATAAACAGCAGTAAGGTGAGATATCTACTTTACTAAACGGGCCTCGGGAGCGTTATGGTGGCATGTGAGGCGTGATGATGATGATGAGAAACAGTCGGCGTAACTAAACTCATTTGATGTTGTGACGTGAACACTTTCTCGAACTTATTCCCAAACTAAAGCACTTTTGATAATATAAGTATAAAACACGTATTTATCGTTGTTAGTTAAACGAAACTAGTTAGCTATCCAGCCAGCAGTCAGTGCAGTGTCCGTGTCCCAGTGGCTAACCAGACAGGCAGAGGCAGACAGGCAGAGGCAGACAGACACAGGCAGAGGCAGACAGACACAGGCAGAGGCAGACAGACACAGGCAGGCAGGCAGGCTGGCAGACAGACGACCAGTCCACGTTCCAGCCGCCAGCCAGCTAGATAACGTTAGTCAGTACTAGGGAACCGGCAACCCATACACTACCCACCACTGCGACCTGTATGCTCTCGTTGGCTGGCCCTCATTACATATTCGTCATCTATAAGTCTTTATTAGGTAAATCCCCGCCCTATCTCAGCTCACTGGTCACTATAGCAACACCCACCCGTAGCATGCGCTCCAGCAGGTATATCTCACTGGTCACCCCCAAAGCCAACACCTCCTTTGGCCGCCATTCCTTCCAGTTCTCTGCTGCCAATGACTGGAACGAATTGCAAAAATCATTGAAGCTAGAGGTTCCTATCTCCCTCAATAACTTTAAGCGTCAGCTGTCAGAGCTGCTTATCGATCACTGCACCTGTATATAGCCCTTCTGTAAATAGCCCACACTACTACCTCATCCCCATATTTATTTTTGTTTATTTTTCACTAATCTTGCACTCCAGTATCTCTATTTGCACATCATAATTTGCACATCCTTCATTCCTGTGTTAATGATGATAATTCTGTAATTTATTTCACCACTATAGTCTTATTTATTGTCCTACCTCCTAACCTTACTGCATTTTGCACTACATTTTGCACTCTGTATATAGATTTTCTATTGTGTTTTTGACTATGTTTGTTTACTGTGTAACTCTGTGTTGTTTTTGTCGCACTGCTTTGCTTTGTCTTGGCCAGGTCGCAGTTGCAAATGAGAACTTGTTCTCAACTGACCTACCTGGTTAAATAAAGGTCTAGGTCAAAATAGTTTATTAGTTCTCGCTAGGCTACCGCCCCAAACGGCATCCCGCGTCCTCCGAGCATGCGCAGACCAGCTGGCTGGAGTGTTTACGGACATATTCAATCTCTCCCTATCCCTACCCCAACCCCACTTGCTTCAAGATGTCCACCATTGTTCCTGTACCCCAAAAAACAAACGTAACTGAACTAAATGACCATCGCCCCATAGCACTCACTTCTGTCACCATGAAGTACTTTGAGGCTAGTTAAGGATCATATCACCTTACCCGAAACCCTAGACCCACTACAATTTGCATACTTATCGACAGATTACTCCATTGCCGTCGCATGCACACAGCTCTAACCCATCTGAATAAGATGAATACCTATGTAAGAATGCTGTTCATTGATTAGCTCAGCTTTCAACACCATAGTGCCCTCCAAGCATCACTGAACCCCGCCCTATGCGAATGGGTGCTGGATTTTCTCACGGACCGACCCCAGGTGGTGAAGGTTGGCAGCAACACCTCCGCCATGCTGTTCCTCAACGCCCATAAGAGTGCATGCTCAGCCCCCTCCTGTACTCCCTGTTCACCCATGATGTGTGGCCGTCCGCAACCGCAGGGCTCTCCTGAAGGTGGTGTGGTCATCCCAACACATCACCACGGGCACACTGCCTGCCATCCAGAACATCTACAGCACCCCGTGCCACGGGAAGGCCAAGAAGATGAGAGTATCCTGACCGGTTGCATCACAGCCTGGTTTGGCAACTGCTCGGCATCTGACCGTAAGGTGCTACAGAGGGTAGTGCGTACGGCCCAGTACAGCACTGGGGCCAAGCTTCCTGCCATCCAGGACCTCAGTACCAGGCAGTGTCAGAGGAAGGCCCAAAAAATTGTCAAAGACTCAAGTCACTCCAGTCATAGACTGTTCTCTCTGCTACCGCACGGCAAGCGGTACCGGAACACCAAGTCTAGGTCCAAAAGGCTTCTTAACAGCTTCTACCCCCAAGCCATAAGACTGCTGAACAATTAATCAAATGGCCACCAGGACTATTTACATTGACACCCCCTTTGTTTTAACACTGCAGAACAACAGCAAAGGACCTTGTGAAGATGCTGGAGGGAACCGGTACAAAAGTATCTATATCCACAGTAAAATAAGTCCTATACCGACATAACCTGAAAGGCCGCTCAGCAAGGAAGAAGCCACTGCTCCAAAACTTCCATAAAAACGTCAGACTACGGTTTGCAACTGCACATGGGGACAAAGATCATACTTTTTGGAAAGATGTCCTCTGGTCTGATGAAACAAAAATAGAACTGTTTGGCCATAATGACCATCGTTATGTTTGGAGGAAAAAGGGGAGGCTTGCAAGCTGAAGAACACCATCCCAACCGTGAAGCACGGGGGTGGCAGCATCATGTTGTGGGGGTGCTTTGCTGCAGGAGGGACTGGTGCACTTCACAAAATAGATGGCATCATGAGGAAGGAAAATGATGTGGATATATTGAAGAAACATCTCAAGACATCAGTCAGGAAGTTAAAGCTTGGTCGCAAATGGGTCTTCCAAATGGACAATGACCCCAAGCATACTTCCAAAATTGTGGCAAAATGGCTTAAGGACAACAAAGTCAAGGTATTGGAGTGGCCATCATAAAGCCCTGACCTCAATCCTATAGAACATTTGTGGACAGAACTGAGAAAGCATGTGTGAGCAAGGAGGCCTACAAACCTGACTCAGTTACACCAGTTCTGTCAGGAGGAATGGGCCAAAATTCACCCAACTTATTGTGGGAAGCTTGTGGAAGGCTATCCGAAACATTTGACCCAAGTTAAACAATTTAAAAGGCAAAGCTACCAAATACTAATTGATTGTATGTAATCTTCTGACCCACTGGGAATGTGATGAAAGAAATAAAAGCTGAAATAAATAATTCTCTCTACTATTATTCTGACATTTCACATTCTTAAAATAAAGTGGTGATCCTAACTGACCTAAGACAGGGAATCTTTACTAGGATTAAATGTAAAACTGAGTTTAAATGTATTTGGCTAAGGTGTATGTGAACTTCCGACTTCAACTGTATGTATCGTGATAATATCATATTGTGATTCCCAGCCCTAATAATAATAATAATAATAATAATAATAATAATAATGTGTGTAGATGTGCTTGGCCTGCTGGAGAGCAGCAGCAGCAGCAGAAGACAGTGAAACTACAGTGGAGAGAAGCAGCAGCTAACCTTCTCATGGCCTGCCAGTCTGTCTCCATCATCAACATGGACGAGCAGGCCCTGCTGGGGCTCAACCCTAACGCAGACGCCTGCTATAGGCAGAAGGTAAGTCTCGTTACTAACCCTAACCCTGCTGGGGCTCAACCCTAACGCAGACGCCTGCTATAGGCAGAAGGTAAGTCTCGTTACTAACCCTAACCCTAACCCTGCTGGGGCTCAACCCTAACGCAGACGCCTGCTATAGGCAGAAGGTAAGTCTCGTTACTAACCCTAACCCTGCTGGGGCTCAACCCTAACGCAGACGCCTGCTATAGGCAGAAGGTAAGTCTCGTTACTAACCCTAACCCTGCTGGGGCTCAACCCTAACGCAGACGCCTGCTACAGGCAGAAGGTAAGTCTCGTTACTAACCCTAACCCTGCTGGGGCTCAACCCTAACGCAGATGCCTGCTACAGGCAGAAGGTAAGTCTCGTTACTAACCCTAACCCTAACCCTGCTGGGGCTCAACCCTAACGCAGACGCCTGCTACAGGCAGAAGGTAAGTCTCATTACACTGTGTGTGTAGTTCATTCGTTTGCTTCTAGAGGACAAATCTTGCGGATCAAATGATTCTGACCCATGTAGACTGGACTAGATCCATAAATGATTCTGACCCATGTAGACTGGACTAGATCCATAAATGATTCTGACCCATGTAGACTGGACTAGATCCATAAATGATTCTGACCCATGTAGACTGGACTAGATCCATAAATGATTCTGACCCATGTAGACTGGACTAGATCCATAAATGATTCTGACCCATGTAGACTGGACTAGATCCATAAATGATTCTGACCCATGTAGACTGGACTTTATCCAAAAATGTTTCTGACCCATGTACTACCCATGTGGTAGTAATGTGTCAGATTCAGAAGCTCTGCCCCTCTCTCTCTCCCTCTGTGTCTGTCTGTCTCCCCCTCTCCTCATCAGGCGATGGTGTATTTTGAGCAGTTGAAGGAGTCCCAGGATGCCTGGGAGGTGTGTGCAGAGGCCCTGGCTAAAGGCATTTACAGGTGAGACCCACTAGTTGGTAGGATTCTGATTAGAGACGGTATAGTATCCTTCTAATCACACCTAGGAGGTTGAGTGTGGCTGCACCGATTACCACCTGTTCTACTGCTTGGTCTCCCTGTTGGTCTCTCTCTGGACTCTGGTCGGTCTCTGTTGGTCTCTCTGGACTCCCAGTTGGTCTCTCTGGACTCCCAGTTGGTCTCTCTGGACTCCCAGTTGGTCTCTCTGGACTCCCAGTTGGTCTCTCTGGACTCCCAGTTGGTCTCTCTGGACTCCCAGTTGGTCTCTCTGGACTCCCAGTTGGTCTCTCTGGACTCCCAGTTGGTCTCTCTGGACTCCCAGTTGGTCTCTCTGGACTCCCAGTTGGTCTCTGTTGGTCTCACTCTGGTTGGTCTCTCTGGTCGGTCTCTCTGGTCGGTCTCTCTGGTCGGTCTCTCTGGTCGGTCTCTCTGGTCGGTCTCTCTAGACTCTGGTCTGCTAGTTGGTCTCTTTCTGGACTCTCTTTTGGTCTCTTTCTGGACTCTCTTTTGGTCTCTTTCTGTTGGTCTCTCTATTCTAATAACTTTATCCCTCTCTCAGTGACGACCATGTGAAGTTCTTCTGTTTCCAAGTCCTGGAGCACCAGATCAAGTACAGGTGAGGGGGGAGGGGAGGTAAGGGGAAGTGGGGGGGAGGGAGGGGGGGAAGGGGGAGTACCGCTGTCATCCTGTCACTGGTCTGGTCACCTCTGCTCATGCTTTTACAGTCGAGGATTAAAGTGCTGTCATGTTTCTTACTGAATCTGAATGGAAACCATGATGATTTGTCTCCATTATGAATGAGTCTGTGTGTTGTGTTCTGTCCCAGACATGGAGGTCTCAGTACTGCCCAGCAGCAGCTGATTAGAGAAACCCTGATGAAATGGCTGCAGTGTCAGGTGGGGCTCTGCTTCTCTGTCTGGAACTTAGTCAACTTGTCACAACAACATATCAGATTTCATCAACACCAGCCCACAATTTGTTACTTGAGCTTTCGTTGGTTACACATTTTTATTCAGTCATAAAGTTTGCTCTCTTCCTCATCTGAATTGAAAAATGTATTTTTCATTGAATGAATTTCAATATGCTATCCTCCTCCTCTGCTATCCCCACAATCCTCCTTCCTCCTCTTCCTCTCTAGTTGATGAACTCCCAGCCAGAGAAGCCGTTCATCCGTAACAAGGCAGCCCAGGTGTTCTCTCTGACCTTCGTGACGGAGTACCTGACCCACTGGCCCAAGTTCTTCTACGATATCCTGTCTCTAGTGGGCCTGAACCCACACGGGGTTGACGTCTACCTCAGAACACTGATGGCTATCGACGCAGAGGTGGTGGACAGAGACATACTGCACTCACCTGAGGTAAGGGGACACTGAGGTGGTGGACAGAGAGATACTGGACCCCCCCCCCCCCCCCCCAGCCTCTAACTCCCTTCTCCCCCTCCTATCTGTCCTGCTATAGGAGGTGTGTAGGAACACGTTAATAAAGGATGGGATGAGGGAGCAGGTCATCCCCAGCCTGGTTGAGTCCTGGTACCAGATCCTCGGGGCCTATCAGCAGTCTCACCCTGAGATCACCTGTCAGTGTCTGGAGGTGGTGGGAGCTTACGTCTCCTGGATAGACCTCAACCTCATCGCCAACGACAGGTACGTCTGTCTGTGTCTGCGGTCTGTCTGTGTCTGCGGTCTGTCTCTGTCGGTGGTCTGTCAGTGTCTGGAGGTGGTGGGGACATATAGTCCCTGGATAGACTTCAACCTTACCGCCAATGACTGGCTTTGTACCTGGATCGATCTGCTTTTCACAAGGCGGTGTTAGCCTGCTGGGATAAAGCCTAGGCATTAGCTTGGGAAGGTGATGCAAGTTTTCAGAGCTCAGGCAAGCATGGTTCACCAAACCAACTCCGTTAGACATTCAGCAGTGGGGCTGGGGAGGTTGTTTAGTCTAAGGACTGTGATGTAAGGTATTTGAGGTAGATACAGTTGAAGTCAGAAGTTTACATACACTTAGGTTGAAGTCATTAAAACTAATTTTTCAACCACTCCACAGATTTCATGTTAACAAACTATAGTTTTGGCAAGTCGGTTAGGACATGTACTTTGTGCATGACACAAGTAATTCTTCCAACAATTGTTTACAGACAGATTATTTCACTTATAATTCACTATATCACAATTCCAGTGGGTCAGAAGTTTACATACACTAAGTTGACTGTGTCTTTAAACAGCTTGGAAAATTCCAGAAAATGGATGTCATGGCTTTAGAAGCTTCTGACAGGCAAATTGACATCATTTGAGTCAATTGGAGGTGTACCTGTGGATGTATTTCAAGGCCTACCTTCAAACTCAGTGCCTCTTTGCTCGACATCATAGGAAAATCCAAATAAACCAGCCAATACCTCAGAATTTTTTTTTGTAGACCTCCACAAGTCTGGTTCATCTTTGGGAGAAATTTCCAAACACCTGATGGTACCACGTTCATCTGTACAAACAATAGTACGCAAGTATAAACACCATGGGACCACGCAGCCGTCATACCGCTCAGGAAGGAGACGCGTTCTGTCTCCTAGAGATGAACATACTTTGGTGCGAAAAGTGCAAATCAATCCCAGAACAACAGCAAAGGACCTTGTGAAGATGCTGGATGAAACGGGTACAAAAGTATCTTTATCCACAGTAAAACAGGTCCTATATCGACATAACCTGAAGGCCTCTCGGCAAGGAAGAGGCCACTGCTCCAAACCGCCATAAAAAGCCAGACTACGGTTTGCAACTGCACATGGGGACAAAGATCGTACTTTTTGGAGAAATGTCCTCTGGTCTGATGAAACAAAAATAGAACTGTTTGGCCATAATGACCAACGTTATGTTTGGAGGAAAAAGGGGGATGCTTGCAAGCCGAAGAACACCATCCCAACCGTGAAGTACGGGGGTGGCAGCATCATGTTGTTGGGGTGCTTTGCTGCAGGAGGGACTGGTGTACTTCACAAAATAGATGGCATCATGAGGAAGCAACATCTCAAGACATCAGTCAGGAAGTTGAAGCTTGGTCACAAATGGGTCTTCCAAATGGACAATGACCCCAAGCATACTTCCAAAGTTGTGGCAAAATGGCTTAAGGACAACAAAGTCAAGGTATTGGAGTGGCCATCACAAAGCCCTGACCTCAATCCTATAGAACATTTGTGGGCAGAACTGAAAAAGCGTGTGCGAGCAAGGAGGCCTACAAACCTGACTCAGTTACACCAGTTCTGTCAGGAGGAATGGGCCAAAATTCACCCAACTTATTGTGGGAAGCTTGTGGAAGGCTACCTGAAACGTTTGACCCAAGTTAAACAATTTAAAGGCAATGCTACCAAATACTAATTGAGTGTATGTAAACTTCTGACCCACTGGGAATGTGATGAAAGAAATAAAAGCTGAAATAAATCATTCTCTCTACTATTATTCTGACATTTCACATTCTTAAAATAAAGTGGTGATCCTAACTGACCTCAGACAGGGAATTTTTACTAGGATTAAATGTCAGGAATTGTGAAAAACTGAGTTTAAATGTATTTGGCTAAGGTGAATGTAAACTTCTGACTTCAACTGTATGTACATGAAGGTAAAGTGACTAGGCATCTGGATAGATGATGATATTAGGTATTTTGAGGCAGAGACAGTGCATTCAGAAAGCCTTTTTCCACATTTTGTTACATTACAGCCTTATTTTAAAATTGATTCAATTGCTTTTCCCCTCATCAATCTACACACATGATGACAAAGCGAAAACAGGTTTTTAGAAATGTATTTATATTTTTTTTTTAAAAAGAACAAAAAAGAGACCTTTGCTATGAGACTCGAAATTGAGGTACATCCTGTTTCCATTGATCATCCTTGATGTTTCTACAACTTGATTGAACATGATTTTGAAAGGCACACACTTGTCTATATAAGGTCCCACAGTTGACAGTGTATGTCAAAAACCAAGCCATTTCGAAGGAAATGTCCGTAGAGCTCTGAGACAGGATTGTGTCGAGGCACAGATCTGGGGAAGGTTACCAACACATGTCTGCAGCGTTGAAGGTCCCCAAGAACTCAGTGGCCTCCATCATTATTAAATGGAAGAAGTTTGGAACCACCAAGACTCTTCCTAGAGTTGGCCGTCTGGCCAAACTGAGCAATCGGGGGAGAAGAGCCTTGGCCAGGGAGGTGACCAAGAACCTGATGGTCACTCTGACAGCGCTCTAGAGTTCCTCTGTGGAGATGGGAGAACTTTCCAGAAGGACAACCATCTCTGCAGCACTTTACTGATTAGGCCTTTTATGGTAGAGTGGACAGACTGAAGCCACTCCTCAGTAAAAGGCACATGACAGCCCGCTTGGAGTTTGCCCAAAGGCACCTAAAGACTCTCAGACCATGAGATACAAGATTCTCTGGTCTGATGAAACCAAGATTGAACTCTTTGGCCTGAATGCCAAGCGTCATGTCTGGAGGAAACCTGGCACCATCCCTACGGTGAAGAATGGTGGTGGCAGCATCATGCTGTGGGGATATTTTTTAGCGGCAGGGACTGGGAGACTAGTCAGGATCGAGGGAAAGATGAACGGGGCAAAGTACAGAGAGATCCTTGATGACTTCAGACTGGATCGAAGGTTCACCTTCCAACAGGACAACGACCCTAAGCACACAGCCAAGACAATGCTGGAGTGACTGGAGAAACAGTTTTTGCTTAGTCATTATGTGGTATTGTGTGTAGATCGGTGAGTATTTAAAAAAAAATCCATTTTAGAATAAGGCTCTGAATACTTTCCAAATGCACTGTATGTGAATTGGAGTGTGTTTAGGGTGTCTGGGATATGTGAATTGGAGTGTGTTTAGGGTGTCTGGGATGTATGTGAATTGGAGTGGGTCTAGGGTCTGTTGATGTGTGTCATGACCAGCATTTTCAAAGCAGTTCATAATTCCAGATGTCAGTGCTACAGGGTGGTAATCATTAAGGCAGGTTACCTTGGAGCTCTTGAGAACAGGGACAATAGTGGTCAGCTTGAAACATGTTGGGATTACAGACTGTGACAAGGAGAGATCGAAAATCTGTGAAGACACCTGCCAGCTGGTGTCTGATATGCCGTGTGTAACATTCATTTATATAGTTTACTCCACTAATTGAGTCGTCTCTCTCTCTATGCCGCGTTCCACACAGACATAGCCCCACCCACTGTCACTCAAGGAGCTCATTGGTTGTTCCTCTGTCACTAGACCCCGTTCAGTCTGCATGGTCACTGCAGCACATGCAACTATGTTGATGACAACAACGCTGTTTTCACTTTGCTTCTTAATATAATTATACTTTTAGGTTTGTGTTTCTTACATCTGCAAACATCTAGTTTCTTTTCTTAGCAAGTTGGGCCTAAATCGTGCTAATCGTTAGCTGGCTGGCTAATTAGTTGTCATGTCAAACACTGTATTCAAACTACCAACTATTAGAATATAGAGTTAGAACAGTCATTCTATTTCCATGAATCCTTTAGTTTACCAGTGATTTGCTCTAAATCACAAGTAAAATTGCAACATTAGGTTAAAAATAAGGCAATGATCTCAAATGAGTGCAGGAAATGCAAAAATGTATGAATTCAAAAAAAAAATTGGGGTTGAATTGAACAGTACATTGGATTACTTATTAAGCACATTTTGAAATTGTATTATTCAAATAGATAACATATCGTACAATATTTTTTAAACTACTGCGATATGATATTTTGGCCATATCGCCCAGCCCTACATCTAACCAGGATTCAGTAAGACATAATATTGCAGCTTTTCAAGTCTATGATTGGAAACTCGGAACAAAGCTCATCCATCTTATTCTCCAGTAACTAGACATTGTCCAATAGAACGGAGAGGAGCGCCGTTCGGTTTACTCTTCGCCTAAATTTCACCAGGACTCCACCTCGTCTTCCACGTTTACACCTGCAGCGTTTTGGTAGCACTGTGAACAGTGGAACAGCCGAGTCAGAGTTGAAATCGTATTTTAAGTCTAAATCAAGGTTAGTGAATGTCAATCTGATGTCCAGAAGTGCTTGGCGGTTATATGTGATACAAAAAAAAGTTAAACACAATAAACATCACAAAATAGCAAAGTTGGGTTGAAACTCATGAGATATTGGCGCCATCTTGCCATCAAGATCAGTGTTAGTTGTGTGAAGGTTCAGTTTTATCAACCAGTGTGTGACCAGTGTGTTCCTGTCCCTCCAGGTTTGTAAACCTGCTCCTGAGTCAGATGTCTGTGGAGGACCTGAGAGAGGAGGCATGTGACTGTCTGTTTGAGATTGTTAATAAGGGTATGGACCCTACAGACAAGACCAAGCTGGTTGAGTCCCTCTGCCAGGTCCTGCAGTCTGCCGGCTTCTTCAATGTGGAGGAGGTAGGTGGACACGCATACAGGGCCGTCACTTTTCACACCCCTTGACTTTTTCCACATTTCGTTGTTACAGCTTGACTTTAAAATTGATTAAATTGAGATGTTGTGCCACTGATCTACACACGACCCCACAATGTCAAAGTGGAATTTTGTTTTTAGAATTATTTTACAAATTAATACAAAAGGAAAAGCTGAAATTGAAAGTATTCAACCCCTTTTTATGGCTTAAATACGTTCAGGAGTAGAAATGTCTTAACAAGTCACATAATAAGTTGCAATAATTGTGGTGAACATGATTTTTGAATGATTCCCCAAACATGCAATTATAGGCAAGGTCCCACCGCAGAGTGGTAGTAACTCCACAATACTAACCTAACTGAGGATGGATCAACAACATGGTAGTAACTCCACAATACTAACCTAACTGAGGATGGATCAACAACATGGTAGTAACTCCACAATACTAACCTAACTGAGGATGGATCAACAACATGGTAGTAACTCCACAATACTAACCTAACTGAGGATGGATCAACAACATGGTAGTAACTCCACAATACTAACCTAACTGAGGATGGATCAACAACATGGTAGTAACTCCACAATACTAACCTAACTGAGGATGGATCAACAACATGGTAGTAACTCCACAATACTAACCTAACTGAGGATGGATCAACAACATGGTAGTAACTCCACAATACTAACCTAACTGAGGATGGATCAACAACATGGTAGTAACTCCACAATACTAACCTAACTGAGGATGGATCAACAACATGGTAGTAACTCCACAATACTAACCTAAATGAGGATGGATCAACAACATGGTAGTAACTCCACAATACTAACCTAACTGAGGATGGATCAACAACATGGTAGTAACTCCACAATACTAACCTAACTGAGGATGGATCAACAACATGGTAGTAACTCCACAATACTAACCTAACTGAGGATGGATCAACAACATGGTAGTAACTCCACAATACTAACCTAACTGAGGATGGATCAACAACATGGTAGTAACTCCACAATACTAACCTAACTGAGGATGGATCAACAACATGGTAGTAACTCCACGATACTAACCTAACTGAGGATGGATCAACAACATGGTAGTAACTCCACAATACTAACCTAACTGAGGATGGATCAACAACATGGTAGTAACTCCACAATACTAACCTAACTGAGGATGGATCAACAACATGGTAGTAACTCCACAATACTAACCTAACTGAGGATGGATCAACAACATGGTAGTAACTCCACGATACTAACCTAACTGAGGATGGATCAACAACATGGTAGTAACTCCACGATACTAACCTAACTGAGGATGGATCAACAACATGGTAGTAACTCCACGATACTAACCTAACTGAGGATGGATCAACAACATGGTAGTAACTCCACAATACTAACCTAACTGAGGATGGATCAACAACATGGTAGTAACTCCACAATACTAACCTAACTGAGGATGGATCAACAACATGGTAGTAACTCCACAATACTAACCTAACTGAGGATGGATCAACAACATGGTAGTAACTCCACGATACTAACCTAACTGAGGATGGATCAACAACATGGTAGTAACTCCACAATACTAACCTAACTGACAGAGTGAAAAGAAGGAAGCCTGTACAGAATACAAATATTCAAATTTGTTTGCAACAAGGCACTTTTTAATCCTGTATACAAAGTGTTATATTTGGGGCAAACGCATCACTGAGTACCACTCTTCATATCCTCAAGCATGGTGGTGGCTGCATCAGGTTATGCTTGTCATCGGCCAGGACTAGGGAGATTATCAGGATAAAAATAAAAAACAGCAACAAGGCACAGGAAATTTCTGGTTCAATCTGCTTTTCAACAGACACTGGGAAATAAATTCACCTTTTCAGCAGGATCAATAACCTACAACACAAGGCCAAATCTACACTGGAGTTGTTTACCAAGAAGACAGTGAATGTTCCTGAGTGGCCGAGTTACAGTTTGGACTTAAATCCAGGTGTGCAAAGCTCTTAGACCCAAAGGCTGTAATTGCTGGGGATTCTAACATGTATTGACTCAGGGTTGAATAGTCAAGATATATTTAGTGTTTACTTATTACTTATGATCTTTATTTATTTTATTTAATAATGAAACATATTTCTTCCACTTTGACATTCAAGTATTTTGTGGATGATTGAAGACAATTAAATACATTTTAATCCCAATTTGGGGAAAAAGTCAATGGTTGTGAATACTTTCTGAAGGTACTGTACAAACGGGGACACACACACACACAACAGACACACACACACACACACACACAACAGACACACACACACACACACAACAGACACACACACACACACTGCTCCTTTTCCCATAGTCCAACAAAAGGCCAAAGGCCCCATTTCCTCTTCCTCCTCACTTCCTGAATGGATGTGAAAATGTTTACAGGAAATGTCCCCCCCGTTTCCTATATAGTAGTGCTGTAATAGTGAAATGGTGTCCTGTCTTGGCTCCATCAGGAGGAGGATGTGGACTTCCTGGCTAAGTTCTCCAGACTGGTGAATGGGATGGGCCAATCTCTGGTGCTGAGCTGGACCAAACTGGCCAAGGGGGGCGAGGTGAAAGAAGCCGCAGAGACGCTGCGTGCGCTCGAGGCCAAGGTCCCGCTACTCCTCCAGCTGTTGGTCCACGAGGATGATGACATCTCAGCTAACATCGTAGGGTTCTGCTACGACTACCTGCACATACTCAAACAGGTGAGATACATGTCATAGCATGCATTTTCTCCAGTGTTTACTTTGTGTAAGTCCCAAATGGCACCCTATTCTCTCTCTAGTGCACTACATTTGACCAGAGCCCTAAGGTGATATGGCACCCTAATCCCTATGGCACCCTTATTCCACCCAGGGCTCAAAAAGTAGTGAACCATAAATGGAATAGTGTTGTTTAGCATCACAGGAGAGGGAGCCACTCTAGACTACTGACCTATCTTTACCAGACAGGATGGAAACCATAGAAACAGAGTAGCCCCTCTGACCACTGTCATGTGACAGCATCCTTAATGGGGTCAGAGTGCACTGTAACATGATGTAACCTTGTGTTCATCTGTTGAATCTTCCTAAAGGGGTCAGAGTGGCAGAGTAACATGCGTCAGGTAGGGAGAGGAGGACATGAGGCCATTGAAGAGTTCTGGGAATCAGACAAGGTGGAGAAAACTAACCCAAGACCCAAGCATTCCCCTGACTATTGATTACAGCTGGGACTGTTCCAGAAAGAACCATCAATTAATTAGCTAGCTAACTGTCCTAAATATTCTGAAATACCTTAGTCTTTTCGCATGGTATAATTGACTTTACAACAAACAACATTCAAGTTTAGCTTTCTAAATGATTCAGAAAATTAAGAGATGTAAATTTGCATATTCAGACCCCTTGACTTTTTCCACATTTTGTTAAGTTACAGCCTTATTCTAAAATTGATTTAAATTGTTTGTTTTTTGTTATTATAAATTAAAGTAACTGAATGATCACATTTACTAAAGTATTCAGACCCTTTACTCAGTACTTGGGCTCCCAAATGGTTCAGTAAGACTCTGCATCTCAGTGCTAGAGGAGTCACTACAGACAACCTGGTTCAGTGGACTACTGAAGTATTTCTCTGCCATCGACCTGTATAGTATAGTTAACCATCAAACATCCACCAACGTATAGTGTACATATTCAGCCAACCACCCATACTATGCAATGTCTTTTTATAGCTTTTTTTTCACTCCAGATATCTTGTATTTCTATACTTTTTCATACTGCCGCTCTATGTATCATGTACCGTGTATCTGTCTTTTGTGTACTTTCGTTGTGGCATTTTGCACCTGCCCTGTGTTTTGTTGTAGCTGCTTGACAATGAAATTTCCCCCCCGGGGATCAATACAGTATCTATCTATCTATCTATCTATCTATCTATCTATCTATCTATCTATCTATCTATCTATCTCAGTGCTAGAGGAGTCACTACAGACAACCTGGTTCAGTGGTCTAAGACACTGCATCTCAGTGCTAGAGGAGTCACTACAGACAACCTGGTTCAGTGGTCTAAGACACTGCATCTCAGTGCTAGAGGAGTCACTACAGACAACCTGGTTCAGTGGTCTAAGACACTGCATCTCAGTGCTAGAGGAGTCACTACAGACAACCTGGTTCAGTGGTCTAAGACACTGCATCTCAGTGCTAGAGGAGTCACTACAGACAACCTGGTTCAGTGGTCTAAGACACTGTATCTCAGTGCTAGAGGAGTCACTACAGACAACCTGGTTCAGTGGTCTAAGACACTGTATCTCAGTGCTAGAGGAGTCACTACAGACAACCTGGTTCAGTGGTCTAAGACACTGCATCTCAGTGCTAGAGGAGTCACTACAGACAACCTGGTTCAGTGGTCTAAGACACTACATCTCAGTGCTAGAGGCATCACTACAGACAACCTGGTTCAGTGGTCTAAGACTCTGCATCTCAGTGCTAGAGGAGTCACTACAGACAACCTGGTTCAGTGGTCTAAGACACTGCATCTCAGTGTTAGAGGAGTCACTACAGACAACCTGGTTCAGTGGTCTAAGACACTGCATCTCAGTGCTAGAGGAGTCACTACAGACAACCTGGTTTGAATCCAGACTGTATCACAACCAGCCGTGGTTGGGAGTCCCATAGGATGGCGCACAATTGGCCCAGCGTCGTCCGAGTTTGGCCGGTGTAGGCCGTCATTGTAAATAAGAATTTGTTCTTAACTGACTTGCCTAGTTAAAAAAAAAAAAAAATACTTTGTTGAAGCACCCTTGGCAGCGATTACAGCCAAGTCTTCTTGGGCATGATGCTACAATCTTGGCACAGCTGTATTTGGGGTGTTTCTCCCATTCTTCTCTGCAGATCCGTCGCTGCACAGCTATTTTCAGGCCACTCAAGGACATTCAGAGACTTGTCCCTAAACCACTCCTGCGTTGTCTTGGCTGTGTTCTTAGGGTCGTTGTCCTGTTGGAAGGTGAACCTTCGCCCTAGTCTGAGGTCCTGAGCGCTCTGGAGTAGGTTTTCATCAAGGACCTCTGTACTTTGCCCCGTTCATCTTTCCCTCGATCCTGACTAGTCTCCCAGTCCCTGCCGCTGAAAAACATCCCCACAGCATGATGCTGCCACCACCATGCTTCACCGTAGGGATGGTGCCAGGTTTCCTCCAGACGTGTGACGCTTGGCATTCAGGCCAAAGAGTTCAATCTTGGTTTCATCAGACCAGATCGTGTTTCTCATGGTCAGAGTCCTTTAGGTGCTTTTTGGCAAACTCCAAGCAGACTGTCATGTGCCTTTTTACTGAGGAGTGGCTTCTGTCTGGCCACTCTACCATAAAGGTCTGATAACTGGAGTGCTGCAGAGATGGTTGTCCTTCTGGAAGGTTCTCCCATCTCCACAGAGGAACTCTGGAGCTCGTCAGAGTGACCATCGGGTTCTTGGTCACCTCCCTGACCAAGGCCCTTCTCCCCCGATTGCTCAGTTTGGCTGGGCGGCCATCTCTAGTAAGAGTCTTTGATTCCAAACTTCTTCCATTTAAGAATGATGGAGGCCACTGTGTTCTTGGGGACCTTCAACGCTGCAGTAATGTGTTGGTTCCCTTCCCCAGATCTGTCCCTCGACACAATCCGTTCTTGGAGCTCTACGAACAATTCCTTCGACCTCATGGCTTAGTTTCTGCTCTGACATGCACTGTCAACTGTGGGACCTTATATAGACAGGTGTGTGCCTTTCCAAATCATGTCCAAACAATCACATTTAACACAGGTGGACTCCAAGTTGTAGAAACATCTCAAGGATGATCAGTTTTAACAGGATGCACCTGAACAATTTGGAGTCTCATAATAAAGGGTCTGAATACTTATGTAAATAAGATATTTCAGTTTTTTTGCTGTTTTCTGTCATTTGATGAGGAAATTGTTTTATTTAATCCATTTTAGAAACTGGCTGTAACATAAAATGTGGAAAAAGTCAAGGGGTCTGAATTCTTTCCCAAGGCTGTATATGTGGCTATAATCTCCTGCTTTCTGGAAAACCTCACAGCTTTGAATTGAAGGTGTTTCATAATGAGAACATTCTGTTGTCTCTCCCTTCTAGTTTCCTCTGCTGACAGACCAACAGAAAACTAACGTGGAGGTACGATTTCATCAGAAACTCTTTGGGTTGGTTTCCCAGACACAGATTAGGCCTAGTCCTGAACTAAACAAATGAAACTGCATTTTATAAGTAATCTATGTATGGGAAACCAGCCACTAGCTTTTAAAACTGTATTTTTTTTTTTTTTTTTTTACATTTGTCCATCTTTGTTGTTACTAGACGTTACCCTCTACAGACCTGCTGGAGCTATCTCCTCCTGTTGTTACTAGACATTACCCTCTACAGACCTGCTGGAGCTATCTCCTCCTGTTGTTACTAGACATTACCCTCTACAGACCTGCTGGAGCTATCTCTTCCTGTTGTTACTAGACATTACCCTCTACAGACCTGCTGGAGCGATCTCCTCCTGTTGTTACTAGACATTACCCTCTACAGACCTGCTGGAGCTATCCCCTCCTGTTGTTACTAGACATTACCCTCTACAGACCTGCTGGAGCTATCTCCTCCTGTTGTTACTAGACATATCCAGGATGTTCACTGTGCTCTCTCTTTCTATCTCAACAGGCCATCATGTTGGCAGTCATGAACAAATTGACTTATGATGAGGAGTACAACTTTGACAACGAGGTAAAATCTTTTGTCTGGGTTTTAAATTGTGGGGAAGTTGAAAAGCATTCTCACTCTCTCTGTCTCTCTCTCCCCTCTGTTCTCTCTCTCTCTCTCCCCTCTGTTCTCTCTCTCTCTCCCCTCTGTCTCTCCCCTCTGTCTCTCCCCTCTCTCTCTCTCTCTCTCTCTCTCTCTCTCTCTCTCTCTCTCTCTCTCTCTCTCTCTCTCTCTCTCTCTCTCTCTCTCTCTCTCTCTCTCTCTCTCTCTCTCTCTCTCTCTCTCTCTCTCTCTCTCTCTCTCTCAGGGTGAGGATGAAGCGATGTTTGTTGAGTACAGGAAACAGTTGAAGATGTTGTTGGATCGTCTGGCTCAGGTGTCTCCTGAACTGCTACTGGAATCTGTACGCAGGGTCTTCAACAACACCATGCAGTAAGACTCAAATCAAGGTTGACATAGAAGCCCTGCTATACTTGTCTCTCTGACAACAACTGTCCCTTCAGTCTTTCTAGATAATTTGTCCTTGTCTTCCTTTGGTGAGACACGTTGGTTCCTCAAGGTCCACATTATTTCTTAACTTTACCCTTGAAAGAATGTTGACATCGGATTGATCCGAATGGTGTGTCTCGCAGGACGTGGCAGACGGCCCCCTTCATGGAGGTAGAGGTGGCCATCAGGCTGCTGTACATGCTAGGAGAGGCTCTGCCTGCGTCTCACGGAGCTCACTTCTCTGGTGACACGGCCAAGACCTCCGCCCTGCAGGATATGATGAGAACGGTGAGTTAGACACAGCCAAGACAACCCAGGGCCCAGTCCACTAACAACCACTAACCCACAGGAAGTGTTGTTTCTGATATGTTCTCCTGTCCCCTCAGCTGGTCTCCTCTGGGCTCAGTGGGTACCAACACAGCTCTGTGGCGCTGGAGTTCTTTGAGACGGTCGTTCGCTACGACAAGTTCTTCCTCGTGGAACCCCAGCACATTCCTCATGTCCTGGTTAGTAGTTTAGTCACTGACTCAATGAACTCTGTGTTTAACAAGGTGTCTTCACAGTGTTGAGTAGAGGGAGAGTGTAGCCTTGGATACCTGGGAGGTCTGGTACCACTACAGTGTTGAGGGAGAGTGTAGCCTTGGATACCTGGGAGGTCTGGTACCACTACAGTGTTGAGGAGAGTAGAGGGAGAGTGTAACCTTGGATACCTGGGAGGTCTGGTACCACTACAGTGTTGAGGGAGAGTGTAACCTTGGATACCTGGGAGGTCTGGTACCACTACAGTGTTGAGGAGAGTAGAGGGAGAGTGTAACCTTGGATACTTGGGAGGTCTGGTACCACTACAGTGTTGAGGGAGAGTGTAACCTTGGATACCTGGGAGGTCTGGTACCACTACAGTGTTGAGGAGAGTAGAGGGAGAGTGTAACCTTGGATACCTGGGAGGTCTGGTACCACTACAGTGTTGAGGGAGAGTGTAACCTTGGATACCTGGGAGGTCTGGTACCACTACAGTGTTGAGGAGAGTAGAGGGAGAGTGTAACCTTGGATACTTGGGAGGTCTGGTACCACTACAGTGTTGAGGGAGAGTGTAACCTTGGATACCTGGGAGGTCTGGTACCACTACAGTGTTGAGGAGAGTAGAGGGAGAGTGTAACCTTGGATACTTGGGAGGTCTGGTACCACTACAGTGTTGAGGAGAGTAGAGGGAGAGTGTAACCTTGGATACTTGGGAGGTCTGGTACCACTACAGTGTTGAGGAGAGTAGAGGGAGAGTGTAACCTTGGATACTTGGGAGGTCTGGTACCACTACAGTGTTGAGTAGAGGGAGAGTGTAGCCTTGGATACTTGGGAGGTCTAGTACCACTACAGTGTTGAGGAGAGTAGAGGGAGAGTGTAGCCTTGGATACCTGGGAGGTCTGGTACCACTACAGTGTTGAGGAGAGTAGAGGGAGAGTGTAACCTTGGATACCTGGGAGGTCTGGTACCACTACAGTGTTGAGGAGAGTAGAGGGAGAGTGTAACCTTGGATACCTGGGAGGTCTGGTACCACTACAGTGTTGAGGAGAGTAGAGGGAGAGTGTAACCTTGGATACCTGGGAGGTCTGGTACCACTACAGAGTTGAGGAGAGTAGAGGGAGAGTGTAGCCTTGGATACTTGGGAGGTCTAGTACCACTACAGTGTTGAGGAGAGTAGAGGGAGAGTGTAACCTTGGATACCTGGGAGGTCTGGTACCACTACAGAGTTGAGGAGAGTAGAGGGAGAGTGTAACCTTGGATACCTGGGAGGTCTGGTACCACTACAGTGTTGAGGAGAGTAGAGGGAGAGTGTAACCTTGGATACCTGGGAGGTCTGGTACCACTACAGAGTTGAGGAGAGTAGAGGGAGAGTGTAACCTTGGATACCTGGGAGGTCTGGTACCACTACAGTGTTGAGGAGAGTAGAGGGAGAGTGTAACCTTGGATACCTGGGAGGTCTGGTACCACTACAGTGTTGAGGAGAGTAGAGGGAGAGTGTAACCTTGGATACCTGGGAGGTCTGGTACCACTACAGTGTTGAGGAGAGTAGAGGGAGAGTGTAACCTTGGATACCTGGGAGGTCTGGTACCACTACAGAGTGTTAGTGTGCTGTTTCTGTATTGGTGTGTCCTGTAGATGGCTTTTCTGGACCATCGAGGTCTGAGACACAGCAGTCCTAAGGTCCGCAGCAGAGTGGCCTACCTCTTCTCACGATTCGTCAAGACACTGCAGTAAGTCCAGCTGTACCGGTCACTAAGCACACATTAAATGGTGTCCCAAATGCCTCCCTATTCCCTATATAGTGCACTACCTTTGACCAGAGCTCCTTGTTGTAGAGAATAGGGTGCCAGTTGAGACAGACAGTATTATCAGCAGACTCTGGTTGTACCATTTCATGGAAGTAAACACCAGATCCTCAGGAAGCAGGACATGTCATTAAATAGTTCAGGAAGGTTCTTTGTGTTTGACCCCAACCCTGCTCTCTGTTGACAGTAATAGTAACTGTTGTATACTCTGTTGCCAGTAAACACATGAACTCCTTCATTGAAGACATCCTGACCAGGATACAGGACCTGCTGGAGCTAGCTCCTCCTGTAAGTTACCTCTCCCCTCATATACATTACCCTCTACACATTACCCTCTACACATTACCCTCTACACATTACCCTCTATACATTACCCTCTACAGACCTGCTGGAGCTAGCTCCTCCTGTAAGTTACCTCTCCCCTCATATACATTACCCTCTACAGACCTGCTGGAGCTAGCTCCTCCTGTAAGTTACCTCTCCCCTCATATACATTACCCTCTACACATTACCCTCTACAGACCTGCTGGAGCTAGCTCCTCCTGTAAGTTACCTCTCCCCTCATATACATTACCCTCTACAGACCTGCTGGAGCTAGCTCCTCCTGTAAGTTACCTCTCCCCTCATATACATTACCCTCTACACATTACCCTCTACAGACCTGCTGGAGCTAGCTCCTCCTGTAAGTTACCTCTCCCCTCATATACATTACCCTCTACAGACCTGCTGGAGCTAGCTCCTCCTGTAAGTTACCTCTCCCCTCATATACATTACCCTCTACACATTACCCTCTACAGACCTGCTGGAGCTAGCTCCTCCTGTAAGTTACCTCTCCCCTCATATACATTACCCTCTACAGACCTGCTGGAGCTAGCTCCTCCTGTAAGTTACCTCTCCCCTCATATACATTACCCTCTACACATTACCCTCTACAGACCTGCTGGAGCTAGCTTCCCCTGTAAGTTACCTCTTTAGCTTCATCACCATCCCATAATACAACAGACCAAACATTTTACCACCAACTTCTTCTGCTTGGCTTGCACTTTTAATTCCTTATTGAAGTCTCCACCTGTTGCCATCCCAAATAACTTCTCATGACCACAGTATAACACTTCACCTGTTCCCCCAAGAGAACGGTTTCATACCATTACCCTCTACAGCTCTCTCTCCACTGACTTACCTTACCCTCCATACATTACCCTCTACAGCTCTCTCTCTTCACTGACTTACCTTACCCTCCATACATTACCCTCTACAGCTCTCTCTTTCCACTGACTTACCTTACCCTCCCCATGTGTCCTCCAGGAGAACGGTTTCCCGGCGCTGCTGACCAGTGATGACCAGCTGTTTATGTTTGAGACGGCGGGGGTGTTGATCGTCCACGGAGACAGTCCTGCAGAGAGGAAGCAGGCTCTGATGAGATCAATGCTGACCCCGCTGACCGACTCATTCCGTCTGCTGCTGGCCAAACTGGCCTCTGAGGGAGAGGAGGAGAGGCAGGCCGCACTGGCAGACTGTCTCAGTCACGCTGTTGGTTTCGCTAGGTAAACACACAAACACTAACCCTAACACTAACCCAGGAGGAGGAGAGGCAGGGTGCCCTGTAATACCTTTGAGTTATGGCTGGGGGGAATAGCATTTACTACACTACCGTTCACTTAGAAATGTCCTTGTTTTTTAAAGAAAAGCAATGTTTTTTTTGTCCATTTCAAATTGACATTAAATTGATCAGAAATACAGTGTAGACATTGTTAATGTTGTAAATGACTATTGTAGTTGGAAACGGCAGATTTTTTATGGAATATCTACATAGGTGTACAGAGGCCCATTATCAGCAACCATCACTCCTGTGTTCCATTGGCACGTTGTTAGCTAATCCAAGTTTATCATTTTAAAAGGCTAATTGATCATTAGAAAACCCTTTTGCAATTATGTTAGCACAGCTGAAAACTGTTGTGCTGATTAAAGAAGCAATACAACTGTCCTTCTTTAGACTAGTTGAGTATCTGGAGCATCAGCATTTGTTGGTTCGATTACTGGCTCACAATGGACAGAAACAAAGAACCTTCTTCTGAAACTCGTCAGTCTATTCTTGTTCTGAGAAATGAAGGCTATTCCATGCGAGAAATTACCAAGAAACTGAAGATCTCGTACAACGCTGTGTACTACTCCCTTCACAGAACAGCACAAACTGGCTCTAACCAGAATAGAAAGAGGAGTGGGAGGCCCCGGTGCACAACTGAGCAAGAGGACAAGTACATTAGTGTCTAGTTTGAGAAACAGACGCCTCACAAGTCCTCAACTGGCAGCTTCATTAAATAGTACCCACAAAACACCAGTCTCAACGTCAACAGTGAAGAGGTGACTCCGGGATGCTGGCCTTCTAGGCAGAGTTGCAAAGAAAAAGCCATATCTCAGACTGGCCAATAAAAAGAAAAGATTAAGATGGGCAAAAGAACACAGACACTGGACAGAGGAAGATTGGAAAAAAGTGTTATGGACAGAAGAATCTAAGTTTGAGGTGTTCGGATCACAAAATAACATTTGTGTACATCGAGATTTGCGCCCTGCTGGTCGTCTGTTAAGGTTGGCGCCGCCCTGCTGGTCGTCTGTTAAGGTTGGCGCCGCCCTGCTGGTCGTCTGTTAAGGTTGGCGCCGCCCTGCTGGTCGTCTGTTAAGGTTGGCGCCGCCCTGCTGGTCGTCTGTTAAGGTTGGCGCCGCCCTGCTGGTCGTCTGTTAAGCAGCTCCCATTGCGTCAATTGTTGTTTTAGTATATTTTTCTTGAGTTTTTGTTGCAACAGTTTAACTATAATAGTCCAGGATTATTAGTGCTACTGTTTTACGAAGGTTTTAACTGTCCTTTTATCACTGAGGCACTTTTTTTATTTTATTTCTTCCGGTGCCAAACGCACACGCGAGTCCTCAATTATTTACAACCGAGCCCAGCTCCTGGATTTAGCACACTTAGCACACTCTGCCCTCCTCTGACGCAAACACAGCGTGTAACGTCATCCACTCTTTTATCGCGAGGTTACAGACAGCGCATCCCAGTGCCTTCTTTGCCAGCCCCCCTTTGCTCACAACACCTCCGTTGAGACAATCAGCGACCCCGCCTCCACCCCTGCTCCCTCTGGACTGATCCTCAACACCCGCCTTCCCCCCACCTCCCCACCTGGGCTGGCTTTCACCACCAACCAAGTGAAGAGAGAGCTGGAGAGACTACATCAGTGGAAAGCGGCGGGCCCTGATGGCATCAGCCCAAGGGTGCTTAGGGTCTGTGCTGACCAACTGTGTGGAATACTCCAGCGTCTTTTCAACCTTAGCCTGAGCCTAGAAAGGGTCCCTGTGCTGTGGAAAACATCCTGCCTCGTCCCAGTGCCCAAGAAGGCACACCCCACTGTCCTGAATGACTTCAGACCTGTAGCGCTAACATCCCACATCATGAAGACCCTGGAAAGGTTAGTCCTCGCTCACCTCAGACCCCTGGTGTGTACATCACTGGACCCCCTGCAGTTCAGATATCAGCGCAACATCGGGGTGGATGATGCTATCATCTACCTTCTGCAGAGAGCCTACTCTCACCTGGACAACGCAGGTTGCACTGTGAGGGTTATGTTTTTTGACTTCTCCAGTGCCTTCAATACCATTCAGCCCCTGCTACTGGGTGAGAAGATGAGGAGGATGAAAGTGGAAGCACCCTTAGTCTCCTGGGTCACGGACTACCTGACCGGTAGGCCACAATTTGTGCGACTACAGAGCTGTGTGTCAGAACTGGCAGTGAGAAACACAGGGGCCCCCCAGGGAACGGTCCTGTCCACCTTCCTGTTCACCCTCTACACATCAAACTTCAGATATAACTCTGAAACAAGGAAGGCTAGCTCTGTTCTGGGGATTAACCTTGACACTAGAGGAGGTGGCGGAGAGACGGATCCTGGCCAAACTGCTGGTCATCATGGACAACGTCACCCACCCTCTGCATGCCATGGTTATGATGCAGAGGAGCACCTTCAGTCACAGACTGATCCCACCACGGTGTGCCAGAGAGCGCTACAGGAGGTCCTTCCTGCCGGTGGCTATTAGACTATATAATGCCTCACCGGGGTGCCGTGCCGTCGGCAACATAGACCTGGAACTGTTGGGGTGTTAGGACCTAGTTTAACAATTATGCATCCATCCGTGAGTAACTCTCTGGTCTGTAATCACTCATTCACTCAGGACCTATTTATTCAGGACTGTATGTACATATTCATGTACAGTTGTTATAGCAATCTTGTAAGTAATTCTTGGACTGAACTTACGTAGTCATTCACTCAGGAATGCATATTAGTATCCTGTCAGTTGTATCTTTTTTTCATTGCTTTTAGTATATCGAATGTTCAATAAGTGCAGTTGTCTGTAATTAAACCCTGCGCACTAAGGACTGTATTTTAAGGGAATTACTGTTATTACCCTAAATTATATCATACGCGCATTTAGCTATTTAAGTACCTTTCTCTGCCATCGACCTGTATAGTTAACCATGCAAATATTCCTTAGTTTTCTATATCAACTTGCAATAATTGTATAATTTTTTCACCTAACGCTATAACAATGTATAGTGTACATATTCAGCCATCCTCCCATACTATGCAATGCCTTTTTATAGCTTTTTGCACTCCAGACTTCTTGTATTTTTATACTTTTTCATGCTGCCACACTATGTATCATGTATCTGTCTTTTGTGTATTTCGTTCTGGCATTTTGCACCTGCCCTGTGTTTTTTCGTAGCTGCTTGACAAAGACATTTCCCCCTCGGGGATCAATAAAGTATCTATCTATCTATCTATCTATCTATCTATCTAAAAGATGTTGGAGGAGTGCTTGACGCCATCTGTCAAGCATGGTGGAGATAATGTGATGGTCTGGGGGTGCTTTGGTGGTGGTAAGGTGGGAGATTTGTACAGGGTAAAAGGGATCTTGAAGAAGGAAGGCTATCACTCCATCTTGCAACACCATGCCATACCTTGTGGACGGCGCTTAATTGGAGCCAATTTCCTCCTACAACAGGACAATGACCCAAAGCACAGCTCCAAACTATGCAATAACTATTTAGGGAAGAAGCAGTCAGCTGGTATTCTGTCTATAATGGAGTGTCCAGCACAGTCACCGGATCTCAACCCTATTGAGCTGTTGTGGGAGCAGACGACACCATTCTGTATACATCTGGCCCCTCTTTGGACACTGTGTTTACTAACCTTCAAACAAGCTTCAATGCCATACAACACTCCTTCCGTGACCTCCAACTGCTCTTAAATGCTAGTTAAACTAAATGCATGCTCTTCAATTGAACGCTGCCCGCACCCTCCCACCGGACTATCATCACTACTCTGGACGGGTCTGACTTAGAATACGTGGACACCTACAAATACCTAGGCGTCTGGTTAGACTGTAAACTCTCCTTCTAGACTCTCATTAATCATCTCCAATTCAAAATTAAATCCAGAATCGGCTTCCTATTTCGCAACAAAGCCTCCTTCACTCATGCTGCCAAACATTCCCTCGTAAAAATGACTATCCTACCGATCCTTGACTTCGGCGATGCCATTTACAAAATAGCCTCCAACACTCTACTCAGCAAATTGGATGTAATCTATCACAGTGCCATCCGTTTTGTTACCAAAGCCCCATATACTACCCACCACTGCGACCTGTATGCTCTCGTTGGCTGGCCCTCATTACATATTCGTCGCCAAACCCACTGGCTCCAGGTCATCTATAAGTCTTTGCTAGGTAAATCCCCGCCTTCTCAGCTCACTGGTCACCATAGCAACACCCACCCGTAGCATGCGCTCCAGCAGGTATATTTCACTGGTCATCCCAAAGCCAACACCTCCTTTGGCCGCCATTCCTTCCAGTTCTCTGCTGCCAATGACTGGAACGAATTGCAAAAATCATTGAAGCTAGAGGTTCCTATCTCCCTCACTAACTTTAACCATCAGCTGTCAGAGCTGCTTATCGATCACTGCACCTGTATACAGCCCTTCTGTAAATAGCCCACACTACTACCTCATCCACATATTGTTATTTTTGCTCATTTGCACCCCAGTATCTCTATTTGCATATCTATCACTCCAGTGTTAATGGTAAATTGTAGTTATTTTGCCACTATGGCCTATTTATTACCTGACCAGTTCAGTTCCTGCTAAGAACACGTCATCTGACCAGATCAGTTCCTGCTAAGAACACGTCATCTGACCAGATCAGTTCCTGCTAAGAACACGTCATCTGACCAGATCAGTTCCTGCTAAGAACACGTCATCTGACCAGATCAGTTCCTGCTAAGAACACGTCATCTGACCAGATCAGTTCCTGCTAAGAACACGTCATCTGACCAGATCAGTTCCTGCTAAGAACACGTCATCTGACCAGTTCAGTTCCTGCTAAGAACACGTCATCTGACCAGTTCAGTTCCTGCTAAGAACACGTCATCTGACCAGATCAGTTCCTGCTAAGATCACGTCATCTGACCAGTTCAGAACTCTCACTCACCAACAGAGAAGTCTCAGTTGAGTCCATCTAAACTTTCCTCTCTCTCTCACTCTGCCCCTGTTGTCTCTCTCCACCCCTCCCTCTCCTTTCTCTAGTCGTACCAGTAAGGCATTCAGCAACAAGCAGACAGTGAAGCAGTGTGGATGTTCTGAAGTCTACAGAGACTGCCTGCAGACCTTCCTGCCTGCACTGAGCTGTCCTGTCCAGAGGGGGCCGCTGCGTAGCGCTGTCCGCTCATTCCTTCACCGCATGATCATCTGTCTAGAAGAAGAGGTCCTCCCCTTCGTCCCAGCTGCATCAGAACACATGCTGAAGGACTGTGAGGCCAAGGACCTGCAGGAGTTTATACCACTCATCAGCCAGATCACTGCCAAGTTCAAGGTAACCAGGGACCTACCACACAGTTAGAGAACATCTGGGGACGCTTTCCTGGATAGAGGAGGATCTCCATAGAAATGGTGTATTAGTCCAGGACTAAACGTAATATGTCCAGGAAACCAGCCCTTAGAATATATCTATGGTAGAGACTGACTGCAAACATGGCAGCTAAAAAAGCCAAGTTAAAAGTAGGGACAGGTGTCTCCATTCCTGTAGCAGGTGTCCATGCCTCTGGTCCTGTCTCTCTCTCCTTCCCAGGACCAGGTGTCTCCGTTCCTCCAGCAGGTGTTCATGCCTCTGGTCCTGGCCATCTTTGAGGTGTTGTGTCGGCCTGCTGAGGACAACGACCAGGCAGCAGCTCTGGAGAAACAGATGTTACGGAGGAGCTACTTTACCTTCATACAGACTATAGCCTCCAGTGGGATGAACGAAGTCATGGCCAACCAGGGTGAGTAGTGGACTAAGTGTGTGTACTGTGTGGTTCCTCTGGGTTCTAAGTGTGTGTACTGAGTGTGTGTTCTGTTAAGCATGTGTTGAGAACATTAAGTGGGTTCTAAGAGTGTGTGGTGTGATTCCTCCCCAGGTGTTGAGAACATAGAGCGGGTTCTGTTCACCATCATCCAGGGAGCAGTAGACTTCCCCGACCCCATCGCCCAGAAGACCTGCTTCATCATCCTCTCTAAGCTGGTTGAACTCTGGGGTGAGAAGAACATGAAAGCATTGCTAATTTTTCCTCCCAATACATCCACCTGTCTGCTGTTGTTGATCCTTCAAGACAGAAATGGTCCTTTGAACCAGATAGCAACCATTGATATGGAAACATGACCAGCAGATATCAGTTCAATGTTTTTGCCTTGGACTGGGGTGTATTCACTAGAAACCAAACAGGCTGAAACGGGCGGGGACCTTACTGAATTTGTCCAAATAAAAACTCTTGTTTTCGTTGCAAAACATTTTGCTATGGTTTGCTACAGTGTGCTCTAATGAATACACCCCTGGTGTAAGGTAGACATTGATCTTGGACTGATGGTTGTCTGTTTGTCCTTCAGGAGGTAAAGACGGTATGGCTGGGTTCCCAGACTTCATCTATAAACACATAGTCCCAGCATGCTTCCTGGCTCCCCTCAAACCATCTTTTGATCTCACAGATGCTCAGACCGTCCTGGTGAGTACCCTGAAATACATTTATCAGTGACACCAGATCTCTTTACATGTAGAAACGGAAGTTTGACTCATTTGACAAAACTAACTCAAACCTTTTCTGTTTTTCAGACGTTGTCAGAGTGTGCGCTCACGTTGAAAATGATTCATCTCAAAAGGGTAAGCTTTGCTTTCTTAGCCTTCATAATGCTTGGTTTGTTGAGAACTTGATAGAACTTGAACGAATGCATGGATAGCTTTTTGCACTTTTTCATACTGCCGCTCTATGTATCATGTATCTGTCTTTTGTGTATTTTCGTTCTGGCATTTTGCACCTGCCCTGTGTTTTTGTTGTAGCTGCTTGACAAAGAAATGTCCCATCGGGGATCAATAAAGTATCTATCTATCTATCAATCACATCATGGTGTTTGTCATGTAAGGTTTTCTACTTCCTGGTCTGCAGGGTTCAGAGTTTATCCAGTACCTCCAACAGGAGTACCTGCCTTCTCTACAGGTGTCACCTGAAATCACACAGGTACCACTGTGGTATAACCATAAAACCCCCCTTACACCACTGAAGCAAGCACTCAAATTGTTCAGGAAATGTACCTTTTCTAGTTGTAACACTCCTCTTCTTCTCTCACAGGAACTGTGTCAAGTGCTTCAGCAGCCAGACGTCAAGGTCCTCAAAAACTACATGAAGGTACGTTGTCACCTAGTTGTTGCCTTAACAACCGCTCCACTCAGTAGCCCATGTCTTGATACTAGCAATAACATCTGGCAAGATTATCTCTGTCTCTCTCTCTCCACAGGCTTTCTTTCAGCGAGCCAAACTGTAAATAAGAACCGAACTAGAAGGATTGAGAGGACTGGAAACTGAGGAGACTGGTAGTGAGATCGTACGACAGACAGACAGAGCTTAGCATAGCATCGGCCTTAGCACTTCTGAAGGTATAACCACGCCCATCCTGTCCAAGTGGGAGGGAACGAAGCCAGGACACAAGGAGGCTTTCACTAGGGTGACCACACCCCCTCCACTGACAAGGCCCAATCAGGGACGTGCTCTCCGTCTGGGGTGGCACCCTGGTTAGGTGAAGATGTGATTGCTTGGATTCTCTGCAAGACAGGAAGTAAACCAGAGTACAGAGGCAGGGTTATGGAACAGGGCTTCCATATTAGAATATCAAGTATCCAAGTCTGAAGCCTCACCTTTATGACGGAACACAGTAATCTAATGATTAGGATGTATTTATTAGTTTTAAAAATAACATGTTTTTTTTACATCTCAAAGATGTTTTTCATTTGAGTGGTTGGGTTGGAGATGGAGGTGTTTCTCTGCCCTGTGAATGGATTGATGGGAAAATAAAAGGGCTTGACTGACATGTTTCTAGATGTTTATGTTGTGGATGAAATGGAATGGTTGATTGATTTTGTTTAGTTTGAAGTGACTTACAGGGCAGACATGCTCCTGGTTTATGGTGCATTTACTTGGCCTTCTGTTCCAGTTGTAAGATTCCCCCGTCCCTCAGAACCTTGTCAGTATGTTATGTCCTGAAAGGAGGAGTGCTGATGGAGGATCAGTTCTGCCTTACCAATGTAATGAATGAGGTTGGGCCTGATCCTAGATCAGATATGATTTGTGAATACAGACCCTGAACAATGTTTTGGGCCTGATCCTAGATCAGATATGGTTTTTGAATACAGACCCTGAACCATGTTCATGTCCCTTACTCCCCTCAGAAAGAATATGACCTGTTCTAATGCAGAAGGTTAGCCAGTGTGGTCCTAGATAAAGATCAAATGCAGAAGGTTAGCCAGTGTGGTCCTAGATAAAGATCAAATGCAGAAGGTTAGCCAGTGTGGTCCTAGATAAAGATCTAATGCAGAAGGTTAGCCAGTGTGGTCCTAGATAAAGATCTAATGCAGAAGGTTAGCCAGTGTGGTCCTAGATAAAGATCTAATGCAGAAGGTTAGCCAGTGTGGTCCTAGATAAAGATCTAATGCAGAAGGTTAGCCAGTGTGGTCCTAGATAAAGATCTAATGCAGAAGGTTAGCCAGTGTGGTCCTAGATAAAGATCTAATGCAGAAGGTTAGCCAGTGTGGTCCTAGATAAAGATCTAATGCAGAAGGTTAGCCAGTGTGGTCCTAGATAAAGATCTAATGCAGAAGGTTAGCCAGTGTGGTCCTAGATAAAGATCTAATGCAGAAGGTTAGCCAGTGTGGTCCTAGATAAAGATCTAATGCAGAAGGTTAGCCAGTGTGGTCCTAGATAAAGATCTAATGCAGAAGGTTAGCCAGTGTGGTCCTAGATAAAGGCTAACGCAGCATGATCCATGTATGAGCAGACTTAAACCAGCCAACCACATTTTATACCCAAGAATGAATGACAATTCAGGCTGACTGAGGAAATATGATTATGTAATGTTTATTGTCTGCAATACTGTGAAGCATACTGAACAAAAATATTAACCTGCAACAATTTAAATGACTTTACATTTCAGAAGGAAATCAGTCAAATGAGGCCGGTTGGACGTACTGCCAAATTCACTAAAATAACGTTGGATGCGCCAACAGCTCTGGTGGACATTCCTGCAGTCAGCATGCCAACAGCTCTGGTGGACATTCCTGCAGTCAGCATGCCAACAGCTCTGGTGGACATTCCTGCAGTCAGCATGCCAACAGCTCTGGTGGACATTCCTGCAGTCAGCATGCCAACAGCTCTGGTGGACATTCCTGCAGTCAGCATGCCAACAGCTCTGGTGGACATTCCTGCAGTCAGCATGCCAATTGCACGCTCCCTCAACTTGACATCGTGTTGTGATAACTGCACATTTTAGTGGCCTTTTGTCCCCAGCACAAGGTGCACCGGTGTAATGATCATGCTGTTTAATCAGCTTCTTGATATGCTACACCTGTCAGGTGGATGGATTATCTTAGTAAAGGAGAAATGCTCACTAACAGATGGAAACAAAGTTGTGCACAACATTGAGAAATAAGCTTTTTGTACATCTGGAACATTTCAGGGATCTTTTATTTCAGCTCATAAAACATGGGATCTACATGTTACGTTTCTTTGTGTTCAGTGTGGTTGCCCTTTTAAACCTTGTTCTATCATATCAGTTGGTTAAACAGTTGTCCTTCAACCCCAGTTATTATTCTACCATGTGTTTAACAGTATTGATGTTATGTTTGAGCCACGTGTCAAACTAATTCCATGGAGGGTCGACTGTATGTGTGGGTTTCCACTCTTCCCTTGTACTTGATTAGTGAGGAACTGACCTGGTTGTCTAGGTCTGAATGAAAGGAAAAACCAGAAGACACTAGGCCCTTCATGGAATGAGTTTGAAACTCCTGGCATAAGCCAAGGATGTGTATAATTGCAGGAAATCTGCCAACAGGAGAGCCTCAACACATGTCAACCATCGCACCATTGGCCACACCCCCAACACCTTTCAATGGCGTTCGTCCATCATCTGTAGAATGATGAATTCAGAGCTAAAACATCTTGTTTCACCACGTTCGTCTTTCAGCCGTCTGTTATCCATGTCATTGTTACAAATTAATCCTCTTTGGCCCCTAGCCAGCTTACCGCCAGACCAGTCCAATGGATATGCAGATATGATGCAACATGGATTTAAATAAAGATAATCCAGACTGGATCCAATGTAGTGAATGTGGTGTTGGAAAAACACCAAGAACTGATCACATCTGGCCACCCAGAACCAAGACCGGCTGTGGGGAAACACTGAAGGTGATCAAACGTTTGGCAGACTGGAGAAAACACCTTGTGCACATTAAGGTAATTAGTTCATCCTGTCTTGAGCTGTTTTCATGTGTACATTAAAGTCTGTTAGAACCAATAGTGTTTACTAATCCAGTCTCGGTCAGGGATTGTACTACCACTCTGTTCTCTTCTTTTGTTGTGGTTAACCTGAATCTCAAGGATCTATTCCAGTGATTGGCAATGAAAGAAAAATAAACCCAAGACACTTCACCCTCTCAAGCTTACAATAAAGAATATTAAGGAGGTCATCCTGTCCAATCTGAGCACTCAACGGACAAATCACCCAGGTCAAAATCAGAACGCTTAGCTGAGGAAGCTGATCCTTGTCAAGTCAGTTTATGAAGATTCTCCCTCGCAGTCTGCCAGCTCAGTTCAGCTCTCTGCCTGTTGATTGGCTCCTGGACGGAGTGCCATGCCCTAGAGTGGGACTAGCAGAGCGGAAAGCCTTATCCCTTGATCACAGCGATGGGTCGAAGTTTGATGGCTTTCTTGCTGATTCCAGCATCGTGACACGTGTTAACAACATCACACACGTTTTTGTACGACTCCGGAGCCTGCAAATGGAAATAAAATACTGTTAGACTTTATAACACAATGGTCCTTACCCCACAGTAGCTATGACCCCGTCCCTTACCCCACAGTAGCTATGACCCCGTCCCTTACCCCACAGTAGCTATGACCCATCCCTTACCCCACAGTAGCTATGACCCCGTCCCTTACCCCACAGTAGTTATGACCCCGTCCCTTACCCCACAGTAGCTATGACCCCGTCCCTTACCCCACAGTAGTTATGACCCCGTCCCTTACCCCACAGTAGCTATGACCCCGTCCCTTACCCCACAGTAGCTATGACCCCGTCCCTTACCCCACAGTAGTTATGACCCCGTCCCTTACCCCACAGTAGCTATGACCCCGTCCCTTACCCCACAGTAGCTATGACCCCGTCCCTTACCCCACAGTAGTTATGACCCCGTCCCTTACCCCACAGTAGTTATGACCCCTTCCCTTCACACTGTAGCGTTTTTAATACTGTTCTTTGAAATCCTTTTTGTTCTGTGCTCGAGAGGCCGTCTTCCCCCTGAGACCTCCTCCATGACTAGTTTGGGCAAAGTGAAGCCTACCTCCTCCATGACTAGTTTGGGCGAAGCCACCCTGATGGCGATACCCTTGTCTGCCAGCTTGTCCAACACATCCTGGAAGTCCAGGTTCCTGCGAGATTTGGCCCGAGAAAGAGCCCGACCCTGGAGACAGAGTTCAGACATGTCCTAGTTATTCTGTAAATAAGACTGAATAGGTTCTTTATCATGAAGAGATGGAACCATTTTATGGGAAGCACATTTCTTATCAAGTTACAACAGGTAGTAGAGGTAGGAACAGGTAGTAGAGGTAGGAACAGGTAGTAGAGGTAGGAACAGGTAGTAGGAACAGGTAGTAGAGGTAGGAACAGGTAGTAGAGGTAGGAACAGGTAGTAGAGGTAGGAACAGGTAGTAGAGGTAGGAACAGGTAGTAGAGGTAGGAACAGGTAGGAACAGGTAGTAGAGGTAGGAACAGGTAGTAGAGGTAGGAACAGGTAGTAGGAACAGGTAGGAACAGGTAGGAACATGTGACTGAATGGTGAAGTAAAGGGAGGAGTGAGTGGAGGAGACAGACGGGTGTTGTAGAGAGACAGACGGGTGTTGTAGAGAGACATGGAGACATTGTAGAGAGACAGAGGTGCAGTAAGTCTTACATAAAGTAAGATCCTGATTGGTGGTTGACCTTGTCTTTACTCATTATTGATCAGAATTTCCAGGACAGAAGCCTTACCGCTCCGTGGCAGGTGGTGCCGAAGGTCTCCGTCATGCCCTGTTCCGTGCCGGTCAGGACGTAACTACAGGTGCCCATCGTGCCGCCGATCAACACCGGCTGGCCTGTCAGCTGATTGGACCAGAAACAGGAAGCGTTTTAAAACCATTGTTTCTGTATCAAACTGGCACCCTATGCTTAACCTTTATTTAACTAGTCAGTTAAGAACAAATTCTTATTTACAATGACGGCCAATACAGTATAGTGTACTACCTCTGGGCTATACAGTATAGTGTACTACCTCTGGGCTATACAGTATAGTGTACTACCTCTGGGCTATACAGTATAGTGTGTACTACCTCTGGGCTATACAGTATAGTGTACTACCTCTGGGCTATACAGTATAGTGTGTACTACCTCTGGGCTATACAGTATAGTGTGTACTACCTCTGGGCTATACAGTATAGTGTGTACTACCTCTGGGCTATACAGTATAGTGTGTACTACCTCTGGGCTATACAGTATAGTGTGTACTACCTCTGGGCTATACAGTATAGTGTACTACCTCTGGGCTATACAGTATAGTGTACTACCTCTGGGCTATACAGTATAGTGTACTACCTCTGGGCTATACAGTATAGTGTACTACCTCTGGGCTATACAGTATAGTGTGTACTACCTCTGGGCTATACAGTATAGTGTACTACCTCTGGGCTATACAGTATAGTGTACTACCTCTGGGCTATACAGTATAGTGTACTACCTCTGGGCTATACAGTATAGTGTACAACCTCTGGGCTATACAGTATAGTGTACTACCTCTGGGCTATACAGTATAGTGTACTACCTCTGGGCTATACAGTATAGTGTACTACCTCTGGGCTATACAGTATAGTGTACTACCTCTGGGCTATACAGTATAGTGTACTACCTCTGGGCTATACAGTATAGTGTACTACCTCTGGGCTATACAGTATAGTGTACTACCTCTGGGCTATACAGTATACTGTACTACCTCTGGCTAATACAGTATAGTGTACTACCTCTGGGCTATACAGTATAGTGTGTGTACTACCTCTGGGCTATACAGTATAGTGTGTGTACTACCTCTGGGCTATACAGTATAGTGTGTGTACTACCTCTGGGCTATACAGTATAGTGTGTACTACCTCTGGGCTATACAGTATAGTGTGTACTACCTCTGGGCTATACAGTATAGTGTGTACTACCTCTGGGCTATACAGTATAGTGTGTACTACCTCTGGGCTATACAGTATAGTGTACTACCTCTGGGCTATACAGTATAGTGTACTACCTCTGGGCTATACAGTATAGTGTGTACTACCTCTGGGCTATACAGTATAGTGTGTACTACCTCTGGGCTATACAGTATAGTGTACTACCTCTGGGCTATACAGTATAGTGTACTACCTCTGGGCTATACAGTATAGTGTACTACCTCTGGGCTATACAGTATAGTGTACTACCTCTGGGCTATACAGTATAGTGTGTACTACCTCTGGGCTATACAGTATAGTGTACTACCTCTGGGCTATACAGTATAGTGTACTACCTCTGGGCTATACAGTATAGTGTGTACTACCTCTGGGCTATACAGTATAGTGTGTACTACCTCTGGGCTATACAGTATAGTGTGTACTACCTCTGGGCTATACAGTATAGTGTGTACTACCTCTGGGCTATACAGTATAGTGTGTACTACCTCTGGGCTATACAGTATAGTGTGTACTACCTCTGGGCTATACAGTATAGTGTGTACTACCTCTGGGCTATACAGTATAGTGTGTACTACCTCTGGGCTATACAGTATAGTGTGTACTACCTCTGGGCTATACAGTATAGTGTGTACTACCTCTGGGCTATACAGTATAGTGTGTACTACCTCTGGGCTATACAGTATAGTGTGTACTACCTCTGGGCTATACAGTATAGTGTGTACTACCTCTGGGCTATACAGTATAGTGTGTACTACCTCTGGGCTATACAGTATAGTGTGTACTACCTCTGGGCTATACAGTATAGTGTGTACTACCTCTGGGCTATACAGTATAGTGTGTACTACCTCTGGGCTATACAGTATAGTGTGTACTACCTCTGGGCTATACAGTATAGTGTGTACTACCTCTGGGCTATACAGTATAGTGTGTACTACCTCTGGGCTATACAGTATAGTGTGTACTACCTCTGGGCCGGAGCCCCATATGGCTGCCAGGTAGGCAGTGCTTTGGTCTTAAGTATATATGGATTAAGGTGAACTATAATATAACTTTATTCTGTATTGATGTTGAGAGACTGGTACCTGGTAGTCTACAGGGATGAGAGACTGGTACCTGGTAGTCTACAGGGATGAGAGGGTGGTGTGGGTGGAGGTACCTGGTAGTCTACAGGGATGAGGGTGGTGTGGGTGGAGGTACCTGGTAGTCTACAGGGATGAGAGGGTGGTGTGGGTGGAGGTACCTGGTAGTCTACAGGGATGAGGGTGGTGTGGGGGGAGGTACCTGGTAGTCTACAGGGATGAGAGGGTGGTGTGGGGGGAAGGCCCGGGTTGACCCCTTGCGGTGCAGCAGCAGAGTCTTCTGTTTCCCATCCACCATGTGCTCCTCCACCTTGGCGATGTTATGAGACACGTCGTAGATCACATGCATGTCCAGGTCATCAGGAGTGGTGGTGAACACCTTGGCAAACGCCTGAAGGAGACATTGATAGAGACGTGCAGATGTTACACTATTGCTCAATTCTGAAAATGGGCCACTACCCTACCCTAGACACTCCAGGTCTGAGTGGACTGGTTAGATACAAGCAGTATGGTAATACCTCATCTTCTGGTTGACAGGGTGGAACTGCAAATATTGCTTCCAGATATCCAATCCTGTCAGATATACAGGATGGGCTAGGGAGCAGGTGTTGGGGCCTAGTGGCTAGGGAGCAGGTGTTGGGGCCTAGTGGCTAGGGAGCAGGTGTTGGGGCCTAGTGGCTAGGGAGCAGGTGTTGGGGCCTAGTGGCTAGGGAGCAGGTGTTGGGGCCTAGTGGCTAGGGAGCAGGTGTTGGGGCCTAGTGGCTAGGGAGCAGGTGTTGGGGACTAGGGGCCAGGTGTTGGGGACTAGGGGCCAGGTGTTGGGGACTAGGGGCCAGGTGTTGGGGACTAGGGGCCAGGTGTTGGGGACTAGGGGCCAAAGAGTAGGTGTTGGGGAGTAGATATTAGGGGCTAGGGATCAGGTTTTACGGATTAGGAAGTAGGTGTTACGGTTTAGGGGCTAGGGAGTACTATATAACCCTCCATCTCTCTCACACACACAGAGATACATACTAGTTAACTACCCATCTCAGGTGTAGTTAGGTAATTACCTGTCGTGTGAGGAAGGTCATGGAGGAACGGTTGACCCAGGCGTAGTTGCCGGCGGCGGCCATTCCTTTCAGGTAATCCTGTCCCTCCTCTGAAAAGATGCGGGCGCACGCCAGTTGACGATCGTTCACCTGGATCTTGTCTCGCTTCATCGCCTTCTCCATGGCAACCAAGGCATCTACCAGTATATAGGTGTGTGTGTGTGTGTGATTATGAGTTATACATGTATACAACCTGAAAGGCTGCTCAGCAAGGAAGAAGCCACTGCTCCAAAACCACCATAAAACCAGACTACGGTTTGCAACTGCACATGGGGACAAAGATCGTACTTTTTGGAGAAATGTCCTCTGGTCTGATGAAACTAAAATAGAACTGTTTTTCCATAATGACCATCTTTATGTTTGGAGGAAAAAGGGGGAGGCTTGCAAGCCGAAGAACACCATCCCAACCGTGAAGCACGGGGGTGGCAGCATCATGTTGTGGGGGTGCTTTGCTGCAGGAGGGACTGGTGCACTTCACAAAATAGATGGCATCATGAGGAAGGAAAATTATGTGGATATATTGAAGCAACATCTCAAGACATCAGTCAGGAAGTTAAAGCTTGGTCGCAAATGTGTCTTCCAAATGGACAATGACCCCAAGCATACTTCCAAAATTGTGGCAAAATGGCTTAAGGACAACAAAGTCAAGGTATTGGAGTGGCCATCACAAAGCCCTGACCTCAATCCTATAGAACATTTGTGGACAGAACTGAGAAAGCATGTGTGAGCAAGGAGGCCTACAAACCTGACTCAGTTACACCAGTTCTGTCAGGAGGAATGGGACAAAATTCACCCAACTTATTGTGGGAAGCTTGTGGAAGGCTACCTGAAACGTTTGACCCAAGTTAAACAATTTAAAGGCAATGCTACCAAATACTAATTGAGTGTATGTAAACTTCTGACCCACTGGGAATGTGATGAAAGAAATAAAAGCTGAAATAAATAATTCTCTCTACTATTATTCTGACATTTCACATTCTTAAAATAAAGTGGTGATCCTAACTGACCTAAGACTGGGAATTTTTACTAGGATTAAATGTCAGGAATTGTGAAAAACTGAGTTTAAATGTATTTGGTGTATGTAAACGTCAGACTTCAACTGTAGATACACGTTTTGATTTAACACTTTTTTGGTTACTACATGATTCCATATATGTTATGTCATAGTTTATGTCTTCACTTTTATTCTACAATGTAAAGATTTTTGCAAATAAAGAAAAACCCTTGAATGAGTAATATTCCAACAACACCCCACAGACAAAGTAGACCAGTGGCCACGTTACAGACAAAGCAGACCAGTGGCCACGTTACAGACAAAGTAGACCGGTGGCCACGTTACAGACAAAGCAGACCAGTGGCCACGTTACAGACAAAGCAGACCAGTGGCCACGTTACAGACGAACGACGAAACAAACAAAAAGCCATATCTACAACATGAGTAGAGAGCAGTCCTACCTGTAGCCACCTGGTGCCCCAGCCCCCTGCTGCCACTGTGGATCATGACACACACCTGTCCCTTGTGGTCAATGCCCATCTTCTTAGCAGCATAGTCATTATAGATCTCATCCACCACCTGGATCTCTGCATAGTGGTTCCCTGCCCCCAGAGTACCCAGCTGGAACAATAGAATAACAAGAGTTCATGATTTATCCATAATACAGAGACAACAGAAACCCTGCCTTGTTTTGAAATCCTCTTGAAAAGGGGCAATCAGCAGTTGCTACATCAATGTTTTGACTTATAAATGAATGGTATGAACCCATTGATTCTTAAAGACTAGAACTTATAAATGCCTCACAAGCTTAGTTCAACTGTTGTACCCCATCAGAAGCTAAAATATGTTTTACTCTGTTTGTATACAATGTAAACAAACAGTATATAGCCTCAAAACATGGTTATAACTATAATGTTGATGTCATGGATGGTCAGTCCTTGCATCCAAAGCTCTGTCTATGAATTTGAGCCATCCCTCAGCCTGAGGGGGGGGTCGGGGGCGGAGCTGTTACCTGGGGCAGTCTGAGGGGGGGGGGGGGGGGGGGGTCGGGGGCGGAGCTGTTACCTGGGGCAGTCTGGAGGGGGGGGGGTTGGGGGCGGAGCTGTTACCTGGGGCAGTCTGAGGGGGGGGTCGGGGGCGGAGCTGTTACCTGGGGCAGTCTGAGGGGGGGGGGTCGGGGGCGTAGCTGTTACCTGGGGCAGTCTGGAGGGGGGGGGGGGTCGGGGGCGGAGCTGTTACCTGGGGCAGTCTGGAGGGGGGGGGGGTCGGGGGCGGAGCTGTTACCTGGGGCAGTCTGGAGGGGGGGGGGGGGGTCGGGGGCGGAGCTGTTACCTGGGGCAGTCTGAGGGGGGGGGGTGGGGGGGTGGTCTTCGGGGGCGGAGCTGTTACCTGGGGCAGTCTGAGGGGGGTGGGGGGGTTCGGGGGCGGAGTCTGAATGCGTCCCAAATGTCATTTTATTACCTATACACAAAACATTAAGAACACCTTCCTAATATTGCATTACACCCCCTTTGCCCTCAGAACAGCCTCAATTCTTCGGGGCATGGACTCTACAAGGTGTTGAAAGTGTTCCACAGGGATGCTGGCCCATGTTGACTCCAACGCTTCCCACAGTTGTGTCAAGTTGGCTGGATGTCCTTTGGGTGGTGGACCATTCTTGATATGAGAAACTGTTGAGCATGAAAAACCCAGCAACATTGCAGTTCTTGACACAAACCAGTGAGCCTGGCACCTACTACCATACACTGTTCAAAGGCACTTCAATCTTTAGTCTTGCCCATTCACCCTCTGAATGTCACACATACTCAATCCATGTCTCAATTGTCTCAAGGCTTAAAGACCCTTATTTAACCACCTGTCTCCTCCCCTTCATCTACACTGATTGAAGTGGATTTAACAGGTGACATCAATAAGGGATCATATCTTTCACCTGGATTCACCTGGTCAGTCTCATGGAAAGAGCAATGTTTTGTCCACTCAGGTCAAAAGTAGCGCAATTAATAAGGAATAGGGCGCCACTTGGGACACAGAATAAGGGATTAGGTTAAGGAGTGGTGTTACCTGAGGAGGAGACCTTGTTACCTGGGGAGGAGACCTTGTTACCTGGGGAGGAGACCTTGTTACCTGGGGAGGAGACCTTGTTACCTGGGGAGGAGACCTTGTTACCTGGGGAGGAGACCTTGTTACCTGGGGAGGAGACCTTGTTACCTGGGGAGGAGACCTTGTTACCTGGGGAGGAGACCTTGTTACCTGGGGAGGAGACCTTGTTACCTGGGGAGGAGACCTTGTTACCTGGGGAGGAGACCTTGTTACCTGAGGAGGAGACCTTGTTACCTGAGGAGGAGACCTTGTTACCTGGGGAGGAGACCTTGTTACCTGGGGAGGAGACCTTGTTACCTGGGGAGGAGACCTTGTTACCTGAGGAGGAGACCTTGTTACCTGAGGAGGAGACCTTGTTACCTGGGGAGGAGACCTTGTTACCTGGGGAGGAGACCTTGTTACCTGAGGAGGAGACCTTGTTACCTGGGGAGGAGACCTTGTTACCTGGGGAGGAGACCTTGTTACCTGGGGAGGAGACCTTGTTACCTGGGGAGGAGACCTTGTTACCTGGGGAGGAGACCTTGTTACCTGAGGAGGAGACCTTGTTACCTGAGGAGGAGACCTTGTTACCTGGGGAGGAGACCTTGTTACCTGGGGAGGAGACCTTGTTACCTGGGGAGGAGACCTTGTTACCTGGGGAGGAGACCTTGTTACCTGAGGAGGAGACCTTGTTACCTGAGGAGGAGACCTTGTTACCTGGGGAGGAGACCTTGTTACCTGGGGAGGAGACCTTGTTACCTGGGGAGGAGACCTTGTTACCTGAGGAGGAGACCTTGTTACCTGAGGAGGAGACCTTGTTACCTGGGGAGGAGACCTTGTTACCTGAGGAGGAGACCTTGTTACCTGGGGAGGAGACCTTGTTACCTGGGGAGGAGACCTTGTTACCTGAGGAGGAGACCTTGTTACCTGGGGAGGAGACCTTGTTACCTGGGGAGGAGACCTTGTTACCTGGGGAGGAGACCTTGTTACCTGGGGAGGAGACCTTGTTACCTGGGGAGGAGACCTTGTTACCTGGGGAGGAGACCTTGTTACCTGGGGAGGAGACCTTGTTACCTGGGGAGGAGACCTTGTTACCTGAGGAGGAGACCTTGTTACCTGGGGAGGAGACCTTGTTACCTGGGGAGGAGACCTTGTTACCTGGGGAGGAGACCTTGTTACCTGAGGAGGAGACCTTGTTACCTGAGGAGGAGACCTTGTTACCTGGGGAGGAGACCTTGTTACCTGGGGAGGAGACCTTGTTACCTGAGGAGGAGACCTTGTTACCTGGGGAGGAGACCTTGTTACCTGGGGAGGAGACCTTGTTACCTGAGGAGGAGACCTTGTTACCTGGGGAGGAGACCTTGTTACCTGAGGAGGAGACCTTGTTACCTGGGGAGGAGACCTTGTTACCTGGGGAGGAGACCTTGTTACCTGGGGAGGAGACCTTGTTACCTGGGGAGGAGACCTTGTTACCTGGGGAGGAGACCTTGTTACCTGGGGAGGAGACCTTGTTACCTGGGGAGGAGACCTTGTTACCTGAGGAGGAGACCTTGTTACCTGGGGAGGAGACCTTGTTACCTGGGGAGGAGACCTTGTTACCTGGGGAGGAGACCTTGTTACCTGGGGAGGAGACCTTGTTACCTGGGGAGGAGACCTTGTTACCTGGGGAGGAGACCTTGTTACCTGGGGAGGAGACCTTGTTACCTGGGGAGGAGACCTTGTTACCTGAGGAGGAGACCTTGTTACCTGAGGAGGAGACCTTGTTACCTGGGGAGGAGACCTTGTTACCTGGGGAGGAGACCTTGTTACCTGGGGAGGAGACCTTGTTACCTGGGGAGGAGACCTTGTTACCTGAGGAGGAGACCTTGTTACCTGAGGAGGAGACCTTGTTACCTGAGGAGGAGACCTTGTTACCTGAGGAGGAGACCTTGTTACCTGAGGAGGAGACCTTGTTACCTGAGGAGGAGACCTTGTTACCTGGGGAGGAGACCTTGTTACCTGGGGAGGAGACCTTGTTACCTGGGGAGGAGACCTTGTTACCTGAGGAGGAGACCTTGTTGGGGGTTAGGGTCAGGGTTAGTTAGGGAGTGGTGTTACCTGGGGAGGAGACCTTGTTACCTGGGGAGGAGACCTTGTTACCTGGGGAGGAGACCTTGTTACCTGAGGAGGAGACCTTGTTACCTGGGGAGGAGACCTTGTTACCTGGGGAGGAGACCTTGTTACCTGGGGAGGAGACCTTGTTACCTGGGGAGGAGACCTTGTTACCTGGGGAGGAGACCTTGTTACCTGAGGAGGAGACCTTGTTACCTGAGGAGGAGACCTTGTTGGGGGTTAGGGTCAGGGTTAGTTAGGGAGTGGTGTTACCTGGGGAGGAGACCTTGTTACCTGAGGAGGAGACCTTGTTACCTGAGGAGGAGACCTTGTTACCTGAGGAGGAGACCTTGTTACCTGGGGAGGAGACCTTGTTACCTGGGGAGGAGACCTTGTTACCTGAGGAGGAGACCTTGTTACCTGGGGAGGAGACCTTGTTACCTGGGGAGGAGACCTTGTTACCTGGGGAGGAGACCTTGTTACCTGGGGAGGAGACCTTGTTACCTGGGGAGGAGACCTTGTTACCTGAGGAGGAGACCTTGTTACCTGAGGAGGAGACCTTGTTACCTGAGGAGGAGACCTTGTTACCTGAGGAGGAGACCTTGTTACCTGGGGAGGAGACCTTGTTACCTGGGGAGGAGACCTTGTTACCTGAGGAGGAGACCTTGTTACCTGAGGAGGAGACCTTGTTGGGGGTTAGGGTCAGGGTTAGTTAGGGAGTGGTGTTACCTGGGGAGGAGACCTTGTTACCTGGGGAGGAGACCTTGTTACCTGGGGAGGAGACCTTGTTACCTGAGGAGGAGACCTTGTTACCTGGGGAGGAGACCTTGTTACCTGGGGAGGAGACCTTGTTACCTGGGGAGGAGACCTTGTTACCTGGGGAGGAGACCTTGTTACCTGGGGAGGAGACCTTGTTACCTGAGGAGGAGACCTTGTTACCTGAGGAGGAGACCTTGTTGGGGGTTAGGGTCAGGGTTAGTTAGGGAGTGGTGTTACCTGGGGAGGAGACCTTGTTACCTGAGGAGGAGACCTTGTTACCTGAGGAGGAGACCTTGTTACCTGAGGAGGAGACCTTGTTACCTGGGGAGGAGACCTTGTTACCTGAGGAGGAGACCTTGTTACCTGGGGAGGAGACCTTGTTACCTGAGGAGGAGACCTTGTTACCTGGGGAGGAGACCTTGTTACCTGAGGAGGAGACCTTGTTACCTGAGGAGGAGACCTTGTTACCTGAGGAGGAGACCTTGTTGGGGGTTAGGGTCAGGGTTAGTTAGGGAGTGGTGTTACCTGGGGAGGAGACCTTGTTACCTGAGGAGGAGACCTTGTTACCTGAGGAGGAGACCTTGTTACCTGAGGAGGAGACCTTGTTACCTGAGGAGGAGACCTTGTTACCTGAGGAGGAGACCTTGTTACCTGGGGAGGAGACCTTGTTACCTGGGGAGGAGACCTTGTTATCTGGGGAGGAGACCTTGTTACCTGAGGAGGAGACCTTGTTACCTGAGGAGGAGACCTTGTTACCTGAGGAGGAGACCTTGTTACCTGGGGAGGAGACCTTGTTACCTGGGGAGGAGACCTTGTTACCTGGGGAGGAGACCTTGTTACCTGGGGAGGAGACCTTGTTACCTGAGGAGGAGACCTTGTTACCTGAGGAGGAGACCTTGTTACCTGGGGAGGAGACCTTGTTACCTGAGGAGGAGACCTTGTTACCTGAGGAGGAGACCTTGTTACCTGAGGAGGAGACCTTGTTACCTGAGGAGGAGACCTTGTTGGGGGTTAGGGTCAGGGTTAGTTAGGGAGTGGTGTTACCTGGGGAGGAGACCTTGTTACCTGGGGAGGAGACCTTGTTACCTGAGGAGGAGACCTTGTTACCTGAGGAGGAGACCTTGTTACCTGGGGAGGAGACCTTGTTACCTGAGGAGGAGACCTTGTTACCTGAGGAGGAGACCTTGTTACCTGGGGAGGAGACCTTGTTACCTGAGGAGGAGACCTTGTTACCTGAGGAGGAGACCTTGTTACCTGAGGAGGAGACCTTGTTGGGGGTTAGGGTCAGGGTTAGTTAGGGAGTGGTGTTACCTGGGGAGGAGACCTTGTTACCTGAGGAGGAGACCTTGTTACCTGAGGAGGAGACCTTGTTACCTGAGGAGGAGACCTTGTTACCTGAGGAGGAGACCTTGTTACCTGAGGAGGAGACCTTGTTACCTGAGGAGGAGACCTTGTTACCTGGGGAGGAGACCTTGTTACCTGGGGAGGAGACCTTGTTACCTGAGGAGGAGACCTTGTTACCTGAGGAGGAGACCTTGTTACCTGGGGAGGAGACCTTGTTACCTGGGGAGGAGACCTTGTTACCTGAGGAGGAGACCTTGTTACCTGGGGAGGAGACCTTGTTATCTGGGGAGGAGACCTTGTTACCTGAGGAGGAGACCTTGTTACCTGAGGAGGAGACCTTGTTACCTGGGGAGGAGACCTTGTTACCTGAGGAGGAGACCTTGTTACCTGAGGAGGAGACCTTGTTACCTGAGGAGGAGACCTTGTTACCTGGGGAGGAGACCTTGTTACCTGGGGAGGAGACCTTGTTATCTGGGGAGGAGACCTTGTTACCTGGGGAGGAGACCTTGTTACCTGAGGAGGAGACCTTGTTACCTGAGGAGGAGACCTTGTTACCTGGGGAGGAGACCTTGTTACCTGGGGAGGAGACCTTGTTACCTGGGGAGGAGACCTTGTTACCTGGGGAGGAGACCTTGTTACCTGAGGAGGAGACCTTGTTACCTGAGGAGGAGACCTTGTTACCTGGGGAGGAGACCTTGTTACCTGAGGAGGAGACCTTGTTACCTGAGGAGGAGACCTTGTTACCTGAGGAGGAGACCTTGTTACCTGAGGAGGAGACCTTGTTGGGGGTTAGGGTCAGGGTTAGTTAGGGAGTGGTGTTACCTGGGGAGGAGACCTTGTTACCTGGGGAGGAGACCTTGTTACCTGGGGAGGAGACCTTGTTACCTGAGGAGGAGACCTTGTTACCTGGGGAGGAGACCTTGTTACCTGAGGAGGAGACCTTGTTACCTGAGGAGGAGACCTTGTTACCTGAGGAGGAGACCTTGTTACCTGAGGAGGAGACCTTGTTACCTGAGGAGGAGACCTTGTTACCTGAGGAGGAGACCTTGTTACCTGGGGAGGAGACCTTGTTACCTGAGGAGGAGACCTTGTTACCTGGGGAGGAGACCTTGTTACCTGAGGAGGAGACCTTGTTACCTGAGGAGGAGACCTTGTTACCTGGGGAGGAGACCTTGTTACCTGAGGAGGAGACCTTGTTACCTGAGGAGGAGACCTTGTTACCTGAGGAGGAGACCTTGTTACCTGAGGAGGAGACCTTGTTACCTGAGGAGGAGACCTTGTTACCTGAGGAGGAGACCTTGTTACCTGAGGAGGAGACCTTGTTACCTGAGGAGGAGACCTTGTTACCTGAGGAGGAGACCTTGTTACCTGAGGAGGAGACCTTGTTACCTGAGGAGGAGACCTTGTTACCTGAGGAGGAGACCTTGTTACCTGGGGAGGAGACCTTGTTACCTGAGGAGGAGACCTTGTTACCTGAGGAGGAGACCTTGTTACCTGAGGAGGAGACCTTGTTACCTGAGGAGGAGACCTTGTTACCTGGGGAGGAGACCTTGTTACCTGAGGAGGAGACCTTGTTACCTGAGGAGGAGACCTTGTTACCTGAGGAGGAGACCTTGTTACCTGAGGAGGAGACCTTGTTACCTGAGGAGGAGACCTTGTTACCTGAGGAGGAGACCTTGTTACCTGAGGAGGAGACCTTGTTACCTGAGGAGGAGACCTTGTTACCTGAGGAGGAGACCTTGTTACCTGGGGAGGAGACCTTGTTACCTGAGGAGGAGACCTTGTTACCTGAGGAGGAGACCTTGTTACCTGAGGAGGAGACCTTGTTACCTGAGGAGGAGACCTTGTTACCTGAGGAGGAGACCTTGTTACCTGAGGAGGAGACCTTGTTGGGGGTTAGGGTCAGGGTTAGTTAGGGAGTGGTGTTACCTGAGGAGGAGACCTTGTTGGGGGGTCAGGGTGAAGGGGTCAGGGTTAGTTAGGGAGTGGTGTTACCTGAGGAGGAGACCTTGTTGGGGGGTTAGGGTCAGGGTGAAGGGGTCAGGGTTAGTTAGGGAGTGGTGTTACCTGAGGCAGGCCTCTCTTCTTGGCCTTGGAGGAGACCTTGTTGGGGGGTTAGGGTCAGGGTTAGTTAGGGAGTGGTGTTACCTGAGGCAGGCCTCTCTTCTTGGCCTTGGAGGAGACCTTGTTGGGGGGTTAGGGTCAGGGTTAGTTAGGGAGTTGTGTTACCTGAGGCAGGCCTCTCTTCTTGGCCTTGGAGGAGACCTTGTTGGGGTCGGCCTGCAGCATCCTGCCATATTCCTCACAGTGCTCCTTATCCTCTGCCCAGGCATAGCCTTCTCGCAGGGACCAGTCCACTCCCATCTCTAGTGCCTCCTCCAGGTCCCTGTAACAGACACCAGGTTATCATAGTCTCTAGACAGCCTTCTCTCAGGGACCAGTCCACTCCCATCTCTAGTGCCTCCTCCAGGTTCCTGCATCACCAGATACAAAACATATTACTAACCTTAACCCTAATATATCCAATAGGTATTGGTTCCTACAGACAGCATGGTGTTAGTCCATTGGTACCCACCGATGGCATGGCATTAGCGTATTGGTGCCCACAGACGACACCAATACACTAATACCATGCTCACAGACAGCATGGTATTAGCGTATGGGTGCCCACAGACAGCATGGCATTAGTGTATTGGTGCCCACAGACAGCATGGTATTAGTGTATTGGTGCCCACAGACAGCATGGTATTAGTGTATTGGTGCCCACAGACAGCATGGCATTAGTGTATTGGTGCCCACAGACAGCATGGTATTAGTGTATTGGTGCCCACAGACAGCATGGTATTAGTGTATTGGTGCCCACAGACAGCATGGTATTAGTGTATTGGTGCCCACAGACAGCATGGTATTAGTGTATTGGTGCCTACAGACAGCATGGTATTAGTGTATTGGTGCCCACAGACAGCATGGTATTAGTGTATTGGTGCCTACAGACAGCATGGTATTAGTGTATTGGTGCCTACAGACAGCATGGTATTAGTGTATTGGTGCCCACAGACAGCATGGTATTAGTGCCCACAGACAGCATGGTATTAGTGCCCACAGACAGCATGGTATTAGTGTATTGGTGCCTACAGACAGCATGGTATTAGTGTATTGGTGCCCACAGACAGCATGGTATTAGTGCCCACAGACAGCATGGTATTAGTGCCCACAGACAGCATGGTATTAGTGTATTGGTGCCTACAGACAGCATGGTATTAGTGTATTGGTGCCCACAGACAGCATGGTATTAGTGTATTGGTGCCCACAGACAGCATGGTATTAGTGTACTGGTGCCTACAGACAGCATGGTATTGATGCTTACTTGGCCGTCATGGGGATGACTCCCTTGGAGCCGACTCCTACAGGGATGTGATCAAACAGGGCCTGAGCCAGCTGCTCCTTGACAGGCTGGACATCTCCCTCGTCTAAGTTGGTCCTTAGCAGACGTACTCCACAGTTAATGTCAAAACCCACACCACCTAAAACACACACACACACACACACACTACAGTTAATGTCAAAACCCACACCAGAGATAGACAGGACAGCATGTTGGACTGGATGTGTCGTCTGTACCTGGGGATACTACAGCGTTGGGGTCGCTCATGTCGAAGGCAGCCATGTTTCCGATGGCGAACCCATACCCCGAGTGGCAGTCTGGCAGGCCGATGGACCTCTGAGAGAGCGAGCGAGAGCGAGAGAGAGAGAGCGCGAGAGCGAGGTTTGGGAAAACTATTAGGCCTGGTTTCCTGGACACAGGTTATGACTAATCCTGGACTAAAAACCAACTCATTGGAGAATCTTCATTGAAAGTGCTTCTTAGTCCATGACTAGGCTAAATACGTTTCTGGAAAACCACCCCTTGGAGATATTAGTGTCAACATGTCAGTTTATAGCTAGTTAGATAACAGTAGTTAGTCATCTCCACTGACGTCAGTTAGGCCTGAGCCAGACCAGTGTTTCTCTACTTACATGTACTATTCCAGGCAGAGCTGCAACGTTTCCTATCTGTTTCATGGCAGGAAGAAACCCACCAAAACCTGATGACGACAGCAACAACAACCAATCAGTCAAATTAATGGTTAAACAATAGAGGACCTGCTTGTCTGTTACATGTCATCATGTCATGATCTACCTCCTCCTTTACAAGCATTACGCAGCTCCTCAAACATCAGCTTCTCCAGAGACTCATTGACGTAGAAAACTCCTTCCACCTGGAATCAAAAGGGAACGACTTGATGAGCTGTCAAGTCCATATTAGGCTAGTTAGTTAGTTAGTTAGTTAACTAGCTTGTGTAACTAATATGTTGTACACCTTATCTACATACAAAAGAAAGAACAACAGTAACATAACCAAGCCACGTCTGAAGCTATCAGACTGGACATGTTCTAACTAATTCATTCCATATAACGTTAGTTAGTTCAGATTTTATCACCTGCATATTTGGGACGAAACCTTTCTTGATTCGCCAGCAGTTCTTGTCAATCTTGTCCAAATATTGTAACTCATCGTTGTATGATCGACTCATGATATCTTTATCTATCTGTTATATATATATACTAATACCATACTATATATATATATATATATATATATATATATATATATATGAAGAGATATTTCAGCAGTGTGATTCTGTTCTGCAGCCGAACCAACAGACTACGGCAACACTCAGAGGCACAAGTTACATATAAAACGCGTTTTTCAAAACTGTGATTAATGACGCAGTGGAAATGTTTTAAAATTAATCACGTTGTTAAATGGATTTAAATGTAGATATTGGATAACACCATATTATATTCGTGGCTACCAAATACATGTTATCTAATATCCGAGCAACATTTGATTTGAAAACAGTGGTAATGATTTTCCTAAATGTGTTTAATCTTTTTGAGATTCCGTAGTTGAAGTCAGAGCCCTAATCGCTTTCCGTAGTTGAAGTCAGAGCCCTAATCGCTTTCCGTAGTTGAAGTCACCTATTTGATAACATTGTTGACCATCTAGCTCCTGCCAAAGCCTCTTCCATCTTCAACTATCTCTACTTGCAGTTCAGACCTCTTTAGTTAACATGTTGTGAAACGACTGAGGCTTGAAATAAGTTAACCAGAGGCAACAACTAAACTGAAGTAAGTCAAATGCTAACAGATATGTTAGCCAGCTAGCTGCACTTGTACATCTAGATGTCCATCGTTCTAGTTAGATAACACCATTATACCAGAAGTGTGCTGTGCTACTGACATATCTGTATACATTATTATACTGGTGAATGTTACCATTTTGGTCTCTTAACTCAGTCTTTCTTAACACAGTTGGCAAGAAATGAAAGTGAAAGAATTTTAGCTAGCATTGTATTGCAGGTAGCTGAGTGGTTAGAGAGTTGGGTCAGTAACCGGAAGGTTGCTGGATCGAATCCCGGAGATCACAAGGTAAAAACCTGTCTTTCTGCCCCTGAACAAGGCAGTTAACCCACTGTTCCTAGGCCGTCGTTGTAAGTAAGAGTGACTTGCCTAGTAAAATAAATGTACTGTAAAGAGGTGACTTGGCTTTGCCAAATGGTTTCTACTTCATTGTGAAAACACAGAAAGTTGGACACTTTCAAGGTTTTTTGAAAGATTACAGAGACCACAATTAAGTGGCTTGTGTCTGAATGATTGAATGTGTCCTTAACCTGTCTGATCGTGTTCTGTGTTTGTTACCTAACCCTGTGCGTCTCTCTCTCCCAAGCATGAAACTGCGTGTGCGGATAAACAAGCAGACCAGCCGGCTGGAGCTGGAGGGAGAGGAGCCTACTCTGACAGAGCTCAACGTTCAAATCAGAGAGATCCTTCTGCCTTCACATGGACTCAGGTTAGATCCTCGGGTTGGACCCAGACACTTTCTCCTTCTGTTGCTGAAGGGCAATTCCATGGTAGGCTCACTTTAAAATGTATGCCAAACAAAAACCATTGATTTCAAAGTTTAACAAATCATACAACTCCAAGGACTACTTTTTTAAAATGTCCCCTGACAATTTTACAAAAACACATTTAGAGGAAGAACTGCGCAGATTCAACGTTTGCTAACAGAATAAAACAGAGGGAGATTTTACCGGAATTCTGTAACCAAACTTTGCATCTGCAGTTTTTCAAGTGAATGCGCTTTTTTTAAAAAATGTATTGTGTACATTTTTTAAAGTTGTCATTTTGCATAATTGGATGGTTTGTTAAACTTTGAAATCAATTGTTTTATGTTTGGCAAACATTTTAAAGTGAAAAATCAACTCTCCTCTGTCCCCCACAGTCCAGACACAGAGTTCACCTTGTCCTGAACAGCTCAGATCCTAACTCTCCTCTGTCCCCCACAGTCCAGACACAGAGTTCACCTTGTCCTGAACAGCTCAGATCCTAACTCTCCTCTGTCCCCCACAGTCCAGACACAGAGTTCACCTTGTCCTGAACAGCTCAGATCCTAACTCTCCTCTGTCCCCCACAGTCCAGACACAGAGTTCACCTTGTCCCTGAACAGCTCAGATCCTAACTCTCCTCTGTCCCCCACAGTCCAGACACAGAGTTCACCTTGTCCTGAACAGCTCAGATCCTAACTCTCCTCTGTCCCCCACAGTCCAGACACAGAGTTCACCTTGTCCTGAACAGCTCAGATCCTAACTCTCCTCTGTCCCCCACAGTCCAGACACAGAGTTCACCTTGTCCCTGAACAGCTCAGATCCTAACTCTCCTCTGTCCCCCACAGTCCAGACACAGAGTTCACCTTGTCCTGAACAGCTCAGATCCTAACTCTCCTCTGTCCCCCACAGTCCAGACACAGAGTTCACCTTGTCCTGAACAGCTCAGATCCTAACTCTCCTCTGTCCCCCACAGTCCAGACACAGAGTTCACCTTGTCCTGAACAGCTCAGATCCTAACTCTCCTCTGTCCCCCACAGTCCAGACACAGAGTTCACCTTGTCCTGAACAGCTCAGATCCTAACTCTCCTCTGTCCCCCACAGTCCAGACACAGAGTTCACCTTGTCCTGAACAGCTCAGATCCTAACTCTCCTCTGTCCCCCACAGTCCAGACACAGAGTTCACCTTGTCCTGAACAGCTCAGATCCTAACTCTCCTCTGTCCCCCACAGTCCAGACACAGAGTTCATATTGTCCCTGAACAGCTCAGATCCTAACTCTCCTCTGTCCCCCACAGTCCAGACACAGAGTTCACCTTGTCCCTGAACAGCTCAGATCCTAACTCTCCTCTGTCCCCCACAGTCCAGACACAGAGTTCACCTTGTCCTGAACAGCTCAGATCCTAACTCTCCTCTGTCCCCCACAGTCCAGACACAGAGTTCACCTTGTCCTGAACAGCTCAGATCCTAACTCTCCTCTGTCCCCCACAGTCCAGACACAGAGTTCACCTTGTCCCTGAACAGCTCAGATCCTAACTCTCCTCTGTCCCCCACAGTCCAGACACAGAGTTCACCTTGTCCTGAACAGCTCAGATCCTAACTCTCCTCTGTCCCCCACAGTCCAGACACAGAGTTCACCTTGTCCTGAACAGCTCAGATCCTAACTCTCCTCTGTCCCCCACAGTCCAGACACAGAGTTCACCTTGTCCTGAACAGCTCAGATCCTAACTCTCCTCTGTCCCCCACAGTCCAGACACAGAGTTCACCTTGTCCTGAACAGCTCAGATCCTAACTCTCCTCTGTCCCCCACAGTCCAGACACAGAGTTCACCTTGTCCTGAACAGCTCAGATCCTAACTCTCCTCTGTCCCCCACAGTCCAGACACAGAGTTCACCTTGTCCTGAACAGCTCAGATCCTAACTCTCCTCTGTCCCCCACAGTCCAGACACAGAGTTCACCTTGTCCTGAACAGCTCAGATCCTAACTCTCCTCTGTCCCCCACAGTCCAGACACAGAGTTCACCTTGTCCCTGAACGGTGCAGATCTTCTATCTGACTCTGGTCAGACTTTGCCCTCCTGTGGCATCGTCTCTGGGGACCTGGTCTGTGTCATCCTGCCTCCATCTGTGGCTGTGCCCTCCGCCGCCTCTGCCACCTCCACTGCCCCTGCTCCCTCAGCCCTCCAGGCACACAGCAGCAGCAGCAGCAGCAGCAGCAGCAGCAGCAGTAGTAGTACTGGGGTGTACCAAGCTCTACACCCACCAGCCCAACGCTCCAGTGAGGTGAGCCCTCAACTCCTAACACCAGTAGTATATTATATTACAGTACTATATACAGTGGCAAGAAATAATATGTGAACCCTTTGTAATTACATGGATTTCTGCATAAATTGGTCATAACATTTGATCTGATCTTCGTCTAAGTCACAACAATAGATAAACACAGTCTGCTTAAACTAATAACACACAAACAATGATACATTTGATACTTTATTGAACACACTGTGTAAACACTCACAGTGCAGGGTGGGAAAAGTAATACCTGGTTGACCCTCCTTTGGCAGCAATAACCTCAACCAAACGTTTTCTGTAGTTGTAGATCAGACCTGCACAACGGTCAGGAGGAATTCTGGACCATTCCTCTTTACAAAACTGTTTCAGTTCAGAAATATTCTTGGGATGTCTGGTGTGAACCGCTCTCTTGAGGTCATGCCACAGCATCTCAATCAGGTTGAGGTCAGGACTCTCCAGAAGGCGTATTTTCTTCTGTTGAAGCCATTCTGTTGTTGATTTACTTCTGTGTTTTGGGTCATTGTCCTGTTGCATCACCCAACTTCAATTGGCAGACAGCCTTACATTCTCCTGCCAAATGTCTTGATAAACTTGGGAATTCATTTTTCCGTCGATGATAGCAGCTGTCCAGGCCCTGAGGCAGCAAAGCAGCCCCAACCATGATGCTCCCTCCACCATACTTTACAGTTGGGATGAGGTTTTGATGTTGGTGTGCTGTGCCTTTTTCTCTCCACACATAGTGTTGTGTGTTCCTTCCAAACAACTCAACTTTAGTTTCATCTGTCCACAGAATATTTTGCCAGTAGTGCTGTGGAACATCCAGGTGCTCTTTTGCGAACTTCAGACGTGCAGCAGTGGCTTCTTCCGTGGTGTCCTCCCATGGACACCTTTCTTGTTTAGTGTTTTACGTATCATAGACTCGTCAAAAGAGATGTTAGCATGTTTCAGAGATTTCTGTAATTGAGCATTCTGCGCTGTACTCCTGCAGTCATCTTTGAAGGACGGCCACTCCTAGGGAGAGTAGCAACAGTGCTGAACTTTCTCCATTTATAGACAATTTGTCTTACCGTGGACTGATGAACATCAAGGCTTTTAGAGATACTTTTGTAACCCTTTCCAGCTTTATGCAAGTCAACAATTCTTAATCTTAGGTCTTCTGAGATCTCTTTTGTTCGAGGCATGGTTCACATCAGGCAATGCTTCTTGTGAATAGCAAACTCACATTTTGTGAGTGTTTTTTATATGGCAGGGCAGCTCTAACCAACATCTCCAGTCTCGTCTCATTGATTGGACTCCAGGTTAACTGACTCCTGACTCCAATTAGCTTTTGGAGAAGTCATTAGCCTAGAGGTTCACATACTTTTCCCAACCTACACTGTGAATGTTTAAATCATGTATTCAATATAGACAAGAATAATACAATTTGTGTGTTATTAGTTTAAGAACACTTTGTCCAGATTTTATGACCAATTTATGCAGAAATCTAGGTAATTCCAAAGGGTTCACATACTTTTTCTTGCCACTGTATAGTAGTAGTAGTAGTAGTAGTATATTACAGTAGTGTGTGTATATATAGTAGTATTACTAGTAGTATATTACAGTAGTGTGTATATATTATTTATATATATATATTTATTAGTAGTAGTATATTACAATAAAGTGTGTTCAGACCCCTTGATTTTTTTCTCCACATTTTGTTACATAACAGCCATGAGGTTGAAGGAATTGTCCATAGAGCTCTGAGACAGGATCGTGTCGAGACACAGATCTGGGGAAGGGTACCAAAACATTTCTGCAGCGTTGAAGGTCCAAGAACACAGTGGTCTCCATCATACTTAAATGGAAGAAGTTTGGAACCACCAAGACTCTTCCTAGAGCTGGCCGTCTGGCCAAACTAAGCAATCGGAGGAGAAGGGTCTTGGTCAGGGAGGTGACCAAGAACCCGATGGTCAATCTGACAGAACATCAGAGTTCCTCTGTGGAGATGGGAGAACCTTCCAGAAGGACAACCATCTCTGCAGCACTCCACCAATCAGGCCTTTATGGTAGTGTGGCCAGATGGAAGCCACTCCTCAGTAAAAGGCACATGACAGCCCGCTTGGAGTTTGCCAAAAGGTACCTAAAGGACTCTCAGACCATGAGATACAAGATTATCTGGTCTGATGAAACCAAGATTGGTTGAATGCCAAGCGTCACGTCTGGGGGAAACCTGGCACCATTCCTACGGTGAAGCATGGTGGTGGCAACATCATGCTGTGGGGATGTTTTTCAGGGACTGGGAGACTAGTCAGGATCGAGGGAAAGATGAACGGAGCAAAGTACAGAGAGATTCTTGATGAAAACCTGCTCCAGGACCTCAGACTGGGGCGAAGGTTCACCTTCCAACAGGACAACGACCCTAAGCACACAGCCAAGACAACGCAGGAGTGGCTTCGGGACAAGTCTCTGGATGTCCTTGAGTGGCCCAGCCAGAGCCCTGACTTGAACCCGATCTAACATCTCTGGAGAGACCTGAAAATAGCTGTGCAGCAACGCTCCCCATCCAACCTGACAGAGCTTGAGGTGATCTGCAGAGTAGAATGGGAGAAACTCCCCAAATACAGGTGTGCCAAGCTTGTAGTATCAGACCCAAGAAGACTTTAATCGCTGTCAAAGGTGCTTCAACAAAGTACTGAGTAAAGGTTCTGAATACTTATGTAAATGAAATATTTCCTTTTTTTAAATTTTTTAATACATTTTAAAATGTCTAAAAACCTGTTATTGTGTATATATTGATGAGGGGGAAAAAACGATTCAAGGGGTCTGAATACTTTCCGAACTTCTTAGACAAGTGCATCCAATCATGAGAAAAGGTATTTAAGGTGGCCAATTGCAAGTTGTTGTTCTCTTTGACTCTCCTCTGAAGAGTGGCAACATGGGGGCCTCAAAACAACTCTCAAATGACCTGAAAACAAAGATTGTTCAACATTATGGTTTAGGGGAAGGCTACAAAAAGCTATCTCAGAGATGTAAGCTGTCAGTGTCCACTGTGAGGAACATAGTGAGGAAATGGAAGACCACAGGCACAGTTCTTGTTAAGGCCAGAAGTGGCAGGCCAAGTAAAATATCGGAGAGGCAAAGGCGAAGGATGGTGAGAACGGTCAGAAACAGCCCACAGACCACCTCCAAAGACCTACAACATCATCTTGCTGCAGATGGTGTCACTGTGCATCATTCAACAATTCAGCACACTTTGCACAAGGAGAAGCTGTACGGGAGAGTGATGCGGAAGAAGCCTTTTCTGCACACACGCCACAAACGCACATTTGGACAAGCCAGCTTCATTTTGGAATAAGGTGCTGTGGACTGATGAAACAAAGATTGAGTTATTTGGTCATAACAAGGGCCGTTATGCATGGCGGCAAAAGAACACAGCGTTCCAAGAAAAACACTTGCTACACACAGTAAAATTTGGTGGGGGTTCCATCATGCTGTGGGGCTGTGTGGCCAGTGCCGGTACTGGGAATCTTGTTAAAGTTGAGGGTCGCATGGATTCCACTCAATATCAGCAGATTGCCTGATGTGTCCTTGTTTGAAAGAAAAAAATTGTCCATTAAAATAACATCAAATTGATCAGAAATACAGTGTAGACATTGTTAATGTTGTAAATGACTATTGTAGCTGGAAACGGCAGAATTTTTATGGAATTTCTACATTGGTGTACAAAGGCCCATTATCAGCAACCATCACTCCTGTGTTCCAATGGCACGTTGTGTTAGCTAATCCAAGTTTATCATTTTAAAAGGCTAATTGATCATTAGAAAACCCTTTTGCAGTTATGTTAGCACAGCTGAAAACTGTTGGCCTTCTTTAGACTAGTTGAGTATCTGGAGAATCAGCATTTGTGGGTTTGATTACAGGCTCAAAATGGCCAGAAACGAATAACTTTCTTCTGAAACTCATCAGTCTATTCTTGTTCTGAGAAATGAAGGCTATTCCATGCGAGAAATTGCCAAGAAACTGAAGATCTCGTACAACACTGTGTACTACTCCCTTCACAGAACAGCACAAACTGGCTCTAACCAGAATAGAAAGAGGAGTGGGAGGCCCTGATGCACAACTGAGCAAGAGGACAAGTACATTAGAGTGTCTAGTTTGAGAAACAGACGCCTCACAAGTCCTCAACTGGCAGCTTCATTAAATAGTACCCACAAAACACCAGTCTCAACGTCAACAGTGAAGAGGCGACTCCGGGATGGAGGAAGATTGGAAAAAAGTGTTATGGACAGACTAATCTAAGTTTGAGGTGTTCGGATCACAAAGAAGAACATTCGTGAGACGTAGACCAAATGAAAAGATGCTGGAGGAGTGCTTGACACCATCTGTCAAGCATGGTGGAGATAATGTGATGGTCTGGGGGTGCTTTGGTGGTGGTAAGGTGGGAGATTTGTACAGGGTAAAAGGGATCTTGAAGAAGGAAGGCTATCACTCTATTTTGCAACACCATGCCGTACCCTGTGGACGGAGCTTAATTGGAGCCAATTTCCTCCTACAACAGGACAATGACCCAAAGCACAGCTCCAAACTATGCAAGAACTATTTAGGGAAGAAGCAGTCAGCTGGTATTCTGTCTATAATGGAGTGTCCAGCACAGTCACCGGATCTCAACCCTATTGAGCTGTTGTGGGAGCAGCTTGACCGTATGGTCAGATTACCTCAACGAATTGACAACTAGAATGCCAAAGGTCTTCAAGGCTGTAATTGCTACAAATGGAGGATTCTTTGACGAAAGCAAAGTTTGAAGGACACAATTATTATTTCAATTAAAAATCATTATTTATAACCTTGTCAACATCTTAACTATATTTCCTATTCATTTTGCAACTCATTTCATGGAAAACAAGGACATTTCTAAGTGACCCCAAACTTTTGAACGGTACTGTGTATGTATATGCAGTATATTATTTGTAAATCATATGATTTTGCGATAATGCAATTTTGTTGTGAGTTTTGTATAATAGGATACTGCTCTTGACTTTTTTCTGAGTACCAGATAGTCACCATGGTGATGTGTGTTGTTTTTCCAGGACAGCACCAGCAGGGGGGTGGAGCCTCAACAGGAAGTGGCCAGAGAGGCGGAGCAGGAAGAAGAGGCATGTCGGTGGGTGTGGGAGCCCATGCTGTGTGGAGAAGCAGAAGAGGGGAAGATACCCCATTCCCTGGAGGTTCTGCACCACCAGGCTCAGAGCAGCAGTACCTGTGATGCCCTGATGGTGGCAGTACACCTCCTGATGGTAGAGACAGGCTTCCTGTCTCAGGTAAGGCTCTACTGGAGACTGGGGGAGAATCTCACATTTATTCTCCTCGCATCATCTGCTTCCTTCTCAAAACCCATTGGAGGAAAAGGACGGGAGGGAGGCGAGGATGCAGTATGCAGTTGAGATTCTCCCTGGGTTACATCCCAAATGTCACCCTATTCCCTACATAGTGCACTACTTTTGACCGAGGCCCATAGGACTCTATATAGGGGATAGTATCTACTACATTATAACAGGACTATACTGTAGTATCAGAGGGATGGTTCTCTGACCGTGTGTGTGTGTGTGTGTGTGTGTGTAGGGCTCTGAGGTGCGTCCAGGTGAGATGCCAGCTGGGTGGAGGGCATCGGGAGGTCTGTACAGGCTGCAGTATATACATCCTCTCTGTGATGACAGCCTGGCCATGGTCCTAGCTGTACCCATGGGACCCATACTGGTCATCAACGGTCAGTCTCAGGGTTTCTCATAGCTATGGCTGGGTCCCAAATGGTACCCTATATAGTGCATTACTTTAGACTAGGGACCATAGGAGGCTCTAGGGTGCCATTTGGAAGGCAGCCTCAGTGTTTGACAGAGCTATATGTTTGACCCAGGTCTGCTTATCATATCATCATCTTTTCCCTGATTCATCTGTATATTCCTCTGCAGCCACCCTGAAGATGAACCAGCAGGTGGACACAGTGAGGAAACTGTCGCTGAAGCCCTCCACCTATGTGACTGACCAGTGGACAGGTTAGTCTGTATCTGGTGACTGACCAGTGGACAGGTTAGTGTGTATCTGGTGACTGACCAGTGGACAGGTTAGTGTGTATCTGGTGACTGACCAGTGGACAGGTTAGTGTGTGTCTGGTGACTGACCAGTGGACAGGTTAGTGTGTGTCTGTATCTGGTGACTGACCAGTGGACAGGTTAGTGTGTGTCTGTATCTGGTGACTGACCAGTGGACAGGTTAGTGTGTGTCTGTATCTGGTGACTGACCAGTAGACAGGTTAGTGTGTGTCTGTATCTGGTGACTGACCAGTAGACAGGTTAGTGTGTGTCTGTATCTGGTGACTGACCAGTGGACAGGTTAGTGTGTGTCTGTATCTGGTGACTGACCAGTGGACGGGTTAGTGTGTGTCTGTATCTGGTGACTGACCAGTGGACAGGTTAGTGTGTGTCTGTATCTGGTGACTGACCAGTGGACAGGTTAGTGTGTGTCTGTATCTGGTGACTGACCAGTGGACAGGTTAGTGTGTGTCTGTATCTGGTGACTGACCAGTGGACGGGTTAGTTTGTGTCTGGTGACTGACCAGTGGACAGGTTAGTTTGTGTCTGTATCTGGTGACTGACCAGTAGACAGGTTAGTGTGTGTCTGTATCTGGTGACTGACCAGTGGACAGGTTAGTGTGTGTCTGTATCTGGTGACTGACCAGTGGACAGGTTAGTGTGTGTCTGTATCTGGTGACTGACCAGTAGACAGGTTAGTGTGTGTCTGTATCTGGTGACTGACCAGTTAACAGGTTAGTGTGTGTCTGTATCTGGTGACTGAACAGTTAACAGGTTAGTGTGTGTCTGTATCTGGTGACTGACCAGTTAACAGGTTAGTGTGTGTCTGTATCTGGTGACTGACCAGTTAACAGGTTAGTGTGTGTCTGTATCTGGTGACTGACCAGTTAACAGGTTAGTGTGTGTCTGTATCTGGTGACTGACCAGTGGACAGGTTAGTGTGTGTCTGTATCTGGTGACTGACCAGTAGACAGGTTAGTGTGTGTCTGTATCTGGTGACTGACCAGTTAATAGGTTAGTGTGTGTCTGTATCTGGTGACTGACCAGTTAACAGGTTAGTGTGTGTCTGTATCTGGTGACTGACCAGTTAACAGGTTAGTGTGTGTCTGTATCTGGTGACTGACCAGTTAACAGGTTAGTGTGTGTCTGTATCTGGTGACTGACCAGTTAACAGGTTAGTGTGTCTGTATCTGGTGACTGACCAGTTAACAGGTTAGTGTGTGTCTGTATCTGGTGAGTGACAAGTTAACAGGTTTGTCTGCCGTCATTTATCGCTCTGTCTGTCCTGTTACAGGTGTGTCTTTTGTCTGTGCTCTCTGTTGATCTACATGTGATAGTGTCTGTTCTGTCTGTGGATCTATAGGTGATAGTGTCTGTTCTGTCTGTGGATCTATAGGTGATAGTTTCTGTTCTGTCTGTGGATCTATAGGTGATAGTGTCTGTTCTGTTTGTGGATCTATAGGTGATAGTGTCTGTTCTGTCTGTGGATCTATAGGTGATAGTGTCTGTTCTGTCTGTGGATCTATAGGTGATTATGTCTTGTCTGTCTGTGGATCTATAGGTGATAGTGTCTGTTCTGTCTGTGGATCTATAGGTGATAGTGTCTGTTCTGTCTGTGGATCTATAGGTGATAGTGTCTGTTCTGTCTGTGGATCTATAGGTGATTATGTCTTGTCTGTCTGTGGATCTATAGGTGATAGTGTCTGTTCTCTCTGTGGATCTATAGGTGATAGTGTCTGTTCTGTCTGTGGATCTATAGGTGATTATGTCTTGTCTGTCTGTGGATCTATAGGTGATTATGTCTTGTCTGTCTGTGGATCTATAGGTGATAGTGTCTGTTCTGTCTGTGGATCTATAGGTGATAGTGTCTGTTCTGTCTGTGGATCTATAGGTGATAGTGTCTGTTCTGTCTGTGGATCTATAGGTGATAGTGTCTTGTCTGTTTGTCCTGTTACAGGTGATTAGTGTCTGTTCTGTCTGTTGATCTCCATGTGATCTGTCTGTTGATCTACATGTGATAGTGTCTGTTCTGTCTGTTGATCTGCAGGTGACAGTGCAGCGGCTGTCTACACAGAGCTGAGGAAGCTGTCCCGGGTCTTCAAAGACCAGATGGTGTATCCTATGATAGCTGCAGCCAGAGAAGGTACTGTGAAGTAGATATTTAGTACTGGGATGGCAGGTCGCCTAGCGGTTAGAACGTTGGGCCAGTAACCGAAAGATCGCTGTTTCAAGAGTGTGCAAAGCTGTCATCAGGGCAAAGGGTGGCTACTTTGAAGAATTTCAAATATAAAATATATTTTGATTTGTTTAACACTTTTTGAGTTACTACATGATTCCATATGTGTTATGTCATAGTTTTGATGTCTTCACTTTTATTCTACAATGTAAAAAATTGTGTAAATAAAGAAAAACCCTTGAATGAGTAATATTCCAAACTTTTGGCCCCCAGTGTATATAAAATAAGTAAGAAATAAATAGTACTGTTAAGTAGATATGTAGCACTGTTAAGAAATTGTGCTGTGATGTAGATATGTAGTACTGTTATTAAGAAGGAAGTATATGGAAATATGACATTGGTCTCTCAGATCTCACTGCAGTCATTTAAAATCATTGAATAGCAAATGTTAATGACCAATGTGTCCAATCCATGACTCCCCCTGGTGTCTGGTGGTGGTATAACAGCCATGGTCCTGCCAGCAGTGTTGTAACTATCTATGTTGTGACTCTGTCTCCCCCTGGTGTCTGGTAGTATAACAGCCATGGTCCTACCAGCAGTGTTGTAACTATCTATGTTGTGACTCTGTCTCCCCCTGGTGTCTGGTAGTATAACAGCCATGGTCCTGCCGTCAGTGTTGTAACTATCTATGTGTTGTGACTCCCTGTCTCCCCCTGGTGTCTGGTGGTGGTATAACAGCCATGGCCCTGCCAGCAGTGTTTGGCCTGCCAGTTCTTCCTCCAGAGCTTTTACTGAGGGTTCTGAGACTGCTGGATGTCTCCTCTCTCCTGGCCCTCTCCTCAGTCAACAGACACCTCCACCAGAGCACCACAGACCCAGCCCTCTGGAGACACCTCTACCACAGAGACTTCCGGGGTAGGAGGAACACTCAAATATATTTATAAACACATTAAAGACTGGAGGTCTAACTGAAATGTTATGTGAAGAAATGCATGTTCTGCCACCTTGTGTACCTTCTTTCAAATGTTATTGTTATATTATGATTATGATTATTTGACTGCGTCGATGGTTCCCTCCCAGAATGTCTCTGAATGCCAGAGCCAGCCTCTACTTTAAAGGTGTCTGTTCCTCTCCTCAGGGTACAGACAGTCTGATTCTAAATGTCTGTTCTCTTGAGATGTGTTGGTGACTGTATTAAAGATATGTTAGTTAGTTACTGAGTGTGTGTTGTGATGAATGGTCTTATTTTACTGTTGCAGACTGTCAAGACCACAGCAGAGCCAGAGACACTCAATGGAGAGAGGTGAGTCAGATCACAGTATTATATATATTGACGATGCACTTTGAACACATCTATTTGTCCACAACAGTTTAAAGGGTTTTGTGTGTCAGCTGTATTTATGCTATGGCATAAAGTCTCTGTTCTATCCCACAGATAGTAAGTCTCTGTTCATTACTGACTGTTTTAAAAATCAATAAAACCCCAGCTACCATCTGACATGAATAAAACCCCAGCTACCATCTGACATGAATAAAACCCCAGCTACCATCTGACATCAGTAAAACCCCATCTGACATCATTAAAACCCCAGCTGTATCTGACATCAATAAAACCCCAGCTGACATCTGACATCAGTAAAACCCCAGCTGAAATCTGACATGAATAAAACCCCAGCTACCATCTGACATGAATAAAACCCCAGCTACCATCTGACATGAATAAAACCCCAGCTACCATCTGACATCAGTAAAACCCCAGCTACCATCTGACATCAGTAAAACCCCAGCTACCATCTGACATCAGTAAAACCCAGCTGACATCAGTAAAACCTCAGCTGACATCTGACATCAGTAAAACCCCAGCTGACATCTGACATCAATGAAACCCCAGCTACCATCTGACATCAGTAAAACCCCTGCTGTCATCAGTAAAACCCCAGCTGACATCTGACATCAGTAAAACCCCAGCTACCATCTGACATCAGTAAAACCCCTGCTGTCATCAGTAAAACCCCAGCTGACATCTGACATCAGTAAAACCCCAGCTACCATCTGACATCAGTAAAACCCCATCTGACATCAGTAAAACCCCATCTGACATCAGTAAAACCCCAGCTGACATCAGTAAAACCCCAGCTGACATCAGTAAAACCCCAGCTACCAGCTGACATCAGTAAAACCCCATCTGACATCAGTAAAACCCCAGCTGACATCAGTAAAACCCCATCTGACATCAGTAAAACCCCAGCTACCAGCTGACATCAGTAAAACCCCATCTGACATCAGTAAAACCCCATCTGACATCAGTAAAACCCCAGCTGACATCTGACATCAGTAAAACCCCAGCTACCATCTGACATCAGTAAAACCCCAGCTGACATCAGTAAAACCCCAGCTACCATCTGACATCAGTAAAACCCCTGCTGTCATCAGTAAAACCCCAGCTGACATCTGACATCAGTAAAACCCCAGCTGACATCAGTAAAACCCCTGCTGTCATCAGTAAAACCCCAGCTGACATCTGACATCAGTAAAACCCCAGCTACCATCTGACATCAGTAAAACCCCATCTGACATCAGTAAAACCCCAGCTGACATCAGTAAAACCCCATCTGACATCAGTAAAACCCCAGCTGACATCAGTAAAACCCCATCTGACATCAGTAAAACTCCAGCTACCAGCTGACATCAGTAAAACCCCATCTGACATCAGTAAAACCCCAGCTACCAGCTGACATCAGTAAAACCCCATCTGACATCAGTAAAACCCCAGCTGACATCAGTAAAACCCCATCTGACATCAGTAAAACCCCAGATACCAGCTGACATTAGTAAAACCCCATCTGACATCAGTAAAACCCCATCTGACATCAGTAAAACCCCAGTTGACATCAGTAAAACCCCAGCTGACATCATTAAAACCCCAGCTACCAGCTGACATCAGTAAAACCCCATCTGACATCAGTAAAACCCCATCTGACATCAGTAAAACCCCATCTGACATCAGTAAAACCCCAGCTGACATCAGTAAAACCCCAGCTGACATCAGTAAAACCCCAGCTGACATCATTAAAACCCCAGCTACCAGCTGACATCAGTAAAACCCCATCTGACATCAGTAAAACCCCAGCTGACATCAGTAAAACCCCAGCTGACATCAGTAAAACCCCAGCTGACATCAGTAAAACCCCAGCTACCAGCTGACATCAGTAAAACCCCATCTGACATCAGTAAAACCCCAGCTGACATCAGTAAAACCCCAGCTACCATCTGACATCAGTAAACCCCCAGCTGACATCAGTAAAACCCCAGCTACCAGCTGACATCAGTAAAACCCCAGCTGACATCAGTAAAACCCCAGCTGACATCAGTAAAACCCCAGCTGACATCAGTAAAACCCCAGCTGACATCAGTAAAACCCCAGCTGACATCAGTAAAACCCCAGCTACCAGCTGACATCAGTAAAACCCCAGCTACCAGCTGACATCAGTAAAACCCCAGCTACCAGCTGACATCAGTAAAACCCCAGCTGACATCAGTAAAACCCCAGCTGACATCAGTAAAACCCCAGCTGACATCAGTAAAACCCCAGCTGACATCTGACATCAGTAAAACCCCAGCTACCAGCTGACATCAGTAAAACCCCAGCTACCAGCTGACATCAGTAAAACCCCAGCTACCAGCTGACATCAGTAAAACCCCAGCTGACAACAGTAAAACCCCAGCTGACATCAGTAAAACCCCAGCTGACATCAGTAAAACCCCAGCTGACATCAGTAAAACCCCAGCTGACATCAGTAAAACCCCAGCTGACATCAGTAAAACCCCAGCTGACATCAGAGCAACATGTTGTAATCAGTATATCTTGCTAACAACATCTTTCTATAGATGTCTTTATTTTAAACACAAACTCATCAATATCCATAGATGTTAACAACAAGTTGACATGCTGCTGTAATCACTGCTTCGTCCCAAATGGCACCCTGTTCACTATGGGCCCTGGTCAAATCTAGTGCACTATATAGGGAATAGGGAACCACTGTCTAACTCTGGTACCATTTGGGTCTCAGACACTGTCTAACTCTGGTACCATTTGGGTCTCAGACACTGTCTAACTCTGGTACCATTTGGGTCTCAGACACTGTCTAACTCTGGTACCATTTGGGTCTCAGACACTGTCTAACTCTGGTACCATTTGGGTCTCAGACACTGTCTAACTCTGGTACCATTTGGGTCTCAGACACGGTCTAACTCTGGTACCATTTGGGTCTCAGACACTGTCTAACTCTGGTACCATTTGGGTCTCAGACACTGTCTAACTCTGGTACCATTTGGGTCTCAGACACTGTCTAACTCTGGCACCATGTGGGTCTCAGACACTGTCTAACTCTGGTACCATGTGGGTCTCAGACACTGTCTAACTCTGGTACCATTTGGGTCTCAGACACTGTCTAACTCTGGTACCATGTGGGTCTCAGACACTGTCTAACTCTGGTACCATGTGGGTCTCAGACACTGTCTAACTCTGGTACCATGTGGGTCTCAGACACTGTCTAACTCTGGTACCATGTGAATTTCAGCTCTACAAGAGGAAGTACAAGTGGAGGAGAGAGGCAGCCAGTTACCCCTGCCACATGCCCCGTTACCACCCTGTCCCCCCACCCCTCTACCCCCTGCACAACAACCCCTTCCCCCTCTACCCCCCTGGCATCATCGGTGGGGAGTACGACCAGAGACCTGGCATCCCCGGTGTTATCCTGCCCCGACCCCGCTACGACCCCATTGGTCCGCTCCCAGGTCATGACCCCACAGCAGGAGGGCTGATTGGACGAAGGGGGCTGAGGCCTGCTGGGAACCGGCCGGCTGACATCAGAAGAGGCTTCATATGACTCCTGACCCCTAGTGGTGGTGTAGGAGTATAACCACCACACAGAGAAGCCGTAATAAAACAGATGTGGAAGACTGATTGATTAGCCAACCTACAGTTGAAGTCGGAAGTTTACATACATGTTAGCCAAATATATTTAAATTCAGTTTTTCACAATTTCTGACATTTAATCCTAGTAAAAATTCCCTGTCTGAGGTCAGTTAGGATCACCACTTTATTTTAAGAATGTGAAATGTCAGAATAATAGTAGAGAGAATTATTTATTTCAGCTTTTATTTCTTTCATCACATTCCCAGTGGGTCAGAAGTTTACATACACTCAATTAGTATTTGGTAGCATTGCCTTTAAATTGTTTAACTTGGGTCAAATGTTTCGGGTAGCCTTCCACAAGCTTCCCACAATAAGTTGGGTGAATTTTGTCCCATTCCTCCTGACAGAACTGGTGTAACTGAGTCAGGTTTGTAGGCCTCCTTGCTCACACATGCTTTCTCAGTTCTGTCCACAAATGTTCTATAGGATTGAGGTCAGGGCTTTGTGATGGCCACTCCAATACCTTGACTTTGTTCTCCTTAAGCCATTTTGCCACAACTTTGGAAGTATGCTTGGGGTCATTGTCCATTTGGAAGACCCATTTGCGATCAAGCTTTAACTTCCTGACTGATGTCTTGAGATGTTGCTTCAATATATCCACATAATTTTCCTTCCTCATGAAGCCATCTATTTTGTGAAGTGCACCAGTCCCTCCTGCAGCAAAGCACCCCCACAACATGATGCTGCCACCCCCGTGCTTCACGGTTGGGATGGTGTTCTTCAGCTTGCAAGCCTCCCCCTTTTTCCTCCAAACATAATGATGGTCATTATGGCCAAATAGTTCTATTTTTGTTTCATCAGACCAGAGGACATTTCTCCAAAAAGTATGATCTTTGTCCCCATGTCCAGTTGCAAACCATAGTCTGGCTTTTTTATGGCGGTTTTGGAGCAGCGGCTTCTTCCTTGCTGAGCAGCCTTTCAGGTTATGTCGATATAGGACTTGTTTTACTGTGGATATAGATACTTTTTTACCTGTTTCCTCCAGCATCTTCACAAGGTCCTTTGCTGTTGTTCTGGGATTGATTTGCACTTTTCGCACCAAAGTATGTTAATCTCTAGGAGACAGAACGCGTCTCCTTCCTGAGCGGTATGACGGCTGCGTGGTCCCATGGTGTTTATACTTGCGTACTATTGTTTGTACAGATGAACGTGGTATCTTCAGGCGTTTGGAAATTGCTCTCAAGGATGAACCAGAGTTGTGGAGGTCTACAAATTTTTCTTATGAGGTCTTGGCTGATTTCTATTGATTTTCGCATGATGTCGAGCAAAGAGGCACTGAGTTTGAAAGTAGGCCTTAAAATACATCCACAGGTACACCTCCAATTGACTCAAATGATGTCAATTAGCCTATCAGAAGCTTCTAAAGCTATGACATCATTTTCTGGATTTTTCCAAGCTGTTTAAAGGCACAGTGTATGTTAGTGTATGTAAACTTCTGACCCACTGGAATTGTGATATAGTGAATTATAAGTGAAATAATCTGTCTGTAAACAATTGTTGGAAGAATTACTTGTCATGCACAAAGTAGATGTCCTAACAGACTTGACAAAACTATAGTTTGTTAACATGAAATCTGTGGAGTGGCTGAAAAATGAGTTTTAATGACTTCAACCTAAGTGTATGTAAACTTCTGACTTCAACTGTATATTTAAATAATAAGGCACAAGAGTCCGTGCTATAGTCACAGATATGGCGTTGTTCTGCCCGATGTGCAACGGGTCCATAAACACTAACTCCCACCCAGCCTGCTTATTATCCCCCAAACCTTATCCAGGTGGTTTATAAATCCTATCCCTGACCCAGAATCAGCTCTAATATAAACCCTGACCCAGAATCAGCTCTAATATAAACCCTGACCCAGAATCAGCCTTAAAGCGCATGTTCTCCTGTGTGTTAGTGAGTGATGAGGTGAGATCATACTGCACTGTTCTCTTCATTCATTCTGTTGTTGCAGAGAAATTTGCTGCACAGCAGGAAATGCAAACTTGTAGTTTAGAAAAAGCCTTCTATAGTTTACAGGAGAGAAACTGGGGTGTCTGGGGGATGGAGGGGGAGTGTCTGGGGATGGAGGGGGAGTGTCTGGGGGATGGAGGGGGAGTGTCTGGGGATGGAGGGGGAGTGTCTGGGGATGGAGGGGGAGTGCCTGAGGATGGAGAGGGAGTGCCTGGGGATGGAGGGGGAGTGTCTGGAAGACATTTTATAGAGCCAACTAAAGCTTTCAATAACATGAGTAATGGCTGGTTTTAGCTGTGGTCATATTTTATCCCTCAGTCTCTCTCTGAATACCAGACTGTTCAGGGTGGATTTAACAGTCATGTACACTGAACCAAAATATAAATGCAACATGTAACGTTTCATGAGCTGAAATAAAAGATCCCTGAAATGTTCCAGATGTACAAAAACCTTATTTCTCAATGTTGTGCACAACTTTGTTTCCATCTGTTAGTGAGCATTTCTCCTTTACTAAGATAATCCATCCACCTGACAGGTGTAGCATATCAAGAAGCTGATTAAACAGCATGATCATTACACAGGTGCACCTTGTGCTGGGGACACTAAAAGGCCACATAACACAATGCCACAGATGTCTTAAGTTGAGGGAGCGTGCAATTGGCATGCTGACTGCAGGAATGTCCACCAGAACTGTTGCCAGAGAATTTAATGTTCAATTCTCTACCATAGAATTTGGCAGTACGTCCAACCGGCCTCACAACCGCAGACCACGTGCATGGCGTTGTGTGGATGAGCGGTTTTCTGATGTCAACGTTGTGAACAGAGTGCCCCATCGTGGCGGTGGGGTTATGGTACGGGCAGGCATAAGCTATGGACAACGAACACAATTGCATTTTATCGATGGCAATTTGAAACCACCGAGATACCGTGACGAGATCCTGAAGCCCATTGTGATGTCATTCATCCGCCGCCATCACCTCATGTTTCACGGGCCCATGTCACAAGGATCTGTACACAATTCCTGGAAGCTCAAAATGTCCCAGTTCTCCCATGGCCTTCATACTCACCAGACATGTCACCCATGGAGCATGTTTGGGATGCTCTGGATCGATGTGTACGACAGAGTGTTCCAGTTCCCGCCAATATCCAGCAACTTCGCACAGCCTTTGAAGAGGAGTGAGACAACATTCCATAGGCCACAATCAACAGCCTGATCAACTCTATGTGAAGGAGATGTGTCACGCTGCATGAGGCAAATGGTGGTCAGACCAGATACTGACTGGTTTTCTGATCCACACCCCTACCTTTTATTTTTAAATGTATCCATGACCAAAAGATAGATTAGGGCCTAATGAATTTATTTCAATTGACTGATTTCCTATCCACCAAATGTCACAGTGAGTGAGAGACCACCAGATTCTCACCCATTGTGAAATTTGGTGCAGGATGATGATGATCTGGGGCTTCAGCAAGGCTGGAATCGGGCAGATGTCTTTGTGAAGGACGCATGAATCAAGCCACGTACAAGGTTGTCCTGGAAGAAAACATGCTTCTTTCTGCTCTGACAATGTTCCCCAACTCTGAGGATTGGTTTTTCCAGCAGGACAATGTTCCATGCCACACAGTCAGGTCAATCAAGGTGTGGACTCTTCCTGGGGTCCAGCAAAATTAAGGCAGTTTAAACCATTTTAAAAACATGTCATGAATCTGGGAAATGAATTTTAGGAATATAGTGAAGTAAAAGTAAATATAAATAGCAAAACTACTTAAGTAGTATTTTAAAGTATTTTTACTGAAGTGCTTTCCACCACTGTTAATAGGTATAGTGGTTCTCCTGTGGAACGGTCTGTACCCTGGTTTATTATGGCCTAGGATAGAAATTACATCATCTTTTTCCTTTGCAACAAGGACATCAGAGGGGGCTCACATGATTGGCTGTTTGATGCCAGCAGCTCAGAGACACTTTTACAGCCACTGCGACCCATGCAGAGAGACTACATGAGATGTAGTGGTCTCACACATAGAGACCGATAGAGGACTCCTCTTTATATCCGTGCCATTATGGCGTCTGTGACAGCATGGGCAGCTCCATTGAGGCTACAACCCATAGGAATCCCACCCAGTTGACTACTTTGCCTACTTTAAAATGGCAGCAGCACGCTGGAAGCCCTCAATGGCGCTGCCCATGCTAAAATCGCCTTTTGGCCACTAGAGGCCTCTACCATTCTCTATGGTCTCACATTAATATTTGAGTCAATGTACAACATGATTTTATAGGCCATTCTTCATCCTATCTTGCGATAAGCGCTGAACCAGGCTATTTATTGAAGATTGCCATGAACTCTTGACATGGTTAGGCTGTGTGTAATGATGCCTTCGCTTGCACAGTAGTAGGCCTACATATCAGTTATGAAATGAGAAAACGGACAGGCTGTGCTGCAATTGACAGTTGTTGACTGTCTGGAAAAATAGACATGCTTATAAATAATTGCATCATGAACTCGGAGGAACCCTGTGTGAATCGTTGAAAACATAGTGTAGGCTACTGAAAGAACGTCTCGTGTCAATTGCGTCATCTTTGGAGAGCAGCACGCGCTAGCACGGAATAGCCGCTTCCGCCTTCCCGCCACCTCGAGACCAACGGCAACGTCACAGGCCTGACCCAGCGCGAGGACACGTCTCCACGAGAGCTGCTCGTTACGTCTGCGCCGCGCGCTCCGGTGTTTAACAGTTGAAGACAAAATCATTTTATGAGAAAAAGAAAAGGGTCACGTTCCCTTTAAGTGTTCTCTGTTGTTCTGCATAATATCCAGGAAGTGTGAGCCATCCTCCCCAGCTGATCTAGAGAACCGTACAGGAGCTTTAAACATTCAGCGGTCATCCCGGTTCTCCTCGGTGACCAGACAAGGGTCAGTGCTGTTGGTCAGTACCGTCTGGATTCATCCCGTGGGTTCTCCGTGGGTTCTCCGTGGGTGGCTGCAGTGGGATCCCTGTCGGCCGGGTAGGACTGTCATGAGCCCGGCCTGGGGATGGCATCCTTTCCCAGTGTTTGTCAGACGGTCGGGCCGGTGCAGGAGGAGAACGGAGAACCGGACCATTGTCTGCAGGAGATGTTGAAGGCGATAGCCGACGAACGGAACCGTCTTACTGTCAGACAAGAAATGAGTGGACTTGGTGAGTAACACAGTGTGGTACTGTGGCATTGATTCCAATGGCGGCCTACCGCGTCATGCAATGTCACCAAGTATAGTGTGTCTGGTGACACGGTTCTAGATCATCAGGTGGGACTGTGTTAATATCATTTATAATGAACTATCTGTACAGAGTAAGTCTCAGACATTATTATTATTATTATTATCTTTCTAGATCATCAGGTGGGACTGTGTTAATATCATTTATAATGAACTATCTGTACAGAGTAAGTCTCAGACATTATTATTATTATTATTATCTTTCTAGATCATCAGGTGGGACTGTGTTAATATCATTTATAATGAACTATCTGTACAGAGTAAGTCTCAGACATTATTATTATTATTATTATCTTTCTAGATCATCAGGTGGGACTGTGTTAATATCATTTATAATGAACTATCTGTACAGAGTAAGTCTCAGACATTATTATTATTATTATTATCTTTCTAGATCATCAGGTGGGACTGTGTTAATATCATTTATAATGAACTATCTGTACAGAGTAAGTCTCAGACATTATTATTATTATTATTATTATCTTTCTAGATCATCAGGTGGGACTGTGTTACTATTATTTATAATGAACTATCTGTACAGAGTAAGTCTCAGACATTATTATTATTATTATTATCTTTCTAGATCATCAGGTGGGACTGTGTTAATATCATTTATAATGAACTATCTGTACAGAGTAAGTCTCAGACATTATTATTATTATTATTATCTTTCTAGATCATCAGGTGGGACTGTGTTAATATCATTTATAATGAACTATCTGTACAGAGTAAGTCTCAGACATTATTATTATTATTATTATCTTTCTAGATCATCAGGTGGGACTGTGTTAATATCATTTATAATGAACTATCTGTACAGAGTAAGTCTCAGACATTATTATTATTATTATTATTATCTTTCTAGATCATCAGGTGGGACTGTGTTACTATTATTTATAATGAACTATCTGTACAGAGTAAGTCTCAGACATTATTATTATTATTATTATCTTTCTAGATCATCAGGTGGGACTGTGTTAATATCATTTATAATGAACTATCTGTACAGAGTAAGTCTCAGACATTATTATTATTATTATTATTATCTTTCTAGATCATCAGGTGGGACTGTGTTACTATTATTTATAATGAACTATCTGTACAGAGTAAGTCTCAGACATTATTATTATTATTATTATCTTTCTAGATCATCAGGTGGGACTGTGTTAATATCATTTATAATGAACTATCTGTACAGAGTAAGTCTCAGACATTATTATTATTATTATCTTTCTAGATCATCAGGTGGGACTGTGTTAATATCATTTATAATGAACTATCTGTACAGAGTAAGTCTCAGACATTATTATTATTATTATTATTATTATCTTTCTAGATCATCAGGTGGGACTGTGTTACTATTATTTATAATGAACTATCTGTACAGAGTAAGTCTCAGACATTATTATTATTATCTGTAGGGGTTCAGCAGTTAAACCACGGCTGGTTGCGTGTGAACTAGCCTACGTTTAGGAACGTTTTCTAAACATATGTTGGTATATTTTCGATATCAGTGAGAAATAATCTTTAAATTAAAAAAATAAGTAAATAAATAAATAAGCAGTGATGCGTAACTTCCCTCCCAGTGATGCGTAACTTCCCTCCCAGTGATGCGTAACTTCCCTCCCAGTGATGCGTAACTTCCCTCCCAGTGATGCGTAACTTCCCTCCCAGTGATGCGTAACTTCCCTCCCAGTGATGCGTAACTTCCCTCCCAGTGATGCGTAACTTCCCTCCCAGTGATGCGTAACTTCCCTCCCAGTGATGCGTAACTTCCCTCCCAGTGATGCGTAACTTCCCTCCCAGTGATGTGTACACACAGGTGTTCAGAGCAGCAACATGTTTCAGGAGCTGAAATAAAACATCCCTGAAATGTTCCAAAAGCACAAAGTTTATTTCTCTGAAATGTTGAGCACAAATTTGTTTACGTCCCTGTTAGTGAGCATTTCTCCTTTGCCAAGATAATCCTTCCTCCTGACAGGTGTAGCATATAAAGAAGCTGATTAAACAGCATGATCATTACACAGGTGCACCTTGTGCTGGGGACAATAAAAGGCCACTCTAAAATGTGCCGTTTTGTCCCACAACACAATGCCACAGATGAGGAAGCGTGACTGCAGGAATGTCACCAGAGCTGTTGTCAGAGAATGTCATGTTAATTTTAGAGAGTTTGTCAGTACGTCCAACTGGCCTCTCAACCGCAGACCACGTGTAACCACGCCAGCTCAGGACTTCCATATCCGGCTTCTTGACCTGCGGGATCGTCTGAGACCAGCCAACCGGACAGCTAATGAAACTGAGGAGTATTCTGATTGGCAGGGCCTGGCTCCCCAATGGGTGGGCTAGGCTCCCAAATGGATGGGCCTTGGGCCTATGCCCTCCCGGACCCACCCAGTCATGTGAAATCCATAGATTATGGCCTAATTTATTTATTTCAATCAGTAATTTCCTTATATGAACTGTAACTCAGTAAAATCGTTGACATTGTTGCGTTTTTTTTTTCAGTATAAATACAATTCCACTAATAATTTTTTATATATATATATATATATATATTTCTCGCTGATATGAAAGATACATTTCTTATGCGTTTTAACGTTCGGAACTAACGTTTGGGATCTTAACAAAACTCCCCCGGCCATAAGATAATACGGTCTACAGGTTCTAAACAGTTAGCGTCTATGAATGGGTTATGTTATAGAAAAAAATAAAAATAATTCTGACTGGCAAATAAAAATAAAAGATTAAGGGCAAAAGAACACAGACACTGGACAGAGGAAGATATGCCTTTTTCTTTGCAACTCTGTCTAGAAGGCCAGCATCCAGGAGTTGCCTCTTCACTGTTGACATTGAGACTGGTGTTTTGCGGGTACTATTTAATGAAGCTGCCAGTTGAGGACTTGTGAGGCGTCTGTTTCTCAAACTAGATACTCTAATGTACTTGTCCTCTTGCTCAGTTGTGCACCGGGGCCTCCCACTCCTCTTTCTATTCTGGTTAGAGCCAGTTTGCGCTGTTCTGTGAAGGGAGTAGTACACAGTGTTGTACGAGATCTTCAGTTTCTTGGCAATTTCTCGCATGGAATAGCCTTCATTTCTCAGAACAAGAATAGACTGACGAGTTTCAGAAGAAAGATCAGCCGTTTCCAGCTACAATAGTCATTTACAACATTAACAACGTCTACACTGTATTTCTGATCAATTTGATGTTATTTTAAATTGACAAAAAAACAGCTTTTCTTTCAAAAACAAGTACATTTGTGACCCCAAACTTTTGAACGGTAGTCCAGTTTCTGTTTCTGAAACAAGCCACTTCATAACACTGGAGCTACATCTGTCCACTTTCTGAAAAAAGGCTTGTTACAGTGATCTATGAACACCTGTGCTATACAGGTAGTCTGTCTGTGTGTATCATAGTGCACCTACCAGTGGACTGATGAAGGATGAGTTAGCCTGAATGGCTATAAACTTTACGTTCTAGTGTGTAGAACTTGTGATATCCATGTGAATATTATTGTATCCCCAGGCCAAAAGGATCTCCGACTTGTCCCCGGCCTCTGGAGTCAAGAGACTCTCTTTGATATCTGGTTGTTCAACTTTGGCATCAAGAAGTTATTTTGAACCTTTTGAAAGCCATATGATAGAAACATTGAAATATTGCCGTTTCAGGCTATACTACAGCAACCGGAGGGAACTTGGATCATGAATAGCAACAGCATCAGTAACTGTGTTTTCAGTGGTTCTGTACCACCACTGTCTCCAACAGCATCAGTAACTGTGTTTTCAGTGGTTCTGTACCACCACTGTCTCCAACAGCATCAGTAACTGTGTTTTCAGTGGTTCTGTACCACCACTGTCTCCAACAGCATCAGTAACTGTGTTTTCAGTGGTTCTGTACCACCACTATCTCCTAAAACAGTCCATTCTTATTGTAATGTCACCCACAGCAGACTAATATTATCATATGAAGGGCATTAGAGATGAGCTCCAGGTTATTCAGGCTCATGAATACAAATGAACCCAATCATGAATTAAAAGCAGCCAGTAAACATCTGGTGTGGAAACAAAACGGGTGTATTCATTAGTGCGCATCGTAGCAAACCAAAAACAAGTGTTTTTTATTGGACAATTTCAGGTAGGTCCCTCTGTTTCAGCACCTTTGTTACCGTTTGCCTCCTAGTGAATACACCCCACACTCGTCAATAGGTCTCTAGTTGGCAATGAGTCCATTGTATATTGCTGCTTTATCGTCTTCTCACTGGGCTGCTTTATCATCTTCTCACTGGGCTGCTTTATCATCTTCTCACTGGGCTGCTTTATCATCTTCTCACTGGACTGCTTTATCGTCTTCTCACTGGGCTGCTTTATCGTCTTCTCACTGGGCTGCTTTATCATCTTCTCACTGGGCTGCTTTATCATCTTCTCACTGGGCTGCTTTATCGTCTTCTCACTGGGCTGCTTTATCGTCTTCTCACTGGGCTGCTTTATCGTCTTCTCACTGGGCTGCTTTATCATCTTCTCACTGGGCTGCTTTATCATCTTCTCACTGGGCTGCTTTATCGTCTTCTCACTGGGCTGCTTTATCGTCTTCTCACTGGGCTGCTTTATCGTCATTGTTTCATTCTCTGGCAGCTCGTCAAGAACACGTACATTTGACATGTTGGCCTGTTTTACCTTATAGTGTTATTTTCTTTTCAATCAATCCTGGTCTCAATCTATCTGGTTGGAATTGTTCTGACTTTGACAGAGAACTATGTTGAGGACGACGATACTGGAATTAAGTTTATTTTCATTGACAGTCAGGTTATATCGTGCTGCACCGTGCACCTCCTACAACAATGAACTGTCTGTATCAAAGCAACCTGCCATGTCCGAAATCACACCCGGGCAGCTCGGCACTACCATGCCAAACTATTTACCCGAGGACAATGTGAGGTTGACAACAATTTCAGCGCTCTCCCCAGTTTCTACCGCGACCACGTTGGCAAACAGGATTACAGGAATAATTAGAACTGCAACACCATCAACTGCTTCGACAATTTCTACACAGAGGGCTCCCGAAACAGACTAATTCTTCGGCCACCTTTTCAGCCTCCACTTGTCCTCACCACTGACAGACAACAAACCACTAAATCAGAGATAATTCACAGATCATGTCAGCCGGGAGATAAGGGGCATATTAAGGAATTATTATTATATAATTATTATTACTTATTAATTAAGGAATTACTGCTTAAAATGGACCCAGGAGAATACGGAGGGGAAGTACATAGGAACAGCCAGAGAGCTAATATCGGGGATGATAAAGTGAAGTTTTCCGGCTCAACCCAGAGAAGGGAGACGCTGCCTCTTGAGTTACTCGTGAGAGGGCATCACCTCACTGGCTGGGCGCAGCAGAGTGACACGGTCCGAATTGCGATGGAGCAACGAGGACAGGAGAGCGGCCAGTTCGAGGCAGGACGAATCCAACTCCCCAGTTCAACCTTCGCATTGACCGGAGAGTCCACTCTCAACCAAGCCATGGTGCACTGGTCTGGCCAAAATAGCAGTGTGATTCTCATACTGACCAAGCTGTTTGACTTCAACATGAACAGTGTCACAGAGAGGTCATTGTGGAGGTCAACCGACTACGGAACCACTTACCAGAAGCTCCATGAGAAAGTGGGGGAGAAACAATCCTCAGCTATGTTTGTCAGTCCCAACAACAATAGAAAGGTAAGGTGCATTGTTGACTACGAACTTTCTTTACCCAACTGTGGGACAGACTGTTTGTTCCCACACTGATTTTTGGCCTCCCATCCCATTCTAACCACCTCCTGCCGGCTTTGTATTCATGTTACCTGATGAAACCGCTGTACAATATGATCTTGTTGCCATCTGATGCACATTCGGATGTCATACATCAGCACTGCAGAGCTCTCCCTGTCCTCTGCTGTGTCTTGATTGTATTACTGTTGATGATATCTGGTAATGTGCATGTACACCCTGGCCCGTCTACTGTTGCTAGCCCCAATTCTGACTAGTGCTCTGATATCTGCTTCACTGATTTCTGCTTTCGTAAAAGCCTGGGTTTTCTGCACGTTAACACTAGAAGCTTATTACCTAAAATGGATCAATTGAAAGTGTGGGTTCACAGCTCCAATCCAGATGTGTTGGTCATTACTGAGACGTGGTTAAGAAAGAGTGTTTTGAATACAGATGTTAACCTTTCTGGTTATAACCTTTTTCGGCAAGACAGATCTTCCAAAGGTGGGGGAGTGTCAATCTTTACCAAAGGATCTCCAAGTCAGTCCCCAAACAATTTGATTTGCTGGTTTTAAGCATTAAACTTTCAAATAGCTCTTTGTTGACTGTTGCTGGGTGCTATCATCCTCCATCAGCACCGGCCTGTACCCTACCTGCCCTAAGCTCTCTCCTGGCCCCTTACACTAAGTCTGAATTTGTCCTGCTAGGTGACCTAAACTGGGACATGTTTAAACCACCTGACCAAGTCCTAAAGCAATGGGACTCCCTAAATCTTTCTCAGATTATTAGCCATCCTACAAGGTATGACTCCAGACACCCAGAAAAGGCTACTCTTCTTGATGTTATTCTCACAAATAATCCTGATAGGTATCAGTCTGGTGTTTTCTGTAATGACCTTAGTGATCACTGTTTTACAGCCTGTGTTCATAATGGCTGCTCAGTGAAACGACCTGTCCTGATTTGTCATAGACGCTTGCTAAAAAACTTGAACGAGCAAGCCTTCCTTCATGAATTGGCTTCTGTAAAATGGAATAGAATCAGCTTGATCCCCTCTGTCGAAGACGCTTGGACCTTCTTTTTGGATATTTTCAGTGGTATTGTTAACAAACATGCCCCCATAAAGAAAATGAGAATTAAAAACAGCTTCAGCCCCTGGTTCGACCGTGATCTTGCAGAGTTACTCCACCTCAAGAATTGCATTTGGTGAAAGGCCCGGAACACGCTTACTCAGGCTGACTGGCTCTCATTCAGGCAAATGAGAAATAAGTGCACTCAGGCTATCCGGAAGGCCAAAGTTAGTTACTTTAAGGAGCAGCTCTCTCTGTGGGTCTAACCCCAAGAAATTCTGGAAAATGGTTAAGGACCTGGAGAATAAACCCTCCTCCTCACAGCTGCCCATGTCCCATAAAGTTGATGATGTGGTTGTTACTGACAAGAAGCACATGGCTGAGCTCTTTAATCAACACTTCATTAAGTCAGGATTCCTATTTGACTCAGCCATGCCTCCTTGGCCATCCAACATTTCCTCATCTGCCACCCCTTCTAATGCAACTATCCCCGATGCTCCTCCCTCTTTTTCCCCTGCCCCGATACAAAGGTTCTCCCTGGAGGCAGTTAATGAGTCTGAGGTACTGAAATTTGACCCCAAAAAAACATCTGGGTCAGATGGTTTAGACCCTTTCTTCTTTAAGGTTGCTGCCCCTGTCATCACCAAGCCTATCTCTGACCTTTTTAACCTGTCTCTCCTTTCTGGGGAGGTTCCCATTGGTTGGAAGGCAGCCACGGTTAGTCCTTTATTTAAAGGGGAGATCAAGCTGATCCTAACTGTTATAGGCCTATTTCTATTTTGCCCTGTTTATCAAAACTGGTGGAAAAACTTGTCAATAATCAACTGACTGTCTTTCTTGATGTCTATAGTATTCTCTCTGGTATGCAATCTGGTTTCCGCTCAGGTTATGGATGTGTCACTGCAACCTTAAAGGTCCTCAATGATGTCACCACTGCCCTTGATTCTAAGCAATGTTGTGCTGGTATTTTTATTGACTTGGCCAAAGCTTTTGATACGGTAGACCGTTCCATTCTTGTGGGCCGGCTAAGGAGTATTGGTGTCTCTGAGGGGTCTTTGGTCTGGTTTGCTAACTACCTCTCTCAAAGAGTGCAGTGTATAAAGTCAGAAAATCTGCTGTCTCAGCCACTGCCTGTCACCAAGGGTGTACCCCAAGGCTCAATCCTAGGCCCCACGCTCTTCTCAATTTACAGCAACAACATATCTCAGGCAGCAGGAAGCTCTCTCATCCATTTATATGCAGATGATACAGTCTTATACTCAGCTGGCCCCTCCCTGGATTTTGTGTTAAACGCTCTACAACAAAGCTTTCTTAGTGTCCAACAAGCTTTCTCTGCCCTTAACCTTGTTCTGAATACCTCCAAAACAAAGGTCATGTGGTTTGGTAAGAAGAATGCCCCTCCCCCCAGAGGTGTGATTACTACCTCTGAGGGTTTAGAGATTGAGGTAGTGATGTCATACAAGTACTTGGGAGTATGGCTGGACGGTACACTGTCCTTCTCTCAGCACATATCAAAGCTGCAGTCTAAAGTTAAATCTAGACTTGGTTTCCTCTATCGTAATCTCTCCTCTTTCACCCCAGCTGCCAAACTAACCCTGATTCAGATGACCATCCTACCCATGCTAGATTATAGAGACATAATTTATAGATCGGCAGGTAAGGGTGTTCTAGAGCGGCTAGATGTTCTTTACCATTCAGCCATCAGATTTGACACCAATGCTCCTTATAGGACACATCACTGCACTCTATACTCCTCTGTAAACTGGTCATCTCTGTATACCCGTCACAAGACCCACTTCTTAACTGACTTGCCTAGTTAAATAAAGGTTAAATACATTTTAAAAATCATCATCTCACTGGGCTGCTTTATCATCAACACATCTCTCTGGGCTGCTTTATCATCAACACATCTCTCTGGGCTGCTTTATCATCAACACATCTCTCTGGGCTGCTTTATCATCAACACATCTCACTGGACTGCTTTATCATCAACTCATCTCTCTGGGCTGCTTTATCATCAACACATCTCACTGGACTGCTTTATCATCAACACATCTCACTGGACTGCTTTATCATCAACTCATCTCTCTGGGCTGCTTTATCATCAACACATCTCACTGGACTGCTTTATCATCAACACATCTCTCTGGGCTGCTTTATCATCAACACATCTCACTGGACTGCTTTATCAACAACACATCTCACTGGACTGCTTTATCATCAACACATCTCACTGGGCTGGGCTGTTACATAGCCTAGTACACTCTAACACCCTGCTGTTCAACATAACACATTTGTGTAAAATGTGTGTTTTGTAATGATCAGCAGGTGTGTTATACTGTCAGGACTGTGAATCCTGAGGGTACAGTATACAGTATAACCATATAAATGCAGTCTCCCACAATCTGCTAAACACGTGTATGTGACCATTAACATTTGATTTGATTTGAACAGGAGTATCTCTGAGTGACAAGATTAATCTGAAAGCAACACAGCATGTAGGCTAGTCTACAAAAGTAATTGGTTCAACAGCGTAATCTGAGGGACAACCTCAGAACACTAATCTGCATTCTACACCAGTTCTGTCAGGGACATGTCATCACGGCTGGGTTCTGATCTCCACATAGCTCTGTTACTGTTGTCACTGAAGGGTCAGGATCGACAGACTACATTTCTAAATCTTCTGTCTGACCAGTTAAAAGGCAGTAGGAATAGTCACTGTCCGGGACAAGGTAGCCTGTCAGGTTTCCATAGCTACAGGCAGAACAGCAGAAACTGGATCAGCAGTACCACCAGGCCAGCCAGGAGGCACCAGGCCAGGTGGACCTGAGTCCTAGTAGTGCAGAACCCTTTTCTATGTGGGTTTTAATAACAGCAACAGTATCATCCACTGTGAAAGCTTTCCTCTGACCATGGCTTTCCAAAGGTTATTAAAGGTTACCCAGTCCTCTACTCTAGATACAGATGCTGTATGACTGACATCTCTTTGTTCTACTAAAGTCATGATCAGAATGTCTAGGCTGTCAGAATGTCTAAGCTGTCAGATGATCCAGGCTGTCAGATTATCCAGGCTGTCAGATAATCCAGGGTTAACCACTTTGTTATTCTTCCCTGGGATGTCAGTCAGTCTTAGAAGTTGAAGTTAGTCTGTGTTTAGATCTAACTAATCCCTTTGACTGTGTGTGTGTGTGTGTGTGTGTGTGTGTGTTCCCTGTTTGACAGACCTTGTAGTATAACATCCACTGAAATAGTTTAAATAGAAATAGCTACATATAGCCTAACATTTTGACTGAGAAACACAAGAATAGACTTGGGTAATTCTACTCATCCTGTTGTCATGAGATGGGGGCTTGAGTCTCTACAGTCCGTCTGTATCAAGCAGATTCACTGATATTGTGTCTATACACACAGCACCAAGTCTCTCTCTCCTGACATCAACCACAGCCCTCCCTGTAGCCTCCCATCCTCCAGTGTGTTTCTTTTGTTTAAGTGAGTGAGAGGCTGCTGAGCCTTTGTCTTGGTGGTGTTAGGGCGGCTTGTTGATGGTCTGCTATCTGAGCTCATGGTTGAGTCCAGGGGACAGATCACTCCCTCCCTCCCTCCCTCCCTCCCTCTCCCTTTCTTTCCACGACGGGCCAGATATAGAGGAGGGTAGAACAGAGTTGTCTCCAGGACGGTCTATCTATCTGCCAGACAGCAGCGTCTGACACGTATAGCCAGTCTTCTGTTCCTCTGATGTGGGAGAGGTATTGATTTGGAATCTGTCCTTCTCCAGGCCGTGTCCCAAATGGCTCCCTATTCCCTCTTTTCTATTCTTGCTTCTCTCCTGCACTATATAAGAATAGGGAGCCATTTTAGGCTGAGCCTGAGCCACACAGTGATGAACGACCTCTGTGGTGATTCTCTCCTCCAATCAGCATCAGGGGATATAGTTGCAGAGGTTCTGTTGTGAAGTGACACAGCATGATGATGGGATTGCTGGGTCTCTACACTCCATCATCATCATCATCATCATCATCATATCTCTCTCTCTGACACACACTACACGCTCTATTACCCGGCAAATTTAAAGCTTTGTGTTTCACTTCTTGACACTCTCTCTTCCCTCTCCCCACCCCTCTCTTCTCTCTCTCTTCCCTCTCCCCACCCCTCTCTTCTCTCTCTCTTCTCTCTCCCCACCCCTCTCTTCTCTCTCTCTTCCCTCTCCCCACCCCTCTCTTCTCTCTCTCTTCCCTCTCCCCACCCCTCTCTTCTCTCTCTCTTCCCTCTCCCCACTCCTCTCTGCTCTCTCTCTTCCCTCTCCCCACTCCTCTCTGCTCTCTCTCTTCTCTCTCCCCACTCCTCTCTGCTCTCTCTCTTCTCTCTCCCCACTCCTCTCTTCTCTCTCCCCACTCCTCTCTTCTCTCTCCCCACTCCTCTCTTCTCTCTCCCCACTCCTCTCTGCTCTCTCTCTTCTCTCTCCCCACTCCTCTCTTCTCTCTCCCCACTCCTCTCTTCTCTCTCCCCACTCCTCTCTGCTCTCTGATGTGTCCAACCGTGCTGGCAGCGTCTCTCCCCTCTTTTCAGAACATGGTCATCCACTCCTAGCCGTCTCTGGAGCCAGGCCAGGTCAGAGGTTGCTTCCTGTCTCTGTCTCCTCTCTTCTCTACAACACTAACATCACTATATCTAGTGACTATCTAGTGACTACAACAGTTGTCTTTTCTATGAGATCAGCTTCATAAGGAGTTGTGTGTTTACCCTCTCATGAGCCGCCAGGTCACACCAGATCCACTTCAGTATTCAATGTTTGTTCAGGTCCCCAGGATGTCAGAGTTGCCTTCAATACTGGCCACTAGGGGCAACGTGAGGGAGAGGCCTTCAATACTGGCCACTAGGGGCAACGTGAGGGAGAGGCCTTCAATACTGGCCACTAGGGGCAACGTGAGGGAGAGGCCTTCAATACTGGCCACTAGGGGCAACGTGAGGGAGAGGCCTTCAATACTGGCCACTAGGGGCAACGTGAGGGAGAGGCCTTCAATACTGGCCACTAGGGGCAACGTGAGGGAGAGGCCTTCAATACTGGCCACTAGGGGCAACGCGAGGGAGAGGCCTTCAATACTGGCCACTAGGGGCAACCTGAGGGAGAGGCCTTCAATACTGGCCACTAGGGGCAACGTGAAGGAGAGGCCTTCAATACTGGCCACTAGGGGCAACGTGAGGGAGAGGCCTTCAATACTGGCCACTAGGGGCAACGTGAGGGAGAGGCCTTCAATACTGGCCACTAGGGGCAACGTGAGGGAGAGGCCTTCAATACTGGCCACTAGGGGCAACGCGAGGGAGAGGCCTTCAATACTGGCCACTAGGGGCAACCTGAGGGAGAGGCCTTCAATACTGGCCACTAGGGGCAACGTGAAGTAGATGCCTTCAATACTGGCCACTAGGGGCAACGTGAGGGAGAGGCCTTCAATACTGGCCACTAGGGGCAACGTGAGGGAGAGGCCTTCAATACTGGCCACTAGGGGCAACCTGAGGGAGAGGCCTTCAATACTGGCCACTAGGGGCAACGCGAGGGAGAGGCCTTCAATACTGGCCACTAGGGGCAACGTGAGGGAGAGGCCTTCAATACTGGCCACTAGGGGCAACGTGAGGGAGAGGCCTTCAATACTGGTCACTAGGGGCAACGTGAGGGAGATGCCTTCAATACTGGCCACTAGGGGCAACGTGAAGTAGATGCCTTCAATACTGGTCACTAGGGACAACGTGAAGTAGATGCCTTCAATACTGGCCACTAGGGGCAATGTGAAGTAGATGCCTTCAATACTGGCCACTAGGGACAACGTGAAGTAGATGCCTTCAATACTGGCCACTAGGGGCAATGTGAAGTAGATGCCTTCAATACTGGCCACTAGGGGCAACGTGAGTGCCATGTCTAATGCGTATGCATGTGATATTTGAGTGACTCAAACATTACGACAAAATCTATGGGCTTAAAAACATAGCTTAAAAACGTTAGCTGACATGGGATAGTTGACCTTGACATTTCTGATTATAAAGAGCTCTCTAATGCAGGGATCTTCAACCGGGGGTCCGCGACCCCTAGGGGGTCCGTGGGGGTACTGCAGGGGGTCCCACAAATTTATAAAAAATAATTTGTTTTGGGGTGGGGGAATATTGAGTAAATTTCAAGCATTAATAGGCAATAATAAGCTACTTAAAAAAAATACAAAATGATTCCCATGATTCCACGGTCGATTGCCAACCGCCTTTAAAAAAACAAGAAGAAGACGTTGCTAATTTTAGCCGCCAATAAATAAAAAGCTGGAAAGCAAATAATAGACTTGACTACTAAGTTAGGTTGTTATAACAATGGATCACTTTGTAACAAAAAGGCCTCGAGCTCTGAACCCGAACGGTAAAGTTACTCCTTCCACCTCGTCCGAGGCCACAAACGATAGTGTCACGGCTCCACCTGCTCCAGAGGCACCTGCCCCAGCGGGAAAGGGGAAGCGTAAGAGAGAGAAGTCCCGAAAATATTCAGAAACCTACCTAAAGTTTGGATTTACCTTCAAAGAAAGCGAAGGAATTGAATTGCTGATGTGTGTTGTTTGTGCAGCAACTCTCAAATGAAGGCATGAAGCCATCAAAGCTGCAACGACACTTGGAGACTAATCATGGCCACTTGGAAGATAAACCGCTGGAATATTTTCAGACTTGTCTGCAGTCACTCCAAGGCAAACAGACAATGATGAGGAAATCAGCGAAAGTTGGAGAGCTCGCTTTGAAAGCCTCCTATCAAGTTGCTCTTCGCATCGCTCAATGTAAAAAAAAACGTATACAATTGCGGAAGATTTGATATTGCCCGCGGCCAGTGATCTGTGCAAGACCATGTTTGGTAATGATGAATATGCCCAAAAACGTATGACTATCCCTTTATCAGACACAACGATTGCTCGGCAAGTTTGTGAAATGGCATCTGATGTGAGGGAGCAGTTAATTGAGAATCTGAAATCGGCGGAAGCCTTTTCATTACAGTTGGATGAGTCTGTGGACATGTCTAAAGACGCACAGCTCTTGGGATTTGTGCGTTTGGTTGACCAAAACGAAATGTATTCACGAGCCAAAACCGCACGGAGCTGGCTGCACATTTCAATGACAATGTCTGCCTCACTAAACTGGCAAATCTTGTGGATATTTTCTCAGAGTTGAACAAACTGAACAGTTCCATGCAGGGCGTAATACACATGCCATTCAGCTGTATGACAAGATGGAAAGCTTTCTGAAGAAAACAACGAGATGGAGAGAGCGAATCAGGGAAGGCAACTTTTCTACGCTTCCATCAGTGGAGGAGTTGGCTGATTCTGCAGTGCTTTCGCCTGATGTGAAACACACAATTATTGGACACTTGGAGGCACTCGAAAGTCAATTTGGAAAGTACTTTTCTGAGGCTGAGTCCTGGAGAAGGGACAAGATATGGATACAGTTTCCATTCAAAGACAAAGCATATGACAGCTCAAACTTGACAGCCTCTGAGGAAGATCAGCTGATAGAGCTGTCAACAGACAGCAGCAAAAGAATGTGTATGAGTCAAGGCCTCTCATTCAGTTCTGGATTTATTGCCTGAAAGACTTCCCCAGCTCACTGCAAAGGCAATGCTGAGCCTTTTGCCTTTTGCAACAACATATCTTTGTGAAAGTGGATTTTCCTCCCTCACCTACCTGAAGAGCAAATACCGGTCCAGACTGCAGCCTGAGGATGACATGGTGCTCTGCCTGACAACCTCCATCTCCCCCAGAATAGAGCAGCTGTGTGCTACTCACCAGGGCCAGTCATCTCACTAAGGGAGGCCTATGTGTCTCCATAAGATAAATAAACCCAAATGGAAACCTCATCAATAATAATAATAAAAAAATAAAAGGTTTCATCAAACATAAACATAATAATTGAGTATATAAATAGGTTAAAAAAGGGATTACAATTATTGTATTATATGGCCAATAATAAAACCCAATAATAGTTCTGTATAACTGAGTACAAAATAGTTTAAAAGAGGTGATAAATATGTACTGAAGTGAAGCCGTGATTTTGTTTTGTTCAACTTTTTCTACCCAGTTGGTAGTTAGTCCCATCGCTGCAACTCAGGAGAGGTGAATGTTGAGAGCCGAAACATGACCCTGCCACTCCGCACTGCAACAGCCGCACCAATGTGTCGGAGGAAACACTGTCCAACTGACCACCGAAGTCAGCTTGCAGGCTCCCTGACCACCACAAGGAGTCGCTAGAGCGCGAAATGGACAAGGAAATCCCGGCTGGCCAAACCCTCCCCTAACCCAGATGACGCTGAGTCAATTGTGTACCACATCATGGGTCTCCCGGCCACATCATGGGTCTCCCGGTCACATCATGGGTCTCCCGGTCACATCATGGGATCAAACCCGGGGCTGTAGTGACACCTCAGTGCCTTAGACCGCTGCGCCACTCGGGAGGCAAGACCATGAGATCTTGTTGCTCATGAGAGCAGTCAAGCGGTGGGTGAGCCGTGGTCACTGATGACTAGCCTGTGTGTTTGCTTGTACGTGACTATCCTCAGTAGCCTGAGTCTGTCAGAGGGAAGTCAGAGGGAAGTTGTTAATGAGTAGGAGATATCCTGGAAGCAGCGTACGCTTGGCTGGACGTTTCATATTCTGCTGAAGTGTCTGTTTCCTCAACCTCTGTGGTAGATGTGACATGCTGGCTGCATTCTGTACTCTGGTGGGAAATGTTTAGCAGTGCTGTGAGTTTGTGTGTGTTGATCAGGGTCAGGTGATGTAGTGGTATTTCAGTTCCCTATCATTCTGTCTGTACAAACTAGACTCCTCTGTGAGAAACAAAGGCTTCCGTTTCAGCATTTATCTTTAAGGGTTTAGGAGATTTGAATAATGTACAAAAATAAGTACAAGTTATTTAAACCAAATGCACTCCAGTAAGAGTACAACTACTACGGTAACATGTTACTCAAGTAGGAGTAACGTTACCAGCTAAGAAAACTACTCAAGTTAGGCAGCAACTCCATCAAAATGAGTTACGGTCATGGCTAGTAGTGACGGAGACAGAAAAATATGCGCAAGGGGAAAGCACCTGTGGTGCTAGCCTATTTGCACTAATGTAACAGTACAGCAATTTACAAACGTATTTTGAATGTCAGTAAACTTCAGTTAATATCGATGCTGTCCATTTCATTACGTTATATTAATGTAAGAAAAATTAAAATGGTAAAATAAATGGTAATCTGCATGAGAATTTTTTTTTTTTATAGCGATCATCCCTAGCGATCAAATTGACCCGGACGGACGTGATCACAATAAGCAGACTCCACTGTATCATAAATTGTACCTTTTCCAATATTTTCTCATACTTTATGTGCAGAAATAACAACTTAGCTGGCTGGCTACAACAACCGAGAATTAAAATTAACCATTGGAGTAACTATTTATGCCGTCCTAAAAATAAGGTCAAGCAAAGTAAATTGACCACTAATACAACACAACACATAACCTTACATGTTTCTATAATATCTTCTAGCTAGCTAGTCCCTATTTACATTTAGCTTTACATTGTATCTACACTACTGGGTCATTTAGATAGCTAGCTACGTTGGCTACCTATTGCTAGCTAGCTGAAGTTAGCTAGCTAACTAGCCTAACTAGCCTAACTTACTTCAATGTGCTTTTGAAGGTTGGAGGATGAATTTTTAAAAGCCGAGATTTCCGCTTTTTTTTTGGAGGCAAAGACGACAACATTTCATGATTATGATATTATTGCTTCTTTTACGTTTGAAAATTAAAATGTCCTGCAATTGTGGCCAAGGGTTGTCAGGATTCGCCACATCTTGATCCTCTACTGGGCTGTTCATGCTTGACTGATGATGAGGAGAGTAGTGGTGAGAAAGGGTTGCATTTGTCAAACTACATGATGATGAGTACGAATTGGCTTACAAAAATACCTGAAGATAACCTTTTTTTACCGTTACAAACGAAATGTAGCCAAGTAAAGAGTACTTTACTTGCTGAAAAAAATACTTGAGTAAGAGTCAAATTACAGCCAACAGAAAGTAACGCGATAAAGTATTCGTTACTCCAAATGCGTCCTCTTTTACTTGTAACGCGTTGCTGCCCGCCCCTGGTTTTAGGTTATTGTCCTGCTGAAAGGTGAATTAATCTCCCAGTCTGGTGGAAAGCGGACTGAACCATCCTTCCTCTAGGATTTATAGCCATAACATGATGCAGCCACCACTACGCTTCACAATATGGAGAGTGGTATTAGTAATGTGTTGCCCCAAACATAACACTTCATATGAAGGACAAAAAGTGAATTGCTAGGGCATCGCGAGTGGTGCAGCGGTCTAAGGCACTGCATCGTAGTACCAGCTGTGTAGCTACAGATGCTGGTTCCATAGCTGTTCAAAACTGAATTGCTTTGATGCATTTTTTGCAGTTTTACTTTTGTGCTTTTGTTACAAACAGGAAGCATGTTTTGAATATTTGTATTCTGTACAGACTTCCTTCTTTTCACTCTGTCATTTAGGTTAGTATTGTGGAGTAACTACCATGTTGTTGATCCATCCTCAGTTTTCTCCTGTCACAGCCATTAAACTCTGGAACTGTTTTAATGTCACCATTGGCCTCATGGTGAACTCCCTGACTGGTTTCCTTCCTCTTTGGCAACAGAGTTAGGAAGGACGCCTGTATCTTTGTAGTGACTGGGTGTATTGATACACCATACTAAGTGTAATAACTTCACCATGCTCAAACGGAGATTCGATGTCTGCTTTTTTTTACTCATCTATCAATAGGTGCCCTTCTTTGTCAGGCATTGGAAAACCTCCCTGGTCTTTGTGGTTGAATCGGTGTTATAAATTCACTACAATACAACAGGTGTAGATCTTAGTGAAATGCTTACTGACAAGCCCTTAACCAACAATACAACAGGTGTAGATCTTAGTGAAATGCTTACTAACAAGCCCTTAACCAACAATACAACAGGTGTAGACCTTACAGTGAAATGCTGACTAACAAGCCCTTAACCAACAATACAACAGGTGTAGACCTTACAGTGAAATGCTTACTAACAAGCCCTTAACCAACAATACAACAGGTGTAGACCTTACAGTGAAATGCTGACTAACAAGCCCTTAACCAACAATACAACAGGTGTAGACCTTACAGTGAAATGCTGACTAACAAGCCCTTAACCAACAATACAACAGGTGTAGACCTTACAGTGAAATGCTGACTAACAAGCCCTTAACCAACAATACAACAGGTGTAGACCTTGCAGTGAAATGCTCACTGACAATCCCCTAACCAACCAATGCAGTCACCCAGTCTCTTTCTTTCTTCCAGGGTGTTTTAAGGTCTGACCTCTTTCTGTGTTTTCTTTTAGGGTGTTTTAAGGACGACCGCATCGTGTTCTGGACATGGATGTTCTCCACGTACTTCATGGAGAAACTGTCGCCGCGGGAACAGGACGACATGTTGTTCTACGTCCGCAGGAAGCTGTCATATGCCAGCCCCGACCAATCAGAGGGCAAGAAGGTGAGAGAGTGAGACAGTGTGTGTCTGGCAGAAGTTGTTTGTCCCTCCACCTCTAGTGTGTGTGGTGTGTGACTGTTGCTCTGTCACACAGTATAGTACAGTATGAGTCGCTGTTTAATTGGTTGATTTCCAGTTTAAGTATATATTTTTTTTAAAGATGATTGACGAGAAAAGTATCATCCAACCCATATCTTACCGATCATATGAACATCTTTTTCTAACTCAAATAGGATTCCATCAAGATTGCTCTGATTTGAAACTATCTACATTGGTCCAAAATATATATATATTTTAAAGCAGTCATGGAAATGCATGTATTTCCTGTTACCAAGTCATTTACAGTTTCTATAGTGTGGAATTATTCTAATCAAAGGAGAGAGACTTTTAGATTTCTTCAAAACAATGTTTATTATTTAATTACTGCAGTAATGGAGTTGGTCACTGAGAATCTCATCGAGCACAACTGGGTTACAGCTCTTTATAGCAAAGACACATCCTCCTGAATACATGACAAACAACAGATGTGTTGAATGGGTCAAAAGGTTAGGATTTGTTATGAAAGAAATGAATACTTCACAGTAGACAGTATCTGCTGTGAAGACTGTTCTCATTTTATGGAAACCAGGGTTTGGCCCCCAAGACGAGGTTCTTCTTATCAGCTAGTCGTAGCAGATCTCGTCCCTGGTATCTTAGACACCAATTCAGTCTATGAAATGTAGGCTCAGTCAGAGCGGAGACATCTCCCTCACATGCACCACTAATAATAAAAAGGAATGTGGCTGCTGGTTTTATCACCTAGTCATCACTTCATTAGTTGCAGCCCAGGTTCCAGAGGCTCCTCTCAGAAGAACAGACAGTGAAAGTACTAATAGAAGAATACATTGTAATATAAAGTCATTAACATAATGTTGTAATTCTACCACATTCCCCCATTTTGAGACTTGTCTAAACTTAAACGAAAATTACAACTTTTTTTTAAAACATATATATAAATATGTTTTTTTTTTTAAACATATATATATAAATGTTTTTTTTTTAACATATATATAAATGTTTTTTTTTTAAACATATATATAAATATGTTTTTTTTAAAAAATATATATATATAAATATGTTGTTTTTTTAAACATATATATATATATATAAATATGTAGTATATAAATATGTTTTTTTTTTAACATATATATAAATATGTTTTTTTTTTTAAACATATATATAAATATGTTTTTTTTTTAAACATATATATAAATATGTTTTTTTTTTTTAAACATATATATATATAAATGTTTTTTTTTTAAACATATATATAAATGTTTTTTATTTTTAAACATATATATAAATATGTTTTTTATTTTTAACATATAGGAATAAAAGGTCCTTCCACTAGTTCATTATCATTGACCACCCTTTGGGTCATGGAGCTTTTAACCTTAACATTAATATCCTTCATTGGGAATTATATAAACATTAAAATATCGTTAAGAAATTCTCAGTAATCTAAGTCAGAGTACATTTTTCATCAGTTTATATTTTTGTTCAGTGAAAATCAGATATTTCATTTTCAATACATTTGCAAAAATGTCTAAACTTTCATTATGGGGTATTTCTGAATAATTTCTGCATGATGATAGGCTATTGATAATTTGAGAACTGTTCCTTGGCTCAGAGCCCCAGTTAGAGGAAGGCAGGCTAGTAAATAAAACTTGCACTGTTCCTTGGCTCAGGCTGCACATGCTGTTCTCTCATCAAGTGATCATATTTTCACCCATCAGACTATTCTCAATATAATGTCGTCTTTACTATTATGTAAAAATTTGTTTAGATTTAGAAGAATAGCCTATTAATGGGCAGGAACAGGGAAGAGGAAAAACGTATGTACTCAATAGTGAATGGAGGGAGCTTTCCACCTGTTGGTTTTTCAATCATGCGGGTAGGCTCCTCCAGTTATTTCACTCCACGCATCAACCACTGTTTGAGAAGCATGCAGCCTCTCGCTGCGCGAAGAAACATATTTTTCAAAACGAAACATATTTCATTAAACTGTTGACAGCCCCTCTCTCTGTGCTCTCGAGAAAACAATTAAGGAGAGAAGATGAGATGGAAAGGACAGGGGGAAACTAGTCAGGTGTACAACTGAATGCATTCAACTGAAATGTGTCTTCTGCATTTAACCCAACCTCTGAACCAGAGAGGTGGGGGGGCTGCCTTAATCCATATCCATGTCTTCAGCGCCCGGGGAACAGTGGGTTAACTGCCTTGTTCAGGGGCAGAACGCCAGATTATTACCTTGTCAGCTCAGGGGTTCGATCCAGCAATCTTCCGGTTACTGACCCAACGCTCCTACCCTCCAGGCCACCTGCTGCCACAGATCTCATTTAATGTACTCTGGACATCCTAATGTCTGGTCCTTGGTAGTCCCCAACTCACTAAAGACCATCAATCAGGTCCTAATGTCTGGTCCTTGGTAGTCCCCAACTCACTAAAGACCATCAATCAGGTCCTAATGTCTGGTCCTTGGTAGTCCCCAACTCACTAAAGACCATTAAACAGGTCCAGAGCCTGCTGGTTACTGCCCCTGAACAAGGCAGTCTGGTAATCACTCTGACATCAATGCAAATGCAATTGAAAACCCCATCAAACACTAATCATCCAAACAGATGCTTTTAAAACTCACCTCACTGTGATGATCAGTTATAAGAAAGAAGTTCAACAACAGGTTATAACTGAGTGGGAAACACGGTTGTTGTGGATGTTGTTTCAAAGACTGACACAACAAAATGGACAGCGCTTTCTGAGGTGATGATTCATTCAAAACAACCATATACATATTAGAGCTTATACATACATGCATGCATGCATACATACATACATGCATACATACATACATACATACATACATGCATGCATGCATGCATGCATGCAGCAACAGCCCTAGCCACAAATACCTGTATAGGGCGAGTCAACAACATTATTTGGGTTTGAGTTAACAGAATTAGCTTTTAAAAGTGAGATTTTCACGGGACAGTTACTTTAGAGATCAATGTTAAACTGTGCAAAGAGTCAGACATTAATACATGAGAAGACCTTCCATGTTAAACAATCTAGCATTAAAGGGGAAATCTGCAGTTCAAGCAACCATGTTTTAACCAAAGGATTTTGTGAAGGACCTTCACAGTCACAGGTTCACAGGCCTGATCTTCATGGATATGGCTTTCACAGAGTAGAAGGTCTTCCACGCCCTCCAGTTGACTCCAATCTGTGAGTTGAATCCCCATGTATAAAGACCGTTGGGGTTTGAGAAGTAACACCCGTTGAACCAATAACCTCCTACGGCTGCAACTGCACAGTTGGTCTCAGAAGTGTCCTGGTCTCGGTCGAAGGTGGAGAACTTCATACCACTGTGATAGGTGAGAGAGTCCCCTGGGTTCAACAAGGAAACACTGTGATAGGTGAGAGAGTCCCCTGGGTTCAACAAGGAAACACTGTGATAGGTGAGAGAGTCCCCTGGGTTCAACAAGGAAACACTGTGATAGGTGAGAGTCCCCTGGGTCCCCCCCGTCCTTTCCATGTAGTACTGTTTATCAAGATCTAAAATAAACTGATCCTAGATCAGCTGGAAGACCATTATGAGTACGGCCACAGGGTGTATTCACGAGGAATCAAACAGAATGAGGGACCTAGCTGAACTCTCGACTAATGAGTACGCCCCAGATGTTGCTGTAATAACGTTTTAAACTGCTCTCACCTGCACCTCCGTCTTTAAAGCCGGTAACCTGGAGCTTGTAGCCGTCCAGTTCAGGATTGGTGACTTCAGGAGAGATGGCAAAGGAGGAGTAGAAAGCATAGGCTTTCTGTCCGTCAAAGTCCTCCATGTCCACCCTCAACTCATAAGCCTTCTTCAGGGTCAGGAGGTAGATGGTGTCCAGACCTGCATGGAACAGACTGGGTGAACCTCTAGAACAGAGGTATTGAACTCTGACCCTACCAGGTCCAGAGCCTGCTGGTTACTATTACAGAGGTATTGAACTCTGACCCTACCAGGTCCAGAGCCTGCTGGTTACTATTACAGAGGTATTGAACTCTGACCCTACCAGGTCCAGAGCCTGCTGGTTACCATTACAGAGGTATTGAACTCTGACCCTACCAGGTCCAGAGCCTGCTGGTTACTATTACAGAGGTATTGAACTCTGACCCTACCAGGTCCAGAGCCTGCTGGTTACTATTACAGAGGTATTGAACTCTGACCCTACCAGGTCCAGAGCCTGCTGGTTACTAGAACATAGGTTTTGAACTCTGACCCTACCAGGTCCAGAGCCTGCTGGTTACTATTACAGAGGTATTGAACTCTGACCCTACCAGGTCCAGAGCCTGCTGGTTACTATTACAGAGGTATTGAACTCTGACCCTACCAGGTCCAGAGCCTGCTGGTTACTATTACAGAGGTATTGAACTCTGACCCTACCAGGTCCAGAGCCTGCTGGTTACCATTACAGAGGTATTGAACTCTGACCCTACCAGGTCCAGAGCCTGCTGGTTACTATTACAGAGGTATTGAACTCTGACCCTACCAGGTCCAGAGCCTGCTGGTTACTATTACAGAGGTATTGAACTCTGACTCTACCAGGTCCAGAGCCTGCTGGTTACTATTACAGAGGTATTGAACTCTGACCCTACCAGGTCCAGAGCCTGCTGGTTACTATTACAGAGGTATTGAACTCTGACCCTACCAGGTCCAGAGCCTGCTGGTTACCATTACAGAGGTATTGAACTCTGACCCTACCAGGTCCAGAGCCTGCTGGTTACTATTACAGAGGTATTGAACTCTGACTCTACCAGGTCCAGAGCCTGCTGGTTACTATTACAGAGGTATTGAACTCTGACCCTACCAGGTCCAGAGCCTGCTGGTTACTAGAACATAGGTTTTGAACTCTGACCCTACCAGGTCCAGAGCCTGCTGGTTACTATTACAGAGGTATTGAACTCTGACCCTACCAGGTCCAGAGCCTGCTGGTTACTATTACAGAGGTATTGAACTCTGACCCTACCAGGTCCAGAGCCTGAGGTCCAGAGTTTAGTTTAAGGATCTATATTTTTATCATGTAGAAAGTAATGCATTCGGTCAGCACAGAAAGACATGTCACAAAAATATTTTTGATATTATGTTTTACTGCTTTGGGTTAGTGTGGGAGGTTATATTTCTAGACTCACTGGTTTTACACATCAACTAAATGTTTTTAGTAAATCACAAAGGTCTTGTAGTAATTGACCTACCTAACTACTGACCGTCACAACAACCTCACTATAGAGAAGTCAAATAACAACCAATGATTCATTATATCATCCAGGTTTTTCATGGATGATCTGTCCTTGAAAAGGCTTTTAAGTAAGTCCTTACCCAGCCAGTATTCTCCTGCTGCGTGTCCAAAGCCGTTCTTGTACTGGTCCCATCCTCTGTAGAAGTTCACTGTTCCATCCATCCTCCTCTGGAACACCTGGAATGAGAGTGAGGGGAAGAGAGGGAGGCGGGTGAAGAGGAGGAGAAATTTTAATCAACTAGACCATGTTGTCAAGTACTGACTCAGGAGAATTCAGTAGCAACGGTTGATCAGACCTCTTATCTGGCAGAATACTGTTGTATTAAAATACTTCCAAGATCAGTGTATGTTGATGTAGCATGTATTTGTTGATGCTGACTAGTATGGTCTGAATGTGTTGAGGCTGACTCTAGTATGATCTGAAGGTGTTGAGGCTGACTAGTATGGTCTGAATGTGTTGAGGCTGACTATAGTATGGTCTGAAGGTGTTGAGGCTGACTAGTATGGTCTGAATGTGTTGAGGCTGACTATAGTATGGTCTGAAGGTGTTGAGGCTGACTAGTATGATCTGAAGGTGTTGAGGCTGACTAGTATGGTCTGAATGTGTTGAGGCTGACTCTAGTATGGTCTGAAGGTGTTGAGGCTGACTAGTATGATCTGAAGGTGTTGAGGCTGACTCTAGTATGGTCTGAAGGTGTTGAGGCTTACTCTAGTATGGTCTGAAGGTGTTGAGGCTTACTCTAGGATGGTCTGAAGGTGTTGAGGCTTACTCTAGTATGGTCTGAAGGTGTTGAGGCTGACTCTAGTATGGTCTGAAGGTGTTGATGCTGACTCTAGTATGGTCTGAAGGTGTTGAGGCTGACTATAATATGGTCTGAAGGTGTTGAGGCTGACTAGTATGGTCTGAATGTGTTGAGGCTGACTCTAGTATGGTCTGAATGTGTTGAGGCTGACTCTAGTATGGTCTGAAGGTGTTGAGGCTGACTAGTATGGTCTGAAGGTGTTGAGGCTGACTAGTATGGTCTGAAGGTGTTGAGGCTGACTCTAGTATGGTCTGAAGGTGTTGAGGCTGACTAGTATGGTCTGAAGGTGTTGAGGCTGACTCTAGTATGGTCTGAAGGTGTTGAGGCTGACTCTAGTATGGTCTGAAGGTGTTGAGGCTGACTCTAGTATGGTCTGAAGGTGTTGAGGCTGACTCTAGTATGGTCTGAAGGTGTTGAGGCTGACTAGTATGGTCTGAAGGTGTTGAGGCTGACTAGTATGGTCTGAAGGTGTTGAGGCTGACTAGTATGGTCTGAAGGTGTTGAGGCTGACTAGTATGGTCTGAAGGTGTTGAGGCTGACTAGTATGGTCTGAAGGTGTTGAGGCTGACTCTAGTATGGTCTGAAGGTGTTGAGGCTGACTCTAGTATGGCCTGAAGGTGTTGAGGCTGACTAGTATGGCCTGAAGGTGTTGAGGCTGACTAGTATGGCCTGAAGGTGTTGAGGCTGACTAGTATGGCCTGAAGGTGTTGAGTCTGACTAGTATGATCTGAAGGTGTTGAGGCTGACTAGTATGATCTGAAGGTGTTGAGGCTGACTAGTATGATCTGAAGGTGTTGAGGCTGACTAGTATGATCTGAAGGTGTTGAGGCTGACTAGTATGATCTGAAGGTGTTGAGGCTGACTAGTATGATCTGAAGGTGTTGCCTAAACCCTCTATCTGAACACTGGTTATGTTATGTACTCTGTTAAATAGTTACCTACTAGGTAGCCTACTCACCGTCCATTTCCCTCCGTCAGTGTCCATATCACAGTAGACGTATTGAGGAGAGTTGGGTCCAGCAGGGTAGATCCTGTAGACACCACTGGTCTTAGAACCATAGTTGTAGATATCAGCACAGTCCAGAGGCTGGAACATCAGCCCCTTAGAATGAACTGCTACTGACAGCAACAACACATGGAGGAACTTCAGGGCCTGAAACATGGGAAACCACAGAGAGCCTATTCAATTACATCCTTTATGGAATTATATGTGTGAAACGTACAATTACTGCTCAATATATGGAAATACTTGTCTGGTTACATATAACAGTCTGTAGTGGTAAAATGTAGCCTACAACTTACCTGCATAGTTTTAATGGTAAGCAGTCTTTTTCCAGTTGGTTTTCAGCCCGGACAAGCAAATAATGTGATTGTGGCTGTTATCCATCTGTGTACTTTCTAGAAGGGGTTGGCTGATCATGATTGGCTAATATTTATCAGGGGAGCAAATATGATTTCACAATATGGACATTTCCACTTTTGTAATTCCCCGTACTTTTATCCATATTGCCTACGTTGTCTCCATGTTACACCAAAACATGCTCCACCTTTCTGTTCATATTCTGTTAGTCAGCTGTTGAATGTTTAACCACTTCATTGAATAATGTATAGAAATACCAGATCTGGGATCCAAAGTGCCTTATCCTGCGTTACTGCGTCAGCAACTCCATGTGGGACAGACGTTTCTAAAATGCAGCTAGAGACTATTTAATTTTTATGATGATATGCTTCTGCTGTCCAGAAGTATTGTTATGTTAGTGGAAGAAGTTTAAATTGTTAGAGGCTAGGGTTGACAAATTGCGGCTAGTATTAATGTGTTGCACGATTTCCAACTGAATAAAACACTCCTGACTGAACCTTCTACTCAATGTATTGTCAAATGGTGCCGATGAAGATGGTGGCGTGGAAATACATCGCCATAAAGGAGGAAAATCATTAGTAGAGAAACCTTCTGTCATTGTGATGTTGTCAGATTGACTTTAGATGCAGTATAACTGTAGTATAGCTAAGATTTGAGGGGAGAGCACCAGATGGTGGCTTAATAATAATAACAGATTCACTACATGGAACAACAGATAGTCCTTACTGCTATTAGTCCATACAAACACATTGAATAACAGATTCACTACATGGAACAACAGATAGTCCTTACTGCTATTAGTCCATACAAACACATTGAATAACAGATTCACTACATGGAACAACAGATAGTCCTTACTGCTATTAGCCCATACAAACACATTGAATAACAGATTCACTACATGGAACAACAGATAGTCCTTACTGCTATTAGTCCATACAAACACATTGAATAACAGATTCACTACATGGAACAACAGATAGTCCTTACTGCTATTAACCCATACAAACACATTGAATAACAGATTCACTACATGGAACAACAGATAGTCCTTACTGCTATTAACCCATACAAACACATTGAATAACAGATTCACTACATGGAACAACAGATAGTCCTTACTGCTATTAACCCATACAAACACATTGAATAACAGATTCACTACATGGAACAACAGATAGTCCTTACTGCTATTAACCCATACAAACACATTGAATAACAGATTCACTACATGGAACAACAGATAATCCTTACTGCTATTAGTCCATACAAAGACATTGAATAACATATTCACTACATGGAACAACAGATAGTCCTTACTGCTATTAGTCCATACAAAGACATTGAATAACAGATTCACTACATGGAACAACAGATAGTCCTTACTGCTATTAGACCATACAAACACATTGAATAACAGATTCACTACATGGAACAACAGATAGTCCTTACTGCTATTAGTCCATACAAACACATTGAATAACAGATTCACTACATGGAACAACAGATAGTCCTTACTGCTATTAGCCCATACAAACACATTGAATAACAGATTCACTACATGGAACAACAGATAGTCCTTACTGCTATTAGTCCATACAAACACATTGAATAACAGATTCACTACATGGAACAACAGATAGTCCTTACTGCTATTAGACCATACAAACACATTGAATAACAGATTCACTACATGGAACAACAGATAGTCCTTACTGCTATTAACCCATACAAACACATTGAATAACAGATTCACTACATGGAACAACAGATAATCCTTACTGCTATTAGTCCATACAAAGACATTGAATAACAGATTCACTACATGGAACAACAGATAGTCCTTACTGCTATTAGACCATACAAACACATTGAATAACAGATTCACTACATGGAACAACAGATAGTCCTTACTGCTATTAGCCCATACAAACACATTGAATAACAGATTCACTACATGGAACAACAGATAGTCCTTACTGCTATTAGCCCATACAAACACATTGAATAACAGATTCACTACATGGAACAACAGATAGTCCTTACTGCTATTAGACCATACAAACACATTGAATAACAGATTCACTACATGAAACAACAGATAGTCCTTACTGCTATTAGTCCATACAAACACATTGAATAACAGATTCACTACATGGAACAACAGATAGTCCTTACTGCTATTAGTCCATACAAACACATTGAATAACAGATTCACTACATGGAACAACAGATAGTCCTTACTGCTATTAGTCCATACAAACACATTGAATAACAGATTCACTACATGGAACAACAGATAGTCCTTACTGCTATTAGCCCATACAAACACATTGAATAACAGATTCACTACATGGAACAACAGATAGTCCTTACTGCTATTAACCCATACAAACACATTGAATAACAGATTCACTACATGGAACAACAGATAATCCTTACTGCTATTAGTCCATACAAAGACATTGAATAACAGATTCACTACATGGAACAACAGATAGTCCTTACTGCTATTAGACCATACAAACACATTGAATAACAGATTCACTACATGGAACAACAGATAGTCCTTACTGCTATTAGCCCATACAAACACATTGAATAACAGATTCACTACATGGAACAACAGATAGTCCTTACTGCTATTAGCCCATACAAACACATTGAATAACAGATTCACTACATGGAACAACAGATAGTCCTTACTGCTATTAGACCATACAAACACATTGAATAACAGATTCACTACATGGAACAACAGATAGTCCTTACTGCTATTAACCCATACAAACACATTGAATAACAGATTCACTACATGGAACAACAGATAGTCCTTACTGCTATTAGTCCATACAAACACATTGAATAACAGATTCACTACATGGAACAACAGATAGTCCTTACTGCTATTAGTCCATACAAACACATTGAATAACAGATTCACTACATGGAACAACAGATAGTCCTTACTGCTATTAGACCATACAAACACAACTACTGCAAGTTATGGAGGGACACTGGCCTGATCACAGTTATAGGACTACTGCAAGTACATTTACATTGTAGTCATTTAGCAGACGTTCTCATCCAGAGCGACTTACATATTGGTGCATTCAACTTAGGATAGTCAGTGGGAAAACCACATCTCCATCACAGGAAGTACATTTCTTTAAACAAGCAGCTGTGAGGAAAGTCAGTGCTAGCAGGGAAATAAGTCAGGTGTTAGTTTAGACAAAAGACAAGTGTTAGTAAAGGGCTAGAAGGATTACTGTTATATTATTCAAGGTATTCCTTAAAGAGGTAGGGTCTCAAGTGTCTCCGGAAGGTGGTCAGTGACTCCGCTGTCCTGGCGTCCACTATTGGTGTGCCAGAGCACCGAATAGCTTTGACTGGGATGAGCCCGAACTGTGCTTCTATAGAGGTAGGGGGGCTAGCAGGACAGAGGTGGATGAATGTAGTGTCCTCGTTTGGGTGTAGGGACTGATCAGAGTCTGAAGGTAAGGAGGTGCCGTTCCCCTCACAGCTCCGTAGGCAAGCACCATGGTTTTGTAGTAGATGCGAGCTTCAACTGGAAGCCAGTGGAGTGTGTGGAGGAGCGAGGTGACATGAGAGAACTTGGGAAGGTTGAACACCAGACGGGCTGCAGCGTTCTGGATAAGTTGTAGGTGTTTAATGGCGCAGGCAGGGAGCCCAGCCAACAGAGAGTTACAGTAATCCAGACGGGAGATGACAAGTGTTTGGATTAGGACCTGTGCTGCTTTCTGTGTAAGGTAGGGTCGTACTCTGAGAATGTTGTAGAGCATGAACGAAGGAAGAGCAGAGATGCGATTCGCCACCTGGTTATCAGAAGGGGGAAAGGAGAAAATTAATTTAGTCTTGTCTGCGTAGCAATGATAGGAGAGGCCATGTGAGGATATGACAGAGCCAAGTGACTTGGTGTATAGAGAGAATAGGAGAGGGCCTAGAACTGAGCCCTGGGGGACACCAGTCGTGCGAGTGTACGTTTTTTGAGGAGAGGTGCAACTCTCGCCCTCTTGAAGACGGAACGGACACAGCCAGCGGTCAAGGATGAGTTGATTAACAAGGTGAGGTAAGGGAGAAGGTCTCCGGAAATGGTCTGGAGAAGAGAGGAGGGGATAGGATCAAGCGGGCAGGTTGTTGGGCGGCCGGCCGTCACAAGTCGCAAGATTTCATCTGGAGAGAGAGGGGAGAAAGAAGTCAGAGCATAGGGTAGGGCAGTGTGAGCAGGACCAGTGGTGTCAATAGGCTTAGTAAATGAGGATCAGATGTCGTCAACCTTCTTTTCAAAATTGTTGACGAAGTCATCCACAGAGAGGGATGAGGAGGAGGATTCAGCAGGGAAGAGAAGGTGGCAAAGAGTTTCGTAGGGTTAGAGGCCGAGGCTTGAAATGTAGAGCGGTAGAAAGTGTCTTTAGCAGCAGAAACAGAGGAAGAAAAAGTAGAGAGAAGAGAGTGAAAAGATGACCGGTCCACAGGGAGTTTAGTTTTCCTCTGTTTCCACTCGGCTGCCCGGAGTCCTGTTCTGTGAGCTCACAATGAGTCGTCTAGCCACGGAGCAGGAGGGGAGGACCGAGCCGGCCGGGAGGATAGGGGACATAGAGAGTCAAAAGATGCAGAAAGGGAGGAGAGTCAAAGGCAGACGTCTGGAGGTTAAAATAACCCAGAACTGTGAGGGGTGAGCCATCATCAGGAAATGAACTTATCAAGGCATCAAGCTCATTGGTGAACTCTCCAAGGGAACCTGGAGGGCGATAAATGACAAGGACGTTAAGTTTGAATGGGCTAGTGACTGTGACAACATGGGATTCAAATGAGGAGATAGACAGATGGGTCAGGGGGAAAAGAGAGATTGTCCACTTGGGAGAGATTAGAATTCCTGTTCCACCGCCACGCTGACCAGATGCTCTCAGGGTATGAGAGAACACATGATCAGATGAGGAAAGAGCAGTAGGAGTAGAAGTGTTTTCTGTGGTAATCCATGTTTCCATCAGCGCCAAGAAGTCAAGGGACTGGAAGGCAGCATAGGCTGAGATGACCAAAGGTTGCCGGAGACCTGGAACTCCACGTGGGTCGTGTGCTCAAGGACCACCAGATTAGAGTGGTTGCAGTCACACGGTGTGAAGCGTTTGTATGGCCTGTACAGAGAGGAGAGAACAGGGATAGACAGACACATAGTTGACAGGCTACAGAAAAGGCTACAATAATGCAAAAGAGATCAGAATAAAATTAACTAAACATATGGGTAAGCAAGAGAGCGGGGCCTCCCTCACCGAACTCCCGCAGAACAACTCAGCAGAACTGTCTTTGTTTCAGGGACAGTCTGCCGCATACAGCTGCCACTGAACAAGGAGGCTGTGCTAATAACGCTAAGCTAATTGCCTAGCACAGGTGTAGCCACTCCCCCTCCTATTCAGTTGTAATCTGCAGAGAACAAAATAAGTGGATGGACCTGCACCCACTTTGAATGGGTAGCAATCACTAACACTTCTTAAACAAATTAGCAGTTCACACAGACTAGGTAGCTTACTAACTAACTGGGACAGACAGACGAAACCAACACAGCTTAGCCTGCTTGGAGAATGAAGCAGGGTCCTTTCAAGACTACATTTTGACTACTGGAAGTTACGGAGGGACGATAGATGGATGGATGGATGGATGGATGGATACTTCATTGATCCCCGAGTGGAAATTACTTTGTCAAGCAGCTACGAAAAACACAAAAGACAGATAGATACATGATACATAGTGCGGCAGTATGAAAAAATATAAAATGTGCTAAAAGTTATAGAAACACATTGCATAGTATGAGTGAATGACTGAATATGTACACTATACATTGTTATAGAGTGTTAGGTGAAAAAATGATGCAATTATTGCACGTTGATATTAAAAAATAATAGTTGGAATGCAGTGCTAATGATGGTGTAATAATCACGTCTCTCTCTGTATATTCCAGGTAGAGGTGGAATATGATTCTATAATGTGTCTCTCTGTATATTCCAGGTAGAGGTGGAATATGATTCTATAATGTCTCTGTATATTCCAGGTAGAGGTGGAATATGATTCTATAATGTCTCTGTATATTCCAGGTAGAGGTGGAATATGATTCTATAATGTCTCTGTATATTCCAGGTAGAGGTGGAATATGATTCTATAATGTCTCTGTATATTCCAGGTAGAGGTGGAATAGGATTCTATAATGTCTCTGTATATTCCAGGTAGAGGTGGAATAGGATTCTATAATGTCTCTGTATATTCCAGGTAGAGGTGGAATAGGATTCTATAATGTGTCTCTCTCTGTATATTCCAGGTAGAGGTGGAATAGGATTCTATAATGTGTCTCTCTCTGTATATTCCAGGTAGAGGTGGAATAGGATTCTATAATGTCTCTCTCTCTGTATATTCCAGGTAGAGGTGGAATATGATTCTATAATGTCTCTGTATATTCCAGGTAGAGGTGGAATAGGATTCTATAATGTCTCTGTATGTTCCAGGTAGAGGTGGAATAGGATTCTATAATGTCTCTGTATATTCCAGGTAGAGGTGGAATATGATTCTATAATGTATCTCTCTGTATATTCCAGGTAGAGGTGGAATATGATTCTATAATGTCTCTCTGTATATTCCAGGTAGAGGTGGAATATGATTATATAATGTCTCTCTCTGTATATTCCAGGTAGAGGTGGAATATGATTCTATAATGTCTCTCTCTGTATATTCCAGGTAGAGGTGGAATATGATTCTATAATGTCTCTGTATATTCCAGGTAGAGATGGAATATGATTCTATAATGTCTCTGTATATTCCAGGTAGAGGTGGAATATGATTCTATAATGTCTCTGTATATTTCAGATAGAGGTGGAATATGATTCTATAATGTGTCGGTCTCTGTATATTCCAGGTAGAGGTGGAATATGATTCTATAATGTGTCTGTCTCTGTATATTCCAGGTAGAGGTGGAATATGATTCTATAATGTGTCTGTCTCTGTATATTCCAGGTAGAGGTGGAATATGATTCTATAATGTGTCTCTCTCTGTATATTCCAGGTAGAGGTGGAATATGATTCTATAATGTGTCTCTCTGTATATTCCAGGTAGAGGTGGAATATGATTCTATAATGTGTCTCTCTCTGTATATTCCAGGTAGAGGTGGAATATGATTCTATAATGTGTCTCTCTGTATATTCCAGGTAGAGGTGGAATATGATTCTATAATGTGTCTCTCTCTGTATATTCCAGGTAGAGGTGGAATATGATTCTATAATGTCTCTGTATATTCCAGGTAGAGGTGGAATATGATTATATAATGTGTCTGTCTCTGTATATTCCAGGTAGAGGTGGAATATGATTCTATAATGTCTCTGTATATTGCAGGTAGAGGTAGAATATGATTATATAATGTGTCTCTCTCTGTATATTCCAGGTAGAGATGGAATATGATTCTATAATGTCTCTGTATATTCCAGGTAGAGGTGGAATATGATTCTATAATGTGTCTGTCTCTGTATATTCCAGGTAGAGGTGGAATATGATTCTATAATGTGTCTGTCTCTGTATATTCCAGATAGAGGTGGAATAAGATTCTATAATGTGTCTCTTTGTATATTCCAGGTAGAGGTAGAAGTGTACAGGAGAGACTCTAAGAAGCTTCCAGGTCTAGGAGAACCTGACATCGACTGGGAGGAGAGTGTTTACCTGAATCTTATCTTAATGAAGGTTGGTGTGACACCATGCACATTCCCAGGCTGCCTCCTGTCCCAGTACTAACCAGGCCCGACCCTGAACAGGCTGTCTCCCGTCCCAGTACTAACCTGGCCCGACCCTGAACAGGCTGTCTCCCGTCCCAGTACTAACCTGGCCCGACCCTGAACAGGCTGTCTCCCGTCCCAGTACTAACCTGGCCAGACCCTGAACAGGCTGTCTCCCGTTCCAGTACTAACCTGGCCCGACCCTGAACAGGCTGTCTCCCGTCCCAGTACTAACCTGGCCCGACACTGAACAGGCTGTCTCCCGTCCCAGTACTAACCTGACCCGACCCTGAACAGGCTGTCTCCCGTCCCAGTACTAACCTGGCCCGACACTGAACAGGCTGTCTCAGATATCTACATTTTTATTAGCCAATGCCCGTCACTTGATCAGGTCCTTCTAGCAGGCATCTCGAGTCCTTCTCACAGGCTACAAGTGAAGACAGACACATCAGGGACGCATATTGAAGATGTTGGAAGAACTGTCCACATTTACTTTTCTACAGCCAACAAGATGAGTAGGTCTAACCAACACCAAAAGCACCAGCCAAGTCAATCTACTGTCCCCATAGTAAAACAGTAGACCTAATTCTATGTCAATCTACTGTCCCCATAGTAAAACAGTAGACCTAATTCTATGTCAATCTACTGTCCCCATAGTAAGACAGTAGACCTAATTCTATGTCAATCTACTGTCCCCATAGTAAGACAGTAGACCTAATTCTATGTCAATCTACTGTCCCCATAGTAAAACAGTAGACCTAATTCTATGTCAATCTACTGTCCCCATAGTAAGACAGTAGACCTAATTCTATGTCAATCTACTGTCCCCATAGTAAGACAGTAGACCTAATTCTATGTCAATCTACTGTCCCCATAGTAAGACAGTAGACCTAATTCTATGTCCATCTACTGTCCCCATAGTAAGACAGTAGACCTAATTCTATGTCCATCTACTGTCCCCATAGTAAGACAGTAGACCTAATTCTATGTCCATCTACTGTCCCCATAGTAAGACAGTAGACCTAATTCTATGTCCATCTACTGTCTATGGGCTAGGCTACATGCTCTGTTTCTTGCCTTACTGCACAAGCTGGGCATCATTGATTATTTTATTTATTTAACCTTTATTTAACTAGGCAAGTCAGTTAAGAACAAATTCTTATTTACAATGACATCCTACACCGGCCAAACTCTGATAACGCTAGGGGAAATTATTTAACTAGGCAATGGGACTCTCAATCACGGCCTGGCACTGAGATGTAGTGTCTTAGACCGCTGCGCCACTTGGGAGCCCAAGTGATGATATATAATTATCAAGTGATACCTTGGAATATGACTGTGGTCATGACTTGTGACCGCCGGTGTGGCGGTAATATGGTCACCGTAACCGCCACACCCTTGTCTCATCTCTGCAACTCTTCAACGGGCTCAGGAGAGGGGCGAAGGTCGAGTCATGCGTACTCCGAAATGTGATCCGCCTGGCCGTCTACTTCTTATCACACTGTCAGCCGCCCCAATGTGTCAGAGGAAACCCTCTTTAAATGACGACTGGAGTCAGCTTGCAGGCGCCACTAGAGCAAGATGAACCAAGGAAAGCGACGTCCTATGGGGCTCCCAGTCACAGCCGTCTGTGACACCGCCTGGGATTGACCCCCAGGCTGTAGTGGCGTCTCAACACTGCGGTGCAGTGACTTTATGTAAACTATATGTTTTCACTTCATCGGCCCTTTATTCAACGTGTGTCCAACTGAGTTCTGAATAAGGTTGCAAAATTCTGGTAACTTTCCCAAAATTCCCAGGTTTTCCAGAAAACCCTAATTGGTTGAATAAAACCCAATTCATGGCATCTCTGTTTTCTCTCAGCTGGACTATGTGGTGACCTGTGCCGTCTGCACGCGCTCAGATGCAGGAGACATCCACATCCACAGGAAGAAGTCTCAGGTAAGAGCCAGACTCTACAGACTAGATGGTCCCATAGTAATACAGTTACTAATGTAGCTATGGATAGATAGGCCTCCACAGAACCTGACCCAGTAACTCTCTCTCTCTCTCTTTTCCTCTCTCTCTCCCCTTCCTCTCCCTCTCTCCCCCTTCCTCTTACTCCCTATTCTCTCTCCCTCTCTCTTCTCTCGGTCTCTCTCTTCTCTCTTCTCTCTCCATCACTCTCTTCTCTCTCCCTTTCTCTTCTCTCTCCCTCTCTCCCTCTCTCCTTCTCTCTCTTCTCTCTCCCTCTCTCCTTCTCTCTCTTCTCTCTCCCTCTCTCCTTCACTCTCTTCTCTCTCCCTCTCTCCTTCACTCTCTTCTCTCTCTCTCTTTTCTCTCCATCTCTCTCTTCTCTCTCCTCTCTCTCATCACTCTCCTCTCTCAATCTCTCTCTTCTCTCACTCTCTTCTCTCTCATTTTCTCTTCTCTCTCTCTCTCTCTTTCTCTCCTCTCTCAATCTCTCTCTTCTCTCACTCTCTTCTCTCTCATTTTCTCTTCTCTCTCTCTCTCTCTTTCTCTTCTCTCTCCATCACTCTCTTCTCTCTCCCTTTCTCTTCTCTCTCTCTTCCTCTCTCTCCCCCTTCTTCTCTCTCCCTCTCTCTCCATCACTCTTTTCTCTCCCTTTCTCTTCTCTCCATCTCTCTCCTCTCTCTCCTCTCTCTCATCACAGCAAGTGTATGCGTCACCAAGTAAACACGCCATGGACAGTAAAGGGGAGGAGTCTAAGATGAGCTACCCCAACATCTTCTTCATGATTGACAACTTTGAGGAGGTAACTGCGACACTGGCTTTTTCTTTGCAACTCTGCCTAGAAGGCCAGCATCCCGGAGTCTCCTCTTCACTGTTGACGTTGAGACTGGTGTTTTGTGGGTACTATTTAATGAAACTGCCAGTTGAGGACTTGTGAGGCGTCTGTTTCTCAAACTAGACACTCTAATGTACTTGTCCTCTTGCTCAGTTGTGCACCGGGGCCTCCCACTCCTCTTTCTATTCTGGTTAGAGACAGTTTGTGCTGTTCTGTGAAGGGAGTAGTACACAGTGTTGTACGAGATCTTCAGTTTCTTGGCAATTTCTCGCATGGAATAGCCTTCATTTCTCAGAACAAGAATAGACTGATGAGTTTCAGAAGAAAGTTATTCGTTTCTGGCCATTTTGAGCCTGTAATCGAACCCACAAATGCTGATGCTCCAGATACTCAACTAGTCTAAAGAAGGACAGTTGTATTGCTTCTTTAATCAGCACAACAGTTTTCAGCTGTGCTAACATAACTGCAAAAGGGTTTTCTAATGATCAATTAGCCTTTTAAAATGATAAACTTGGATTAGCTAACACAACGTGCCATTGGAACACAGGAGTGATGGTTGCTGATAATGGGCCTCTGTACGCCTATGTAGATATTCCATAAAAAATCAGCCGTTTCCAGCTACAATAGTCATTTACAACATTAACAATGTCTACACTGTATTTCTGATCAATTTGATGTTATTTTAATGGACAAAAAATTAGCTTTTCTTTCAAAAACAAGGACATTTCAAACTGTAGTGCATGCTCAGTCATTTTTTATTTTTTCAAATGTTTTTTTATTTGGCATTTTTTATGATTATGGTATTATATTGAACATAGATCAAACAAAAAAAATATTGAAACGTTTTTTGGGGCGGCAGGTAGCCGAGTGTTGGGCCCTTAACCGAAAGGTTGCTGGTTCGAATCCCCGAACTGACCAGGTAAAAAAATCTGTCTTTCTGCCCCTGAACAAGGCAGTTAACCCACTGTTCCTAGGCCGTCATTTTAAATAAGAATTTGTTCTTAACTGACTTGCCTAGTTAAATAAAGGTTAAACATTTAAATTATGAAGGTAGATGGCAGAACTCACCCATCCCCCACACTGGTCCTCAACTGGTTTCCTTCTGGAACCAGGTTGTCTCAGTCGTGACCCAATATTCGCATTGTGAAAAATAATCTGGAAAACTTTTTTGGGGGGTATATTGATATTAAATGTACCAATTTTATGACAAGGGAACAACATACCTACCTCTTTCATTGTCGTTTGAGACGACAAAATCAGCCAAATCCACTAAATACCGCTGCTAATAGCTCTATATTGAAAATATTGGGATTGAATTATTTACAAATATATTTGTTCATTACCATTTCAACACACTTTCTACCTGGTTTATGTCGTTTAAGTTCAGACTGGAGTATTTTTTATTTATTTAAACAAACACTTGATTTTTTTTTTACTCAGACACCCGCGGCCTACCAGTTGAGAGTTGCTGTTGTAACGTGCATGTCTCTCTCTCTCTCTCTCTCTCTCTCTCTCTCTCTCTCTCTCTCTCTCTCTCTCTCTCTCTCTCTCTCTCTCTCTCTGTGTAGGTGTTCTGTGACATGGCGGTAGGAGAGGGGGAGATGGTTTGTGTGGAGTTGGTTGCCAGTGATAAGAGCAACATGTTCCAAGGAGTCATCTTCCAAGGTTCCATCCGCTATGAAGCTCTGAAGAAGGTTTACGACAACAGAGTAAGCATCTCTAACCTCCTCTATAGTCACATACAGGACATTCAGAAAGTATTCAGACCCCTTGACTTTTTCCACATTTTGTTACATTAGTCTTATTCTAAAATTGATTAAATTGTTGTTTTTCCCCTCAACAATCTACACACATTATCCCATAATGACACCAATCTACCCACAATACCCCATAATGACATCAATCTACACACAATACCCCATAATGACACCAATCTACCCACAATACCCCATAATGACACCAATCTACCCACAATACCCCATAATGACACCAATCTACCCACAATACCCCATAATGACATCAATCTACACACAATACCCCATAATGACACCAATCTACCCACAATACCCCATAATGACACCAATCTACCCACAATACCCCATAATGACATCAATCTACCCACAATACCCCATAATGACAACAATCTACCCACAATACCCCATAATGGCATCAATCTACACACAATATCCCATAATGACATCAATCTACCCACAATACCCCATAATGACATCAATCTACACACAATATCCCATAATGACATCAATCTACACACAATACCCCATAATGACATCAATCTACACACAATACCCCATAATGACATCAATCTACACACAATATACCCATAATGACATCAATCTACACACAATATACCCATAATGACATCAATCTACACACAATATCCCATAATGACATCAATCTACACACAATATCCCATAATGACAAAGCAACAACAGGTTTGTATGCTAATTTATTACAAATAAAAAAACTGATATCACATTTACATAAGTATTCAGACCCTTTACTCAGTACTTTGTTGAAGCATCTTTGGCAGTGATTACAGCCTCGAGTCTTCTTGGGTCTGACGCTACAAGCTTGGCACACCTGTATTTGGGGAGTTTCTCCCATTCTTCTCTGCAGATCCTCTCAAGCTCTGTCAGGTTGGATGGGGAGCGTCGCTGCACAGATATTTTCAGGTCTCTCCAAATATGTTAGATCGGGTTCAAGTCTGGGCTCTGGATGGGCCACTCAAGGACATTCAGAGACTTGTCCCGAAGCGAGACTCCTGCGTTGTCTTGGCTGTGTGCTTAGGGTCGTTGTCCTGTTGAAAGGTGAACCTTTGGCCCAGTCTGAGAAGCAGGTTTTCATCAAGGATCTTTCTGTACTTTGCTCCATTCATCTTTGCCTCGATCCTGACTAGTCTCCCAGTCCCTGCCTCTAAAAATATCCCCACAACATGACGCTTGCATTTAGGCCAAAGAGTTCAATCTTGATTTCATCAGACCAGACTATTTTAGAATAAGGCTGTAACGTAACAAAATGTGGAAAATGTCAAGGAGCCTGAATACTTTCTGAAAGCTCTGTATCTGCAATTCCTCTCTGGAGAATTACCAAACAGTGTATATATGTGAATATATCAGCCTCAAGCTGTGATCAACTTTACAGCTGGAGTTACATAAAGACAACACACCTTGGAAAGAAGGAATCTGGTTGTGTTTGTTTTGATGAAATGTAGTCTATGGACAAGACATTACTAATAGAAAAACACAGGACACTAATTTATGGACAAGACATTACTAATAGAAAAACACAGGACACTAATTTATGGACAAGACATTACTAATAGAAAAACACAGGACACTAATTTATGGACAAGACATTACTAATAGAAAAACACAGGACATAGTTTGTGGACAAGACATTACTAATAGAGAAACACAGGACATTGTAGTTTGTGGACAAGACATTACTAATAGAAAAACACAGGACGTAGTTTGTGGACAAGACATTACTAATAGAGAAACACAGGACATTGTAGTTTATGGACAAGACATTACTAATAGAAAAACACAGGACACTAATTTATGGACAAGACATTACTATGAGAAACACAGGACACTAATTTATGGACAAGACATTACTATGAGAAACACAGGACACATAGTAGATATTTAAATACAAGACAAGATTTAAAACGATCCATATGAAGTCTTTATTTTCTGTTCTGTCTTTGTTTTGTAGGTGAGTGTGGCAGCTAAGATGGCCCAACGCATGTCATTCGGCTTCTATAAGTACAACAACATGGAGTTTGTCAGGATGAAGGGACCGCAGGGCAAAGGTCACGCTGAGATGGCCGTGAGCCGGGTCCCGACCGGAGACACCTCCCCCTGCGGCACAGAGGAGGACCTGGACTCACCCCTACACCAGAGGGTGGGTAGAGTGACCGACAGATAGGCACACACACAAGAAGGTTAGACGCGTGCACACACACACGAGAGGGTTAGTATAATACACACACATGTATACAAAACATTAGGATCACCTGCTCTTTCCATGAGACTGACCAGGTGAATCCAGGTGAAAGATATGATCCCTTATTGATGTCACCTGTTAAATCCACTTCAATCAGTGTAGATGAAGGGGAGGAGACAGGTGGTTAAATAAGGATTTTTAAGCCTTGAGACAATTGAGACATGGATTGAGTATGTGTGACATTCAGAGGGTGAATGGGCAAGACTAAAGATTGAAGTGCCTTTGAACAGTGTATGGTAGTAGGTGCCAGGCTCACTGGTTTGTGTCAAGAACTGCAATGTTGCTGGGTTTTTCATGCTCAACAGTTTCTCATATCAAGAATGGTCCACCACCCAAAGGACATCCAGCCAACTTGACACAACTGTGGGAAGCGTTGGAGTCAACATGGGCCAGCATCCCTGTGGAACACTTTCAACACCTTGTAGAGTCCATGCCCCGAAGAATTGAGGCTGTTCTGAGGGCAAAGGGGGTGTAATGCAATATTAGGAAGGTGTTCTTAATGTTTTGTACACGAGAGGGTTATTATACAGGGTCAGAACACTAACCGTCCACTAGAGGGTCAGAACACTAACCGTCCCCTAGAGGGTCAGAACACTAACCGTCCCCTAGAGGGTCAGAACACTAACCGTCCACTAGAGGGCCAGAACACTAACCGTCCCCTAGAGGGTCAGAACACTAACCGTCCCCTAGAGGGCCAGAACACTAACCGTCCCCTAGAGGGCCAGAACACTAACCGTCCCCTAGAGGGTCAGAACACTAACCGTCCCCTAGAGGGTCAGAACACTAACCGTCCACTAGAAGGTCAGAACACTAACCGTCCACTAGAGGGTCAGAACAGCATTACTGTAGATTAGAAATACAAACATTCAAAGTTTCAGGTTGACATGGACATACAGAGCAGTCAGAAAGTATTCAGACCCCTTGACTTTTTCCACATACACGTACCTGGAGGGAAAATGTGATTATGAAACCATCTGAGAAATGACCCACAGTATCTCATACATGTTATGACACTAGCAGATAGCTGGCTGGAACACACATCTATTCTGTTGTGTGTGTGTGTGTGTGTGTGTGTGTGTGTGTGTGTCTGTGTCTGTCTGTCTGTGATACCTTCACCCTTTAACTGGCTAGAGTTGTCATATCAGGGTATGAGTGGATTTAACAGAGGTTCAGTCTGATCAGAGACTGGATTTGACTCAGTTGGGGGTTCTGGAGCTAGGTGAGAATGGAATGACTTAAAAAGTGTACTGTCTCAGTCTGTGTGACAGTGTATTAAAAACACTGACTATGTAACATGGTAGTATAGTATGTTATTATTGGAGATACTACACTGTAACTACACAGGTATAAGAGCAACTGTAATGGTAGGACCGTGTTCTTCATCTTGGTAGTATTAGATATGTTCTGATTGGCTGTCTGTGTGTTCTCTCTGTAGCAGGTTGGTTGTGATTGGCTGTCTAGTTTTTTCTGTAGTACGTTGGTTCTGATTGGCTGTCTGTGTGTTCTCTCTGTAGTATGTTGGTTCTGATTGGCTGTCTGTGTTGTGTTTGGTCAGGTGACGTCGTTCAGCACCCCTCCCACCCCGGAGAGGACCCGCCCCTCCTTCTTCTCTCCTTCTCTCCCCAGGAAGGTCCCCAGGAACCGTATGGCTGAGATGAAGAAGAGTCACTCAGCCAATGATAGTGAACAGTTCTTCAGGGAAGACGACGAGGAGGGTAACAATATTTCTATACCTGAACACCACAGTAAAACCAAACCCTAATTCCTACTCATTGACCTTAGCAGAGCAATGAAATGTCCCAAAACCCTTTCAACCCAGTGTGGTGTTTTATTGAATCATTTTTGTACACTTGGCAAGTGATCTAACCCTAAACTAGAATGAGGCAGAGAGACTGATCTAACCCTAAACTAGAATGAGGCAGAGAGACTGATCTAACCCTAAACTAGAATGAGGCAGAGAGACTGATCTAACCCTAAACTAGAATGATTCTAAAGAAATCAGCCAACACCTCAGGAAAAAAAAATTGTAGACCTCTGCAAGTCTGGTTCATCCTTGGGAGCAATTTTCAAACGCCTGAAGGTACCACGTTCATCTGTACAAACAATAGTACGCAAGTATAAACACCATGGGACCACGGAGCCGTCATACCGCTCAGGAAGGAGACACGTTCTGTCTCCTAGAGATGAACGTACTTTGGTGCGAATCAAACAGCAAAGGACCGTGTGAAGATGCTGGAGGAAACAGGTACAAAAGTATCTATATCCACAGTAAAACAAGTCCTATACCGACATAACCTGAAAGGCCGCTCACCAAGGAAGAAGCCACTGCTCCAAAACCGCCATAAAAAAGCCAGACTACGGTTTGCAACTGTACATGGGGACAATGATCTTACTTTTTGGAGAAAAGTCCTCTGGTCTGATGAAACTAAAATAGAACTGTTTGGCCATAATGACCATTGTTATGTTTGGAGGAAAAAGGGGGAGGCTTGCAAGCCGAAGAACACCATCCCAACCGTGAAGCACGGGGGTGGCAGCATCATGTTGTGGGGGTGCTTTGCTGCAGGAGGGACTGGTGAACTTCACAAAATAGATGGCATCATGAGGAAGGAAAATGATGTGGATATATTGAAGCAACATCTCAAGACATCAGTCAGGAAGTTAAAGCTTGGTCGCAAATGGGTCTTCCAAATGGACAATGACCCCAAGCATACTTCCAAAGTTGTGTCAAAATGGCTTAAGGAGAACAAAGTCAAGGTATTGGAGTGGCCATCACAAAGCCCTGACCTCAATCCTATAGAACATTTGTGGGCAGAAATGAAAAAGCGTGTGTGAGCAAGGAGGCCTACAAACCTGACTCAGTTACACCAGTTCTGTCAGGAGGAATGGGCCAAAATTCACCCAACTTATTGTGGGAAGCTTGTGGAAGGCTACCCAAAACGTTTGACCCAAGTTAAACAATTTAAAGGCAATGCTACCAAATACTAATTGAGTGTATGTAAACTTCTGACCCACTGGGAATGTGATGAAAGAAATAAAAGCTGAAATAAATAATTCTCTCTACTATTATTCTGACATTTCACATTCTTAAAATAAAGTGGTGATCCTAACTGACCTAAAACAGGGAATTTTTACTAGGATTAAATGTCAGAATTTAATTTAAATGTATTTGGCTAACATGTATGTAAACTTCCGACTTCAACTGTATAACACTGTGTCCCCATGCAGACCTGTGTAACCAGTCCAACCTGCGGTCTCGCTCCCTGTCGGGTACAGGTCGGTCCCTGGTGGGATCTTGGCTCAAACTGAACCGTACAGAGGAGTACTTCCTGCTTTACTCCCACCTGACCTACGTCACCCTGCCGCTGCACCGTATCACCTCAGGTCAAGACACACACACACACACACACACACACACACACACACACACACACACACACACACACACACACACACACACACACACACACACCATCAGTCCCAAATGGCTTCCTGTTCCCTATCACCTCAGTTCAAGACTTCTACACCATCAGTCCCAAATGGTTCCCTATCACCTCAGGTCAAGACTTTTACACAAATTCCTTAAGCCGTAATCTATGGATTTCACATCACTAGGCAGGGGCACAGTCATGTGTGGGCCTAGGAGGGCATAGGCCCACCCACTGGGGAGCCAGACCCAGCCAATCAGAATGAGCATTACCCCACAAAAGGGCAGACAGAAATACTATACTAATACTACCATTGGGGGGGTGGGGGCAGGGTAAGTGTATGGTGTCAGCGTGATGGAAGCGGTGAGAAAAGTTCTTCCTGTGACACCGGGAGTTGTAAGTGTTCTGGGAGGGCAGGCAGTGAGCACCTAATGGTATGTTCGCTGAGCATACCACCCTCCGTATGCTCTCGATGGTGCTCCTGTAGAACCCTGTAGTTTGAGAACTTCAGCTCCTCAGAGATGTGTACGCCGAGGACCTTAAAGTTTGTCTCCATGGTGACCCCGTTGATGAGGATGAGGATGGGGGTGTGTCCAGCCTGGTTCCTCCACAATCCGCTCCTTTGTTTTGCTGACGTTGAGGGAGAGGTTGTTTACCTGCACCCCAAATACCGACAACACAACAGCTAGCTGGTCTGCACATGCTCTGAGGGCGAGACTACCGACAACACAACAGCTAGCTGGTCTGCACATGCTCTGAGGGCGAGGCTACCGACAACACAACAGCTAGCTGGTCTGCACATGCTCTGAGGGCGAGGCTACCGACAACACAACAGCTAGCTGGTCTGCACATGCTCTGAGGGCGAGGCTACCGACAACACAACAGCTAGCTGGTCTGCACATGCTCTGAGGGCGAGGCTACCGACAACACAACAGCTAGCTGGTCTGCACATGCTCTGAGGGCGAGGCTACCGACAACACAACAGCTAGCTGGTCTGCACATGCTCTGAGGGCGAGGCTACCGACAACACAACAGCTAGCTGGTCTGCACATGCTCTGAGGGCGAGGCTACCGACAACACAACAGCTAGCTGGTCTGCACATGCTCTGAGGGCGAGGCTACCGACAACACAACAGCTAGCTGGTCTGCACATGCTCTGAGGGCGAGGCTACCGACAACACAACAGCTAGCTGGTCTGCACATGCTCTGAGGGCGAGGCTACCGACAACACAACAGCTAGCTGGTCTGCACATGCTCTGAGGGCGTGGCTCTGAGGGCGAGGCTCTGAAGGCGTGGCTAGGGTTTTCTAATGGTCCTCTAATCTAGATTCTTTACACTTTATAGAGAACAGGGAGCCATTATGGACTCTCTCTGGCGTGTAAATGACAGTATTGACTGCTCATTTATTTTTATGTTATTGTAAACTGCTGACTGATTCTGTTGTTGTCTGTCGTCAGATATCCTGGAGGTGAGACAGAAGCCCATCCTGATGACATAGCAGATCAGAGCTCCAGTCCTCCTAACTGCCCCAGAGCCTCCCTACCAAGTGCCTACCTGCATCAGGCCCTGACTGACACCACTACAACCCAGTGGTGAGATGGAGAACTACAGCAACACTACCACCATCTAGTTGTGACATGGAGGAAATACAGCAACACTACCACCATCTAGTGGTGACATGGAGGAATTACAGCAACACTACCACCATCTAGTGGTGACATGGAGGAATTACAGCAACACTACCACCATCTAGTGGTGACATGGAGGAATTACAGCAACACTACCACCATCTAGTGGTGACATGGAGGAATTACAGCAACACTACCACCTGTTGGTGAGACAGAGAACTACATCCAAACCTGGAGTCAACAGGCAGGAGATGACATTTACATTGTCATTTAGCAGACGCTCTTATCCAGAGCAAATTACAGTTAGTTAGTGCAGACATGTTCATACTTTATCCAGAGCAAATTACAGTTAGTTAGTGCAGACATGTTCATACTTTATCCAGAGCAAATTACAGTTAGTTAGTGCAGACATGTTCATACTTTATCCAGAGCAAATTACAGTTAGTTAGTGCAGACATGTTCATACTTTATCCAGAGCAAATTACAGTTAGTTAGTGCAGACATGTTCATACTTTATCCAGAGCAAATTACAGTTAGTTAGTGCAGACATGTTCATACTTTATCCAGAGCAAATTACAGTTAGTTAGTGCAGACATGTTCATACTTTATCCAGAGCAAATTACAGTTAGTTAGTGCAGACATGTTCATACTTTATCCAGAGCAAATTACAGTTAGTTAGTGCAGACATGTTCATACTTTATCCAGAGCAAATTACAGTTAGTTAGTGCAGACATGTTCATACTTTATCCAGAGCAAATTACAGTTAGTTAGTGCAGACATGTTCATACTTTATCCAGAGCAAATTACAGTTAGTTAGTGCAGACATGTTCATACTTTATCCAGAGCAAATTACAGTTAGTTAGTGCAGACATGTTCATACTTTATCCAGAGCAAATTACAGTTAGTTAGTGCAGACATGTTCATACTTTATCCAGAGCAAATTACAGTTAGTTAGTGCAGACATGTTCATACTTTATCCAGAGCAAATTACAGTTAGTTAGTGCAGACATGTTCATACTTTATCCAGAGCAAATTACAGTTAGTTAGTGCAGACATGTTCATACTTTATCCATACTGACTAAAAGGGAAACCTTTGGAACAATGAAAACCAGCCAATCAGTGCCTCTTCCATGTTCCTGCTCGATGAGGATTCGCCGTTGGGTGCGAGGCAGTCGCAAGGGAAACAGGCATAGCAACACATCCTGGGACACACTTGTCTGTCAGGATCACATGATCGAAGTGAAGCGCCATTGGCTGAACTCTGACCTGGAACAAAAAGGATTTAGAATGTCTCTGGACAAATCCAAAATGGAACCCTATTCCCTGTTTAGTTTACTAACTTTGGCCTGAGCCCTATGTGGACTAAAGTACTGTAGTGCTCTATCAAGGGAAAAGGCTGCCGTTTTGGACGACGTCTCTGTTTTCTTGTAAATATCTTGCTGCTTAACTACTCACTGATAAGCCTTGAGAAAGGTTACGCTTCTTCTGACGGAACATAAAGCTTCTCTGTTTTGTTGTTGGGTGTTTGTTTCTCTCTGCGATGCTCACTGATTGGGACGGACGGTTAAAGGGATTGTGTTGTTTCTAGAATGTTTTCCAGGGCTTTGGGGATGTGCTGCCTGTGGTCTTCAGTCTATCAGCACACCAATCGCACATAAAGGATGTTACTCTGAGGCCAAATGCCACCCTATTCCCTATATTGATCCGGGCTATAGTATATAGGGTGTCATTTGGGACGCAGTCTGAGTATCTATAAAGTTCTCTACAGTTTGTGACTAACTTTAAACTGGGAACTTAAATTATGATCCATATAAAAAAATTACTTGGAAATTCACACACATATGAAAGACTGGAGAAAGATATGGATTTTCCTCAGAACTGGAACCAGATGGTGTATATGGAAACGTAGCCCCTGCTGATAATTTAATAATAATAATACTCAGCTCTAGTAGCCAGAGCCACACGTCTCTGTGCAGGGATACAAAAGCCTGTTTATACCTGGTGTAACCTTCCCTCCCACTGCTGTTGCATAGAGCCTGGTAAGAGTGTGGGACTGTCTGGAACTTAGGGGGTGTGGATTTACTGAGCAACATGCTAATCAATTCAAATTCTGAGCGAATCACAGGACTATGAGGCGTGGCTCTAAATGAGGCTGGAGAGGGAGCGAGCCTGCGACAGTTGTATTTATGGAAGCCCATTCCTGCCATCCAAAACACAATACAACTTTGATACTGCCTCAACATTTTGAGCTACTAACTCAAACTACTAACTAGAAATTGAGATACTAACTAAAAACATTTAGACAGTAGAACATAAACTATATGTCTAACAGTATGTGGACACCTGGTGGAGCTGCTATAACAGCCTCCACTCTGCTGGGAAGGCTTTCCACTAGATGTTGGAACGTTACTGCTATAACAGCCTCCACTCTGCTGGGAAGGCTTTCCACTAGATGTTGGAACATTGCTGCTATAACAGCCTCCACTCTTCTGGGAAGGCTTTCCACTAGATGTTGGAGATATTGCTGCTATAACAGCCTCCACTCTGCTGGGAAGGCTTTCCACTAGATGTTGGAACGTTACTGCTATAACAGCCTCCACTCTACTGGGAAGGCTTTCCACTAGATGTTGGAACGTTACTGCTATAACAGCCTCCACTCTACTGGGAAGGCTTTCCACTAGATGTTGGAACGTTACTGCTATAACAGCCTCCACTCTTCTGGGAAGGCTTTCCACTAGATGTTGGAACGTTACTGCTATAACAGCCTCCACTCTGCTGGGAAGGCTTTCCACTAGATGTTGGAACATCGCTGCGGGGACTTGCTTCCGTTCAGCCATTCAGCATTAGTGAGGTCGGGCACTGATTTTGGGCGATTAGGCCTGGCTCGCAGTCTGCGTTCCAATTCATCCCAAAGGTGTTCGATGGGGTTGCAGTCCAGTCAAGTTCTTCCACACCAATCTTGACAAACCATTTCTGTATGGACCTTTCTTTGTGCATGGGGGCATTGTCATGCTGAAACAGGAAAGGGCCTTCCCCAAACTGTTCCCACAAAGTTGGAAGCACAGAATCGTATAGAATCATATAGAGGCTCCTGAGTGGTGCAGTGGTCTAAGGCACTACATCTCAGTGCAAGAGGCATCACCACAGTCCCTGGTTCAAATCCAGGCTGTATCACATCCGGTTGTGATTGGGAGTCCCATAGTGTTTCCACTTCACAATAACAGCACTTACAGTTGACGGGGGGCAGCTCTAGCAGGGCATAAGTTTGACGAACTGACTTGTTGGAAAGATGGCATCCTATGACGGTACAATGTTGAAAGTCACTGAGCTCTTCAGTGAGGCCATTCTACTGACAATATTTGTCTATAGAGATTGCATGGCTGTGTGCTCTGTTTGATACACCTGTCAGAAACAGGTGTGGCTGAAGTAGCCGAATACACTGATTTGAAGGGGTTTCCACATACTTTTATATACAGTGGGGAGAACAAGTATTTGATACACTGCCGATTTTGCAGGTTTTCCTACTTACAAAGCATGTAGAGGTCTGTAATTTTTATCATAGGTACTCTTCAACTGTGAGTGACAGAATCTAAAACAAAAATCCAGAAAATCACATTGTATGATTTTTAAATAATTAATTTGCATTTTATTGCATGACATAAGTATTTGATCACCTACCAACCAGTAAGAATTCCGGCTCTCACAGACCTGTTAGTTTTTCTTTAAGAAGCCCTCCTGTTCTCCACTCATTACCTGTATTAACTGCACCTGTTTGAACTCGTTACCTGTATAAAAGACACCTGTCCACACACTCAATCAAACAGACTCCAACCTCTCCACAATGGCCAAGACAAGAGAGCTGTGAAAGGGCATCAGGGATAAAATTGTAGACCTGCACAAGGCTGGGATGGGCTACTGGACAATAGGCAAGCAGCTTGGTGAGAAGGCAACAACTGTTGGCGCAATTATTAGAAAATGGAAGAAGTTCAAGATGACGGTCAATCTCCCTCGGTCTGGGGCACCATGCAAGATCTCACCTCGTGGGGCATCAATGATCATGAGGAAGGTGAGGGATCAGCCCAGAACTACACGGCAGGACCTGGTCAATGACCTGAAGAGAGCTGGGACCACAGTCTCAAAGAAAACCATTAGTAACACACTACGCCGTGATGGATTAAAATCATGCAGCGCACGCAAGGTCCCCCTGCTCAAGCCAGCGCATGTCCAGGCCCGTCTGAAGTTTGCCAATGACCATCTGGATGATGCAGAGGAGGAATGGGAGAAGGTCATGTGGTCTGATGAGACAAAAATAGAGCTTTTTGGTCTAAACTCCACTCGCCGTGTTTGGAGGAAGAAGAAGGATGAGTACAACCCCAAGAACACCATCCCAACCGTGAAGCATGGAGGTGGAAACATCATTCTTTGGGGATGCTTTTCTGCAAAGGGGACAGGACGACTGCACCGTATTGAGGGGAGGATGGATGGGGCCATGTATCGCGAGATCTTGGCCAACAACCTCCTTCCCTCAGTAAGAGCATTGAAGATGGGTCGTGGCTGGGTCTTCCAGCATGACAATGACCCGAAACACACAGCCAGGGCAACTAAGGAGTGGCTCCGTAATAAGCATCTCAAGGTCCGGGAGTGGCCTAGCCAGTCTCCAGACCTGAACCCAATAGAAAATCTTTGGAGGGAGCTGAAAGTCCGTATTGCCCAGCGACAGCCCCGAAACCTGAAGGATCTGGAGAAGGTCTGCATGGAGGAGTGGGCCAAAATCCCTGCTGCAGTGTGTGCAAACCTGGTCAAGAACTACAGGAAACGTATGATCTCTGTAATTGCAAACAAAGGTTTCTGTACCAAATATTAAGTTCTGCTTTTCTGATGTATCAAATACTTATGTCATGCAATAAAATGCTAATTAATGACTTAAAAATCATACAATGTGATTTTCTGAATTTTTGTTTTAGATTCCGACACTCACGGTTGAAGTGTACCTATGATAAAAATGACAGACTTCTACATGCTTTGTAAGTGGGAAAACCTGCAAAATCGGCAGTGTATCAAATACTTGTTCTCCCCACTGTATATAGTGTATATATTAATTTGTAGCATTGTGGTGATTTCCATCTATCCATGTTGCAGAGACCGGCACTACAGGGCCGCCCAATGGGGAGCTGGCATTTACCAACACGTTCTATCCAGTTTAATAAATAAAGATTGTCCCTCTTTTCAACACTTTTGTGTCAAAGTACTGTAGTTTAGACTGATCTGCCTCATGATTGGTCAACTCATGCTTCAGTCTGATCAACTGTAGCCTACTGATAAGTTGCAGGTAGCCTAGAGAAGCCTACTGATAACAACCACCTCTACAGGTAGCCTAGAGAAGCCTACTGATAACAACCACTGCTACAGGTAGCCTAGAGAAGCCTACTGATAACAACCACTGCTACAGGTAGCCTAGAGAGGCTTATGTACCAGATCCCCTCTGGCCAGGGGAAACCAAGTGGTAACGTCATGTATTTATAAGTTGAAGGAAACCTGGCACCATGATGGACTGAGAGATAACTGCCAGGTATAACCAGGGCCAATATGTGAATGAGAAACCGTGTTAACAAGCTCTCCCTGGCTCTGTTGGAATGCTTCCATCCTACCTTCCTTGATGTAATCACAGATCTCCAATTGGTTGGATAGGTGGAAGCCTTACACCTTTCCATATAGATTGACTCTGTGCTCTCTAATTGGTTGGATAGGTGGAAGCATCACAACGCAATCTTGATCAACTCGCCATCGGTCTTTGATTATTTGAATCGTGTGTAGTAAGGTAAAAAACACATGCCCCCCTTGGAGTCCGCAGGGCCAGGATTGGGAAACGCTGGCTTACACCTATCCAACCAATTAGATCTGTGATTACCTCATGGAAACCAGAAAAGGACAGTTCTTCCGTATTTCAACTGGGCTCCTCTGTTCCCTCACCGTTAATGGAACATAACCTTTAGTCAATGTTTGATTAGTTCAGATTCTCCACTTCTCTGTTGTATTATTTGTCCCTGTTACTAGGTGCTGATGACAGCATTACATTAACCACTCAGACGTCAGTATCGGCAGCAGATCTCCATGTTGTTTTCTGTAGTATGGTGATGTCATCGTCTTCAGAGACTCAGAACTCGCGTCTCCTTTTAAAAAAAGGTCAAATGTACTCGATGAGGGGAGAGAATGTGGAAACAAATGTGCTTGTATGAAATTGCTCCTCTCGTTTCCAGAGGAATCCCAGACACACAGAATGCTAGATGTGCCAGACGTTTTCTAGATAACAATGATGACCACCTTTTGGTTTTCAGGTCACGGAGAAGATGGAGTTGAGACTTTTTTCCAATTGAGAATCTCCCAGACAGAAACAGACCGGGCAGTAGTGTCAGAGGTTTCTGAGTGAAGTCCAGCAGGCTCTGGCCTGAAGTTGTAGAGAGAACCCTCTCCCGTCTCAGTATTATACTGCTATGTAGTTGAAATGAGGGGTGAATGTATCCACTCTGTTCAAATAGTCTGTCACAAATGGCTCCCTATATAGTGCATTGGTCAAAACTAGTGCACTATGTAGGGAATAGGGTGCCATTTGGGATACACACATCAGACTGCATTTTGCAGCATTACAATTATAAATGCTTTTTCATAACATTTTGGAACTTTTATTAGTCTGTTACGCTTCTCTTGGCACTAGAGACCCATCTCTGTTAAACTGCTGTGGTACTGACACAGTTCATCTCTGTTAAACTGCTGTGGTACTGACACAGTTCATCTCTGTTAAACTGCTGTGGTACTGACACAGTTCATCTCTGTTAAACTGCTGTGGTACTGACACAGTTCATCTCTGTTAAACTGCTGTGGTACTGACACAGTTCATCTCTGTTAAACTGCTGTGGTACTGACACAGTTCATCTCTGTTAAACTGCTGTGGTACTGACACAGTTCATCTCTGTTAAACTGCTGTGGTACTGACACAGTTCATCTCTGTTAAACTGCTGTGGTACTGACACAGTTCATCTCTGTTAAACTGCTGTGGTACTGACACAGTTCATCTCTGTTAAACTGCTGTGGTACTGACACAGTTCCCAGTGTTCATCTCTGTTAAACTGCTGTGGTACTGACACAGTTCATCTCTGTAAAACTGCTGTGGTACTGACACAGTTCATCTCTGTTAAACTGCTGTGGTACTGACACAGTTCATCTCTGTTAAACTGCTGTGGTACTGACACAGTTCATCTCTGTTAAACTGCTGTGGTACTGACACAGTTCATCTCTGTTAAACTGCTGTGGTACTGACACAGTTCCCAGTGTTCATCTCTGTTAAACTGCTGTGGTACTGACACAGTTCATCTCTGTAAAACTGCTGTGGTACTGACACAGTTCATCTCTGTAAAACTGCTGTGGTACTGACACAGTTCATCTCTGTAAAACTGCTGTGGTACTGACACAGTTCATCTCTGTTAAACTGCTGTGGTACTGACACAGTTCATCTCTGTTAAACTGCTGTGGTACTGACACAGTTCATCTCTGTTAAACTGCTGTGGTACTGACACAGTTCATCTCTGTTAAACTGCTGTGGTACTGACACAGTTCCCAGTGTTTATCTGTTAAACTGCTGTGGTACTGACACAGTTCCCAGTGTTTATCTGTTAAACTGCTGTGGTACTGACACAGTTCCCAGTGTTTCCTGTGTGTATGTTAGGGCCATACATTTATCATTTCCAATCTGTATGTACAAGTTCCTGTACTGATAAATACACATTAGCAGAAAATACTGCTGAATTGTCTTCTCTTTCACTCAGGCCCATTATAGTCATGATGTTCATATTCTGGCCCAAATAGCACCACTTCTGACCAGGTCAGACCCTTTAAAGTGTGAGATGCATTTCAAGAAAGTCTGGTAAATATTTCCGTGTTCAACTCAACAACCACCAGTGACAAGAAAACCAAGTCGTACCCGTTGAACAGGTCATGGATTTATTCCCCATCAATCAATGACTACAAATGTATCAGACAGACGATGGCTGCATGCCTCACATCAGGGACTTCAGGCCAGACAATCACACGCCTTGTGGAAAACAGACAGGTCACACTAACATACAGCCCCTCCCCGCATCCAAAATGGCACCCTACATAGTGCACTACTTTTGACCAGAGAGAGAGAGACAGAGACAGAGACTGAGAGACAGACAGACAGACAGACAGACAGACAGAGAGAGAGAGAGAGACAGAGACAGAGACAGAGACAGAGACAGAGACAGAGAGACAGACAGACAGACAGAGAGAGAGAGAGAGAGAGACAGAGACAGAGACAGAGACAGAGAGACAGACAGACAGACAGACAGACAGAGAGAGAGAGAGAGAGACAGAGAGAGAGAGAGATCTATATATAGAGGCTGGGAAGGGAGACATATTCCCATAGAATTACTGAAACAGACATTCCCATTCAAGTCAATGGGACAGTTCTGGGTGAACCGGCAGCCATATTGAGGGAGAAAGGAGGAGTCTATTTACTCAGACAGATAACGAAACCCTCTCTCCAGATTGATTTATCTTCTAGAATAAATACAGTCTTACAAAGCCAAACATCTGAACACAGACAGGACACTAGGTTGAGGTTAAAAGGTGAACTAACTAGATGCTGTTGGGGGTCATCTAGTCCTCAGAATATCAAACTGACCCAGTCTCACATTAACATAAAAGGGCTGCAGACAAAATGCCTCCCTATTCACTATATAAATAGTGTTCTACATAGGGAATAGGGGGCCATTTGGAGGGAATAGGGGGCCATTTGGAGGGAATAGGGGGCCATTTGGAGGGAATAGGGGGCCATTTGGAGGGAATAGGGGGCCATTTGGAGGGAATAGGGGGCCATTTGGAGGGAATAGGGGGCCATTTGGAGGGAATAGGGGGCCATTTGGAGGGAATAGGGGGCCATTTGGAGGGAATAGGGGGCCATTTGGAGGGAATAGGGGGCCATTTGGAGGGAATAGGGGGCCATTTGGAGGGAATAGGGGGCCATTTGGAGGGAATAGGGGGCCATTTGGAGGGAATAGGGGGCCATTTGGAGGGAATAGGGGGCCATTTGGAGGGAATAGGGGGCCATTTGGAGGGAATAGGGGGCCATTTGTGATGCTCCCTCATCAACACACCCTTCAAACACTTTGCTCATCATGTTATCCCCAGAGAGCTGACAAAACATGTAGAAAACATTCATACTAGTCTTCCACTTGTTAAATCTCTTCTGGCCCACTACCATAAGAACCAAATACTAACAGTATCCGTTAAATATCAGTTCTGAAATCATCCCGCTTCCCTCTACTCATCTTTAATTAAACAATAGTAGTAGTATTCAATCTAGATGGAATGTTCCTGAATCTCACAATAAGATGAACGTCATTCAACAGGTCTTGACTGTTAGGACAAGACTGGAGCACATCGCCCTTTCACAGTACTATGAAGATTAACCATCTTTTCAAACTTCAACTAAAAATGTGTTGCTACACAACGCATGCAAATAAAAATGTTCAACAGGCATGTGTGACAGCATGTCTCTCTGTGTGTGACAGCATGTCTCTCTGTGTGTGACAGCATGTCTCTCTGTGTGTGACAGCATGTCTCTCTGTGTGTGACAGCATGCCTCTGTGTGTGACAGCATGTGTCTCTCTGTGTGTGACAGCATGTATCTCTGTGTGTGACAGCATGTCTCTCTGTGTGTGACAGCATGTCTCTCTGTGTGTGACAGCATGTGTCTCTGTGTGTGACAGCATGTGTCTCTGTGTGTGACAGCATGTGTCTCTGTGTGTGACAGCATGCCTCTGTGTGTGACAGCATGCCTCTGTGTGTGACAGCATGCCTCTCTGTGTGTGACAGCATGCCTCTCTGTGTGTGACAGCATGCCTCTCTGTGTGTGACAGCATGCCTCTCTGTGTGTGACAGCATGCCTCTCTGTGTGTGACAGCATGCCTCTCTGTGTGTGACAGCATGTGTCTCTGTGTGTGACAGCGTGTGTGACAGCATGTGTCTCTGTGTGTGACAGCATGTGTCTCTGTGTGTGACAGCATGTGTCTCTGTGTGTGACAGCGTGTGTGACAGCATGTGTCTCTGTGTGTGACAGCATGTGTCTCTGTGTGTGACAGCGTGTGTGACAGCATGTGTCTCTGTGTGTGACAGCATGTGTCTCTGTGTGTGACAGCATGTGTCTCTGTGTGTGACAGCATGTGTCTCTGTGTGTGACAGCATGTGTCTCTGTGTGTGACAGCATGTGTCTCTGTGTGTGACAGCGTGTGTGACAGCATGTGTCTCTGTGTGTGACAGCATGTGTCTCTGTGTGTGACAGCATGTGTCTCTCTGTGTGACAGCATGTGTCTCTCTGTGTGACAGCGTGTGTCTCTCTGTGTGTGACAGCGTGTACAGGTGTGTTAAGATAAAACCGTCGTAGCTCACTCCTCTGGCATCACATTGTTTTTATTTAACCTTTATTTAACTAGGCAAGTCAGTTAAGAACAAATTCTTATTTTTCAATGACGGCCTACACCGGCCAGACTAGAACTGGACCTGGGATGGAGGAGCTAGGAGTCTAGAACTGGACCTGGGATGGAGGGGCTAGGAGTCTAGAACTGGACCTGGGATGGAGGGGCTAGGAGTCTAGAACTGGACCTGGGATGGAGGGGCTAGTAGTCTAGAACTGGACCTGGGATGGAGGGGCTAAGAGTCTAGAACTGGACCTGGGATGGAGGGGCTAGGAGTCTAGAACTGGACCTGGGATGGAGGGGCTAGGAGTCTAGAACTGGACCTGGGATGGAGGAGCTAGGAGTCTAGAACTGGACCTGGGATGGAGGGGCTAGGAGTCTAGAACTGGACCTGGGATGGAGGAGCTAGGAGTCTAGAACTGGACCTGGGATGGAGGGGCTAGGAGTCTAGAACTGGACCTGGGATGGAGGAGCTAGGAGTCTAGAACTGGACCTGGGATGGAGGGGCTAGTAGTCTAGAACTGGACCTGGGATGGAGGGGCTAGTAGTCTAGAACTGGACCTGGGATGGAGGAGCTAGGAGTCTAGAACTGGACCTGGGATGGAGGGGCTAGTAGTCTAGAACTGGACCTGGGATGGAGGGGCTAGGAGTCTAGAACTGGACCTGGGATGGAGGGGCTAGTAGTCTAGAACTGGACCTGGGATGGAGGGGCTAGGATTGGGGTATAGGTTTGGGGGGGTTAGTTGATAAGGGTTGGGTTGAGGAGTCAGCCTATATCCCCCACAGGGGCTAGTCCCCTAAGCTTTCTTCTCCAGTATGTTGTACAGTTCATCCTAAGCCTTCTTCTTCTCCTCCAGTATGTTGTACAGTTCATCCTAAGCCTTCTTCTTCTCCTCCAGTATGTTGTACAGTTCATCCTAAGCCTTCTTCTTCTCCTCCAGTATGTTGTACAGTTCATCAGCATCCTCTACGGTTCTGACCCTGATAAGCATGGCGACAGGGTGGGCAGGGTTGTTATGGTCCACGACAGGGTTAGGAACACATACCACCATAACGTTGTTCTTCCCCATCCTGGAACAGGGTATGGAGGCCTGGATCATGATGTTCAACAGGATGTTACCTGGAGGAGAGAGAGGGGGTTGTTTTTAATATTCACCTGCCTGGTAAATAAGTGAGGAAGGGACTTCTCTCCAACTGCATTGGTTATTCAGTTCAGTCAACTTTACACTGGGGAAATTCATTTGGTCCGACATAATATACAAAAAAACCATTCATACAAAATGTAAGTACAACATTCTTGGGTGACATGGAGTTCATAGTTCACATTAAATTATTTCAGTGCGAGTAAACAGACTGGGGAGGGATGAGTCCGCAGATATCCACAGTACAGCAATACCTCAGTCTGGCCACTAGAGGGAGGAGAGGCACTCTATAGCTCCACAGCAGCAGCAAACAGGAGGAAGAAGCACAAGGACATTAAAGCCATCAGGGACAGTCTCTCCAACACAGCCTTAGTATGGGCCAGCAGACATCAGGGACAGTCTCTCCAACACAGCCTTAGTATGGGCCAGCAGACATCAGGGACAGTCTCTCCAACACAGCCTTAGTATGGGCCAGCAGACATCAGGGACAGTCTCTCCAACACAGCCTTAGTATGGGCCAGCAGACATCAGGGACAGTCTCTCCAACACAGCCTTAGTATGGGCCAGCAGACATCAGGGACAGTCTCTCCAACACAGCCTTAGTATGGGCCAGCAGACATCAGGGACAGTCTCTCCAACACAGCCTTAGTATGGGCCAGCAGACATCAGGGACAGTCTCTCCAACACAGCCTTAGTATGGGCCAGCAGACATCAGGGACAGTCTCTCCAACACAGCCTTAGTATGGGCCAGCAGACATCAGGGACAGTCTCTCCAACACAGCCTTAGTATGGGCCAGCAGACATCAGGGACAGTCTCTCCAACACAGCCTTAGTATGGGCCAGCAGACATCAGGGACAGTCTCTCCAACACAGCCTTAGTATGGGCCAGCAGACATCAGGGACAGTCTCTCCAACACAGCCTTAGTATGGGCCAGCAGACATCAGGGACAGTCTCTCCAACACAGCCTTAGTATGGGCCAGCAGACATCAGGGACAGTCTCTCCAACACAGCCTTAGTATGGGCCAGCAGACATCAGGGACAGTCTGCTGCTATGATTTACAGAGCCTGCATAATGTACACTCACCTGCCCTGTGCCTTTTCGTAGCTGCTTGATGAAGAATTTTCCCCTCAGGGATCATTAAAGTATCTATCTATCTATCACACTCATCTGCTGATATTTCTACATATTGTTGTTGTCAAATATATTGGCACCCTGCACTTTACAATGTTGGCTATTTTTACCCTGTAGGCACCTGCAAGCACAGGCAGCGTTTCCCCTAGGATCTTTTTCAGCTGTGGTGGCAAGGCTAGGTGCATTGTGACTAGCGATAGCACAATGACATGCTAGGTGTTCCATAGACTTACAACCATTGAGACAACGATTATACTGTACATTTAAAAATAAATATATATTTTTAAATTACATAGTTTTTGCAGTGGGGGCAACAATGAATGAATAAATATATGGGAAACAACGGCAGGTGAGAAATGGAAAAACTACTTGCGTCCAACCAAATGAATGTATTTCCCTCTAGCAGTTAGTACAGTCTAGGTAAGGTTTAAACAGATTTAATAAAAAGGTTAAGGCTGATAAAGGAATTTGTATGTTTAATGTTAATGACTAAGATGTTTCACCCTGAAACGTTGTAATGTGTGAGATGTATTAGAATTACAAGATTATGATTCTAAGAATGTGGGAACATAGACAATGTTCAGACCAGGTTAGAATGTTACCATTTGGTAAATGAGCCAGGATGTGGTTAAGACAATGAAGGAGACGGACCATTTGTGAAAGCTGTTAGACCTGCAGGAGATTATGCGGCCATAAAAGTTCACAGGGCCCCATCCATCAGGATTGGGGCCTGGTCTTCGAGGTGTGAGTAAACATTAGCAACTGAAGAATGTCTTGAAGGGAGTGACCTGAGATAACGGAATAGGGTCTTTGAAGGCAGATCCTGAGAACTTGCAGGCCATAAAACAGGGTGGAGACTTTGCTGACTGGATGTTATAAAAGGTTTTTGTGTTTTTTCTTTCTGGAGAGCTCTCAATGAATAAAGACTGACCATTTGCAAAACTGGGGCTCTCTCTGTATTATTTAAGCAAACTGAAGAATTTACAACCTTCAGGATACAGATAGAGTTAAAAAGTTCATTTAGAACATTGGGATAGAAATTCTTGTGACAAAGGCCAGGTTTAATATTTTAATAACATACCCAGGTTGGTGTCAGCGCGGACTATCAGCTGGGTCTTTCCCTCTGGTGTGGTTTTCAGATGCAGCGTTCCAACACCTTTCTCCTTGAACTCAGTCTCTTTCTTATAGAACAGTTTACACCTGGAACACATGGGATTAACATCAACCTCACCTGGAACACATGGGGTTAACATCAACCTCACCTGGAACACATGGGGTTAACATCAAGTTCACCGTTTCTGAAGAATATTCAACAGTCTAGCAAAGCATGCTAAAGTGTTTAATAACATACTGTTAGTTATGTTGTTGTCTAATAGTCTGTCTTTTCCAGTGAGTTGAAAAGGTTTTGAAGCAACACACTGGTAAAATATTACACTGCAGAATGTTTGACAAATGTCAGAATAATAATACATTCCATTGGATATTTCTATGACTTATGAACCAGATCCTACAGATTTATATAACGCCATTTTAAAATGTTTCTGTAAATGCTGGGAAACCCAGACATACTTTTTGGAGTAGAAGGCACCTGCCTCCTTGATCTCTTGGACTTCAACTTTGGGTGGTTCATCAGACTCCTCCCCATTCTCATCTACAAGGAAGAGAGATGGACACCTTGTGAAAAGCAGGCAACATTTTCCAAACTTAAAAATTAACCAAATGTACAGATGAAATGAAAACAACCTAAATCCACTTCACACAAAGAATATTTACAATATTGACTTTATTTTCCAGAATGACCTTCCATGTGAGCTCAGCCCCCTGAATGTGACGTTTAATCTCTCGGATTAAAAAACAATACAAAAGGCTTAATCATAATTCTAATGAAATATACTAAAACTATCAGCATAGTTGTTTTTACAATACGCTTCACTAAACAAATGTTAAAGAGAAATGTACATTTTGCTGTATATTCAACTCCCCATTCTTTATAATGATTTAGCTACAGAAAATATTCATAATTATAGTCAAACCTAATTAGATAATGCTTAGCTGATGTAAAAACTCAATGTTAATAAAATATCCTCTGTCTATTCTGCAAATTACTGGGTGTGTTGTCCATCACTATAGCGCCAATACTGGGTGTGTTGTCCATCACTATAGCACCAATACTGGGTGTGTTGTCCATCACTATAGCACCAATACTGGGTGTGTTGTCCATCACTATAGCACCAATACTGGGTGTGTTGTCCATCACTATAGCACCAATACTGGGTGTGTTATCCATCACTATAGCACCAATACTGGGTGTGTTGTCCATCACTATAGCACCAATACTGGGTGTGTTGTCCATCACTATAGCACCAATACTGGGTGTGTTGTCCATCACTATAGCACCAATACTGGGTGTGTTGTCCATCACTATAGCACCAATACTGGGTGTGTTGTCCATCACTATAGCACCAATACTGGGTGTGTTGTCCATCACTATAGCACCAATACTGGGTGTGTTGTCCATCACTATAGCGCCAATACTGGGTGTGTTGTCCATAACCATAGCGCCAATATTGGGTGTGTTGTCCATAACCATATCACCAATACTGGGTGTGTTGTCCATAACCATATCACCAATACTGGGTGTGTTGTCCATAACCATATCACCAATACTGGGTGTGTTGTCCATAACCATATCACCAATACTGGGTAGGGATGAAACGGTTACTGGTTTCATGATAAACCACAGTAAAATTCCTGACGGTTAGTATTACAGTTTCAAATTGTAATTATCATTAAACCAGCATCAACCAACGTTAACAATAGTCTGACACATCGCAGCATGCAACGTGGGTTTAGTTTTGGGTGGAAACATGGCGGAAGGCAGTGACAGCGATCAGCCTTCTAAGAGGACCAAATCTGAAGTGTGGTCGTATTTTGGGTTTTACAAGAGTGCTGAGGGAAACTTAAATCAATGATGGTCTCCCTGTAAAAGGGGGAAACATTTCAAATCTCGTCATCTTCGTGACCACCAGCCACTACTTTATAGTGAATGCAAGGTAAGTTAACTTTCAGCTAAAATGCAAGATGTGGGGACTTCAGAATAGGGGGAACATGTCATGGTTTGTCTGTCTAACTTGCTAATAGCTTGTCAATAATGTAAACTGAAGCTTTCAGTGTTACCTACTCTTGTATAAACACTACACGTTGTTCTGCTGCTGTATGAGTCGTGTGTCTGCAGACTCTATTCACCCATTACACGTTATGTAGTTTAATCACCAACCAACATATTATGTTCATTTAAAATCCGTCAGTCGTCGACTTGGTTGTAAAAATGTTCCAACAGGAGAAACACTATAGACTCCTTTACAAGACTCCTGTATTTATGTCAGTTGTTGGGCTCATTGTAATTACTATCACTGTCTTCGTAAGACTCATTTGTATTCATATACATTGTGCATGGGGTCATTGCATAAACTCACATGTAACACAGAAGATAAGTGTGTGAGTGAGATAATTATAATGTAACTAATAACCATAAAAATAATAACAATAATAACATTAATAACCATAACAATACTAATAACAATAATACCAACATTAATTTGATTTGTTTACATATTGTGTTATTTTAATGTCAACACCTGCACATTGGATGTGTTTCCATATGGTTGTATTGTTCTTACAGACACATTGGATGTGTTTCCATATGGTTGTATTGTTCTTACAGACACATTGGATGTGTTTCCATATGGTTGTATTGTTCTTACAGACACATTGGATGTGTTTCCATATGGTTGTATTGTTCTTACAGGCACATTGGATGTGTTTCCATATGGTTGTATTGTTCTTACAGGCACATTGGATGTGTTTCCATATGGTTGTATTGTTCTTACAGGCACATTGGATGTGTTTCCATATGGTTGTATTGTTCTTACAGGCACATTGGATGTGTTTCCATATGGTTGTATTGTTCTTACAGGCACATTGGATGTGTTTCCATATGGTTGTATTGTTCTTACAGGCACATTGGATGTGTTTCCATATGGTTGTATTGTTCTTACAGGCACATTGGATGTGTTTCCATATGGTTGTATTGTTCTTACAGGCACATTGGATGTGTTTCCATATGGTTGTATTGTTCTTACAGGCACATTGGATGTGTTTCCATATGGTTGTATTGTTCTTACAGACACATTGGATGTGTTTCCATATGGTTGTATTGTTCTTACAGACACATTGGATGTGTTTCCATATGGTTGTATTGTTCTTACAGGCACATTGGATGTGTTTCCATATGGTTGTATTGTTCTTACAGGCACATTGGATGTGTTTCCATATGGTTGTATTGTTCTTACAGACACATTGGATGTGTTTCCATATGGTTGTATTGTTCTTACAGGCACATTGGATGTGTTTCCATATGGTTGTATTGTTCTTACAGGCACATTGGATGTGTTTCCATATGGTTGTATTGTTCTTACAGGCACATTGGATGTGTTTCCATATGGTTGTATTGTTCTTACAGGCACATTGGATGTGTTTCCATATGGTTGTATTGTTCTTACAGGCACATTGGATGTGTTTCCATATGGTTGTATTGTTCTTACAGGCACATTGGATGTGTTTCCATATGGTTGTATTGTTCTTACAGGCACATTGGATGTGTTTCCATATGGTTGTATTGTTCTTACAGGCACATTGGATGTGTTTCCATATGGTTGTATTGTTCTTACAGGCACATTGGATGTGTTTCCATATGGTTGTATTGTTCTTACAGGCACATTGGATGTGTTTCCATATGGTTGTATTGTTCTTACAGGCACATTGGATGTGTTTCCATATGGTTGTATTGTTCTTACAGGCACATTGGATGTGTTTCCATATGGTTGTATTGTTCTTACAGGCACATTGGATGTGTTTCCATATGGTTGTATTGTTCTTACAGGCACATTGGATGTGTTTCCATATGGTTGTATTGTTCTTACAGACACATTGGATGTGTTTCCATATGGTTGTATTGTTCTTACAGGCACATTGGATGTGTTTCCATATGGTTGTATTGTTCTTACAGGCACATTGGATGTGTTTCCATATGGTTGTATTGTTCTTACAGGCACATTGGATGTGTTTCCATATGGTTGTATTGTTCTTACAGGCACATTGGATGTGTTTCCATATGGTTGTATTGTTCTTACAGACACATTGGATGTGTTTCCATATGGTTGTATTGTTCTTACAGGCACATTGGATGTGTTTCCATATGGTTGTATTGTTCTTACAGGCACATTGGATGTGTTTCCATATGGTTGTATTGTTCTTACAGACACATTGGATGTGTTTCCATATGGTTGTATTGTTCTTACAGGCACATTGGATGTGTTTCCATATGGTTGTATTGTTCTTACAGGCACATTGGATGTGTTTCCATATGGTTGTATTGTTCTTACAGGCACATTGGATGTGTTTCCATATGGTTGTATTGTTCTTACAGGCACATTGGATGTGTTTCCATATGGTTGTATTGTTCTTACAGGCACATTGGATGTGTTTCCATATGGTTGTATTGTTCTTACAGGCACATTGGATGTGTTTCCATATGGTTGTATTGTTCTTACAGACACATTGGATGTGTTTCCAAATGGTTGTATTGTTCTTACAGGCACATTGGATGTGTTTCCATATGGTTGTATTGTTCTTACAGGCACATTGGATGTGTTTCCATATGGTTGTATTGTTCTTACAGGCACATTGGATGTGTTTCCATATGGTTGTATTGTTCTTACAGGCACATTGGATGTGTTTCCATATGGTTGTATTGTTCTTACAGGCACATTGGATGTGTTTCCATATGGTTGTATTGTTCTTACAGGCACATTGGATGTGTTTCCATATGGTTGTATTGTTCTTACAGGCACATTGGATGTGTTTCCATATGGTTGTATTGTTCTTACAGACACATTGGATGTGTTTCCATATGGTTGTATTGTTCTTACAGACACATTGGATGTGTTTCCATATGGTTGTATTGTTCTTACAGACACATTGGATGTGTTTCCATATGGTTGTATTGTTCTTACAGACACATTGGATGTGTTTCCATATGGTTGTATTGTTCTTACAGGCACATTGGATGTGTTTCCATATGGTTGTATTGTTCTTACAGGCACATTGGATGTGTTTCCATATGGTTGTATTGTTCTTACAGGCACATTGGATGTGTTTCCATATGGTTGTATTGTTCTTACAGGCACATTGGATGTGTTTCCATATGGTTGTATTGTTCTTACAGGCACATTGGATGTGTTTCCATATGGCTGTATTGTTCTTACAGACACATTGCTTTACTTGTGTTGCTTTTATATGAACATCTGATTTGCTTACTGAAGGTTGTCTTCATTAAAACCTGCACTAGGGAAACGTTTACCTCTCATGGCCACATGGTGCCATCTTTAATGTTCATGTTATTATTTTAATGTTCCTGTTATTATTTTAATGTTCCTGTTATTATTTTAATGTTCATGTTATTATTTTAATGTTCCTGTTATTATTTTAATGTTCATGTTATTATTTTAATGTTCCTGTTATTATTTTAATGTTCATGTACACAGTGCTGCTAATTTTATTTGTTGTTTGTTGGTTTTCAATATAAAACTTGGTGAAATGATGTCAGTGTGTGCCATCTTTAATAACACAGTATTTTTTGAACATTTCCAGCACATTTTAACAATACCGTGATAATACTGATAACTGTGATAATTCTGGTCACTATAATCGCGATATGAAATGTTCATACCGTTTCATCTCTAATACTGGGTATGTTGTCCTTCACCATATCACCAAGTACAATACTGGATGAGTGTATGTTATGTATTTGGTGAATTATGGGGATTCTGATTACTATTAAACCCCTACAGCTCAGTCACTATATAAATCACAATCTAATCTTATTTGTCACATGCGCTGAATACAACTGGTGTAGACTTAACCTTGAAATGCTTGCTTACAATGTGCAGAGGTACAAGGTAGATACAGTGGGGAGAACAAGTATTTGATACACTGCCGATTTTGCAGGTTTTCCTACTTACAAAGCATGTAGAGGTCTGTAATTTTTATCATAGGTACACTTCAACTGTGAGAGACGGAATCTAAAACAAAAATCCAGAAAATCACATTGTATGATTTTTAAATAATTAATTTGCATTTTATTGCATGACATAAGTATTTGATCACCTACCAACCAGTAAGAATTCCGGCTCTCACAGACCTGTTAGTTTTTCTTTAAGAAGCCCTCCTGTTCTCCACTCATTACCTGTATTAACTGCACCTGTTTGAACTCGTTACCTGTATAAAAGACACCTGTCCACACACTCAATCAAACAGACTCCAACCTCTCCACAAGGGCCAAGACCAGAGAGCTGTGTAAGGACATCAGGGATAAAATTGTAGACCTGCACAAGGCTGGAATGGGCTACAGGACAATAGGCAAGCAGCTTGGTGAGAAGGCAACAATTGTTGGCGCAATTATTAGAAAATGGAAGAAGTTCTAGATGACGGTCGATCTCCCTCGGTCTGGGGCACCATGCAAGATCTCACCTCGTGGGGCATCAATGATCATGAGGAAGGTGAGGGATCAGCCCAGAACTACACGGCAGGACCTGGTCAATGACCTGAAGAGAGCTGGGACCACAGTCTCAAAGAAAACCATTAGTAAAACACTACTCCGTCATGGATTAAAATCCTGCAGCGCACGCAAGGTCCCCTGCTCAAGCCAGCGCATGTCCAGGCCCGTCTGAAGTTTGCCAATGACCATCTGGATGATCCAGAGGAGGAATGGGAGAAGGTCATGTGGTCTGATGAGACAAAAATAGAGCTTTTTGGTCTAAACTCCACTCGCCGTGTTTGGAGGAAGAAGAAGGATGAGTACAACCCCAAGAACACCATCCCAACCGTGAAGCATGGAGGTGGAAACATCATTCTTTGGGGATGCTTTTCTGCAAAGGGGACAGGACGACTGCACCGTATTGAGGGGAGGATGGATGGGGCCATGTATCGCGAGATCTTGGCCAACAACCTCCTTCCCTCAGTAAGAGCATTGAAGATGGGTCGTGGCTGGGTCTTCCAGCATGACAACGACCCGAAACACACAGCCAGGGCAACTAAGGAGTGGCTCCGTAAGAAGCATCTCAAGGTCCTGGAGTGGCCTAGCCAGTCTCCAGACCTGAACCCAATAGAAAATCTTTGGAGGGAGCTGAAAGTCCTTATTGCCCAGCGTAGTGTGTTACTAATGGTTTTCTTTGAGACTGTGGTCCCAGCTCTCTTCAGGTCATTGACCAGGTCCTGCCGTGTAGTTCTGGGCTGATCCCTCACCTTCCTCATGATCATTGATGCCCCACGAGGTGAGATCTTGCATGGTGCCCCAGACCGAGGGAGATTGACCGTCATCTTGAACTTCTTCCATTTTCTAATAATTGCGCCAACAGTTGTTGCCTTCTCACCAAGCTGTTTGCCTATTGTCCTGTAGCCCATCCCAGCCTTGTGCAGGTCTACAATTTTATCCCTGATGTCCTTACACAGCTCTCTGGTCTTGGCCATTGTGGAGAGGTTGGAGTCTGTTTGATTGAGTGTGTGGACAGGTGTCTTTTATACAGGTAACGAGTTCAAACAGGTGCAGTTAATACAGGTAATGAGTGGAGAACAGGAGGGCTTCTTAAAGAAAAACTAACAGGTCTGTGAGAGCCGGAATTCTTACTGGTTGGTAGGTGATCAAATACTTATGTCATGAAATAAAATGCAAATTAATTATTTAAAAATCATACAATGTGATTTTCTGGATATTTGTTTTAGATTCCGTCACTCACAGTTGAAGTGTACCTATGATAAAAATTACAGACCTCTACATGCTTTGTAAGTAGGAAAACCTGCAAAATCGGCAGTGTATCAAATACTTGTTCTCCCCACTGTATGTACATGAAGGCAGGGTAAAGTGACTAGACATCAGGATAGATAATAATAAGGTATTTGAGGTAGATATGTACATGAAGGCAGGGTAAAGTGACTAGTCATCAGGATAGATAATAATAAGGTATTTGAGGTAGATATGTACATGAAGGCAGGGTAAAGTGACTAGTCATCAGGATAGATAATAATAAGGTATTTGAGGTAGATATGTACATGAAGGCAGGGTAAAGTGACTAGACATCAGGATAGATAATAATAAGGTATTTGAGGTAGATATGTACATGAAGGCAGGGTAAAGTGACTAGTCATCAGGATAGATAATAATAAGGTATTTGAGGTAGATATGTACATGAAGGCAGGGTAAAGTGACTAGTCATCAGGATAGATAATAATAAGGTATTTGAGGTAGATATGTACATGAAGGCAGGGTAAAGTGACTAGACATCAGGATAGATAATAATAAGGTATTTGAGGTAGATATGTACATGAAGGCAGGGTAAAGTGACTAGACATCAGGATAGATAATAATAAGGTATTTGAGGTAGATATGTACATGAAGGCAGGGTAAAGTGACTAGGCATCAGGATAGATAATAATAAGGTATTTGAGGTAGATATGTACATGAAGGCAGGGTAAAGTGGCTAGACATCAGGATAGATAAGGTATTTGAGGTAGATATGTACATGATGTCATAGCTGTTAGGACAGTAAGGTAGATATGACTATTATAGAATATCTAGTCACATGATGTCATAGCTGTTAGGACAGTAAGGTAGATATGACTATTATAGAATATCTAGTCACATGATGTCACAGCTGTTAGGACAGTAAGGTAGATGTGACTATTATATAATATCTAGTCACATGATGTCATAGCTGTTAGGACAGTAAGGTAGATATGACTATTACATGTGTAATATTTCTATTGCCCTACATACATCAGACCTTCCATATCCTACCTGTTGTCTGGGTGGGGGCAGCCTCAGCTTTGGCCCCACTGAAGGAGAAGGCAGGAGGAGCAGCCCCTCCAAACAGGGAGGTGGAGGAGGACGAGGCGGCACTAGGAGCTCCTCCAGAGGTCAGGGAACCCAACACTGAGCTGTTCACCTTCTGGCCCAAGTTAAAGCTGATGCCAGCGGGGAGCAGAGTAGGAGTGTCGGTGGAGCTTTTCTCCGGGGCTGTAGCGGTGCCGTCCTTGTCCTTACTGAAGGAGAACACTGGAGCTGTGGCTCCCGAGCCAGCGGTACTAGAGGAGGGTGGTGGTGCGGTACTGGCTGGCTGCTTCTCCTCTGGTGCTGCTGCCTTGCTACTGACCTCTGAGCCCCCATCCACCACCCCAGACCCAGTAGCTCCTGTCACAGCCCCACTCCCTCCAGACCCTCCGTACTTCTTGTCGATGCTGGCCAGGTGCTTTTCATAGTCCCTGAAGATGGGGTTAAGGTCACAGAGCGGGTTTCCGTTGACGTGCTTGGTGATCCAGTCCCTGACAGAGCAGTTGAGAGCTGTGAGCTGTCTACTGTATTCCTGGCTGTTACTACTACTGCTGCTGTTAGAGAGAAAGGAGCTGGAGCTGAGAGACGGACTGGAAACCACGGGGGAGGATCCATTAGACTGCTGCCCTGTGATGTCAGCACTGGAGGAGGGGCCGTTGAATGTTAATGAACCTAGGAGAGGAGAGGAGAGGGGGATGGAGGAGAAGAGTAGACAGAAGGAGAATGTGAGCGCTACAGCAGAGAGAGAAGCTGTGATACCTCGGAGGTAGCCTTAACACAACCAGTGTGCTCCCATACCTTCCAAAGCGGCAATAGTACCGTTTGTCCATCTTGAGACGCCGTAGCCAGTAAACACCTCCTCAAAATAGTCAGAATGAATCTAAGAACTCAATAAATGTCACATTTTTACATCTAACTAGGATGTTTGGTGCAGTATTTCATCTAACTAGGATGTTTGGTGCAGTATTTCATCTAACTAGGATGTTTGGTGCAGTATTTCATCTAACTAGGATGTTTGGTGCAGTATTTCATCTAACTAGGATGTTTGGTGCAGTATTTCATCTAACTAGGATGTTTGGTGCAGTATTTCTCAAGTGAAAAAAATAGCATGAAAACTACTATTGAATGACAAACAGATCATTTAAGAATCCCTACTGTTGACCAATCACAGAGAAACAGACAGAGGAAGGGGAGCTGTGGCAGCACCACACAGAGATAGACAGAGACAGAGACAGAGACAGAGACAGAGAGACATGTGGACCACAGCACCACAGAGAGAGAGAGCGCAAGCACATCCTATACTGACTGAATACTGGAGCATCTCTGATCACATTGGGAGGAGCCGACACACAGAACGAACCCCACTGATTCAGCTCCAATACCAGATCCCTCTCAACAATGGAGGCTTTTCAAATCCATTTCAAATCAACACTGGGCCGCTGTTACAAGGACTTGCACTTTAAATTGTACAACAGTTTTCTAACCAGTCTCTTACCAGGTGTGGTCTTCGTGACAGCAGGTGAGGCGAACCCGGTGAAGGCTGGAGTGACGGGTGTAACACTGTTCCCATTGGACAGTCCAGACAGGGGTTTGAACCCTGCCCCATTCCCGAACCCTGAGAAGGCAGTCAACCCCCCCGTGGCTGGCCCGGTTTCAGATGAAGGGGCCAGGGAGAACCCTTTAAACACTTTGAATGCTGCTCCACTCTGCCCCTGGTGGCAGAACAGACAGGAAGGAAAATAATTATTCACTAGTGAACTGGATGCTCCCATCTCCCTCCATTAGGCTACAACATCACTATAGTGAACTGGATGCTCCCATCTCCCTCCATTAGGCTACAACATCACTATAGTGAACTGGATGCTCCCATCTCCCTCCATTAGGCTACAACATCACTATAGTGAACTGGATGCTCCCATCTCCCTGCATTAGGCTACAACATCACTATAGTGAACTGGATGCTCCCATCTCCCTCCATTAGGCTACAACATCACTGGAGGTTTCTCTTTAAAAAGGAGTTCTGGCATCGAAGGAAGCACTGCTTGACATGGGTTAAAGTAGAGCTGGAAGGAAGCACTGCTTGACATGGGTTAAAGTAGAGCTGGAAGGAAGCACTGCTTGACATGGGTTAAAGTAGAGCTGGAAGGAAGCACTGCTTGACATGGGTTAAAGTAGAGCTGGAAGGAAGCACTGCTTGACATGGGTTAAATTAGAGTTGGAAGGAAGCACTGCTTGACATGGGTTAAAGTAGAGCTGGAAGGAAGCACTGCTTGACATGGGTTAAAGTAGAGCTGGTTGTGTTAAGTAGCCACTTAATTGAAGAAAGTGAAACAGGGATGTAGTTACTACCTGAACTTGTGCAATAAGAAACGCTTGTTTTTGTGGTGTTCTTTTAATGAACATGACCCAGGTTTCCCACTGACAGACTAGAACAGCATGTTCGCTGGTTCCCGTGGCGGTGGTTAGTTCATGATTCTAAAGAACTATGTGGCCATTAAGGCCAGATTCTAGCCTACCTCTGAACCAGCAGCTAGACAGACAGCATGCAGGCTAGTGCCCGTGGCGTTGGTTAGTCGGGTAGCCTACTTCTTACCCCAGCAGCTAGACAGACAGCATGCAGGCTAGTGCCCGTGGCGTTGGTTAGTCGGGTAGCCTACTTCTTACCCCAGCAGCTAGACAGACAGCATGCAGGCTAGTGCCCGTGGCGTTGGTTAGTCGGGTAGCCTACCTCTGAACCAGCAGCCCGTCGCTTGGCCTTCTTGATTGGCCTGCTCTTCATCACATCATCACTAGCGATGGAAAATGTCCCTGCCTGGTGAACACCATCAGAACACTATTAGAAATAGGGTCAAATATGTACAATCCTTACTCTGCAATAACGTCCAGGAAATATGTTTTGGATGAAATTCACATTTGGGCTAGACTTATAGTTATTAACATTTTCCTGCAACCACAAGGATGATTCTACAACAAAGAATCAACATGTTGACTTGACCATCTTCTTTGTAACTGTACTAACTTAGGGCTGGCACAATGACCTTATAACTGACGGTTATAGATTCAAATAAAGCAGTCATAAGAGTCAAAACAAACAGCTGACTGAAGACGGACCGACTGGG
>CM042421.1:1334451-1388102 GCA_023634145.1 Thymallus thymallus
CTACTACCACCACTACTACTACCACCACCACCACCACTACTACTACCACTACTACTACTACCACTACCACCACCACCACCACCACCACCACTACTACTACTACTACTACTACTACTACTACTACTACTACTACTACTACTACTACTACTACTACTACTACTACTACTACTACTACAAGGTAGTTACTGTTGATCCTGATTTCATTCCCACCAAACTGTTGGACAAGAGAAGAGTTGAGGACAGACTAACACAGACATGTTGTTGTTTGGTCAATAGTTATGGGCTGATAATTGATTCTGAAATATCAGCAAAGGTCAGTTTAGTTAGCAACATGAAGCTGGTTAAATGCCTGGCAGTAGCTAACTAGCAGTGTGGAATACTAGTTAGCTAGCTAGGTAACGGCCCATACTGTAGAGTAGGTATGATCTGTTGAGGATGAGGATGGGTTGTGAGGAAGGACTTACTGTCCCTGATGTTAACAACTGTCTAATATGTCAAGCTGAAACAGAAAGAGACAGGTAGCAGGGCCGGCCGCTGTTCGTTCAGCTAGCACGATAGATAGTTTGCTAACCGACTTAGCACGTTGTTTTACGGCTTGGTACCGTCCAGACACCGCCGTGCAGAGTACCGGTACCGTGTACTTGACGTGTCTGGCCTGGTCCGGTACCATTATCCATCTATGTACTGTCTGTCTGTCTGTCTGTCTGTCTAACCGCTAGCCAGACAACCATGGACTCCTGCTAGACATGCTGCTAGGCTAGTTAGCTAACTAGATACAAACTGATCCCATGGCATTGAATATAAAGAAACATACCTGTTCCCGAATTAAATGGTCGATAACTATCCCTTGATAGTTCAACTATTCCAACTGCTACTAAACTTTGAATAATCGCTGGATGTCTGATCAGTGAGGAAGAGGAAGAGGCGAGAGGTTTTACTCCGGCATAATCTGTCCACGGAAATAAGACTGTTTCTATGGAGGTCAACGAGAGTCCAATTCAGTCAACCTTCAAATGGAATTGCTAATATGCTACATGAGGCTTATTTGGTGGAATATAAATGTCGCAATAGTTAGTCTCTGAACGCACTGATATAAGTAGACTCACTTAGTATTGATGTGTCTGTTAATCATCCATGTATCTGCCTCTCATTGGCTAGAATGGTCCTCCAGAAACACCTTCTGTATACCTGACTACATTTACACACACAGTCCGTTTATTAAGGACAGTCACATTCATAGAATATTTCGATTACAATGTTAATATTCCTGTTTACTTGGACACATCCGAAAAGGCTACCTGATGGCACTGACAAATGCAATCAAAATAAACGTTCTACCACAGCGAACATGTTACTTTTGGGAAGCCTTTTTTGGGAAAACTACTTCTAATAATCATACATTCAGTTCCAAACTTACTCCATTCCTGCTTGGCTGGTGCAGCACATGCATAGTTCAAATACACTTTTGGAATGCCGATTGCTAGCTTCGATTTTAACAGTACCCCGATTATTGAGATAAACAGAGGAAGGTGTTTACATGACTATTACATAATCAGCATACTGCCATAACACATTTAATATCAAATTATTAGTGTGCATGTAAACACACTGAGTACGTTTACATGCACACTAATAATTAAATATTCAACTGACCAAATTCAGCCCTGTGTAAAGCAAGCCTTCCTCTCATTGCGCGAGTTAAATAGGTTCGGGAAAAAATGTAGTATGCATCTTATAAATAGTTTTCACATACAAACTGTATATGTCCGAACTCAGAATCAAATAGTCTTCGCAAAAATAACATGGTCACTTTAATAATAGAACACTATTTACTTGAATAATGTTTACATATTTTGCATTACTCATCTCATATGTATATACTGTATTCTACTGTAGTCTATGCCGCTCTGACATTGCTCGTCCAAATATTTATATATTCTTAATTCCATTCCCTTACTTTAGATTTGTGTGTATTGTATAGTTGTGAATAACATCTGCTAAACACGTGTATAAAGTATCTATCTATCTATCTATCTATCTATCTATCTATCTATCTATCTATCTATCTATCTATCTATCTATCTATCTATCTATCTATCTAGCTATGTGACCAATAACATTGATTTGATGTTTTTTGGATTAGCGATGTTTTGTATTTATCAAAAGTCCCATCAGTAGCTTTATTCTTGCAAAGCATGTAAACGTTTTAAACGAACTATTATATTAACTTGACTATCCACAATAATCGCATTATTATGTGCATGTAACGGCGCTCAGTAATGTCGCTTCCTCCCGCCTGCATTCCATATTTGATGACATGTATTTCCATTGTTAGAGCGGTCACTCGATTATCTTGTCAATATAATAGAACATCTTTGGTTTAGTTTAGTATTTCGTCCAAACCGTCACGCCGCCATTTTACAAAACGGAATCTCCGCGCGCCTCGTCTCCGTTTACCCAATGCGCATGCGCAAGGCCGAAATATAGGACCATTCATGGGAGTTGCAGTCCTGTAGTAGAGTTTGAGAGTCCTACTGAAATGCCAAAAAATTCCCCAAAGCGTGATGAGGTGATTACACACACACACACACACACACACACACACACACTCTCTTATAATTGTGCTACACTATACAGTATATCTTGTTAGTGAGGCATATGGGGCGTGTACAATATTAATACTATGTATGATTCCAAATAGGCACAGAATGTGCTTGTGATACTTATGGCATGAAATGGTGTCTTTCTAGATAGATAGATAGATAGATAGATAGATAGATAGATAGATAGTAGATAGGTAGATAGATAGACTTTATTGAGTACCTATCTATCTATCTATCTATCTATCTATCTATCTATCTATCTATCTATCTATCTATCTATCTATCTATCTATCTATCTATCTATCTATCTATCTATCTAGAAAGACACCATTCAGGGCTGTGGCTTTGGGATTTGGAAGCCAAATCATTATGACTCCAGCCATAGCTAGGCTCCAGAGCTGCAGTAGGCCAAGGCTGCAGTAGGCCAGGCTACAGAGGCACCAGGGACTGGGGGGTAGAATGGCTCCAGTAATGCAGTAGGTCTGGCTGCAGACTAGAGAGGCTCCAGGGACTGTGGGGTAGAACAGTAGAATGGTGCAGAGTTGGGAAGCAGAGCAGATGGCTGGTCTCCAAGCTCCCAGGATTCTCCAGTCCAGTACCAGGGCCTTGCCAAGGCAAGAACAGGTGCTAGAGAAAAGAAGGAAGTGAGCTGGGCGCCCTAGCGGCAGCAGGAGAGGCCCTTGACCAGGAAAGTTCACCCCGGAGCAGCTGGCCTGGCCAGGAGAAGATACACTAGGCTGGGGAGCCTTGGGTAGGTTGGGTTGGTTTATTTTGGTTGGGTTGGGTAGGGTTGGTGTGTTGGTAGGGTTGGTTGGGTTCGTTGTGGTTGGTTGGTAGGTTGGGTTGGTTGGGTAGGGTTGGTTTTGTTAGGTTGGTTGGGTAGGGTTGGTTGGGTTCGTTGTGGTTGGTTGGTAGGTTGGGTTGGTTGGGTAGGGTTGGTTTTGTTAGGTTGGTTGGGTTGGTTGGGTAGGGTTGGTTGGGTAGGGCTGGTTGGTTTGGGTAGGTCGATTGATTTGGTTGGGGTAGGATTGTTTAGTTGGTTGCTGAGATGTCTGTTACTGAAGCATTTATTTGTGGCAGCAATTTCTGAGGCTGGTAACTCTAAATCAAATCAAATCAAATTGGTCACATATTTAGTAGATGTTATTGCGGGTGTAGTGAAACTCTTGTGTTCCTATCTCCAACAATGCAGTAATATCTAACAATACACAACAATACAGTAAAAGAATGGAATTAAGAAATATATACGTTAGGACGAGCAATGTTGCAGTGGCATAGACTAAAATGCAGTAGAATTGAATACAGTATATACATATGAGATGAGTAAAGCAGTAGGTAAAGATAGATTGGTACTTTATTGATCCCCGAGGGGGAAATGTCTTAAACATTATTAAAGTGACTAGTGTTCCATTATTATACAAGTGAACAGTGATTCCATGTCTATGTATAAAGTCGTGGACAAAAGTTTTGAGAATGAGACTAGTATTGGTGTCCACAAAGTTTGCTGCTTCAGTGTTCTTAGATCTTTATGTCAGTAGTTACTATGGTACACTTTTTTTTCAAGACTTCTGCAATCCGTCCTGGCATGCTGTCAATTAACTTCTGGGCCACATCCTGACTGATGGCAGGCCATTCTTGTATAATCAATGCTTGGAGTTTGTCAGAAGTTGTGGGTTTTTGTTTGTCCACCCGCCTCTTGAGGATCGACCACGAGTTCTCAATGGGATTAAGGTCTGGGGAGTTTCCTGGCCATGGACCCAAAATGTCGATGTTTTGTTCCCCGAGCCACTTAGTTATCACTTTTGCCTTATGGCAAGGTGCTCCATCATGCTGGAAAAGGCATTGGTCGTCACCAAACTGTTCTTGGATGGTTGGGAGAAGTTGCTCTCGGAGGATGTGTTGGTACCATTCTTTATTCATGGCTGTGTTCTTAGGCAAAATTGTGAGTGAGCCCACTCCCTTGGCTGAGAAGCAACCCCACACATGAATGGTCTCAGGATGCTTTACTGTTGGCATGACACAGGACTGATGGTAGTGCTCACCTTGTCTTCTCCGGACAAGGTGTTTTCTGGATGTCCCAAACAATCGGAAAGGGGATTCCCCAGTCTTCAGCAGTTCAATCCCTGTACCTTTTGCAGAATATCAGTCTGTCCCTGATGTTTTTCCTGGAGAAACAGTGGATTCTCTGCTGCCCTTCTTGACACCAGACCATCCTCCAAAAGTCTTCGCCTCACTGTGCGTGCAGATGTACTCACACCTGCCTCCTGCCATTCCTGTGCAAGCTCTGCACTGGTGGTGCCCCGATCCCGCAGCTGAATCAACTTTAGGAGACGGTCCTGGCGCTTGCTGGACTTACTTGGGCGCCCTGACGCCTTCTTCACAACAATTGAACCTCTCTCCTTGAAGTTCTTGATGATCCGATAAATGGTTGATTTAGGTGCAATCTTACCAGCAGCAATATCCTTGCCTGTGAAGCCCTTTTTGTGCAAAGCAATGATGACGGCACGTGTTTCCTTGCAGGTAACCATGGTTGACAGAGGAAGAACAATGATTTCAAGCACCACCCTCCTTTTAAAGCTTCCAGTCTGTTATTCTGACTCAATCAGCATGAAAGAGTGATCTCCAGCCTTGTCCTCGTCAACACTCCTACCTGTGTTAACGAGACAATCACTGACATGATGGCAGCTGCTCCTTTTGTGGCAGGGCTGAAATGCAGTGGAAATGTTTTTTGGGGATTAAGTTAATTTTCATGGCATAGAGGGACTTTGCAATTAATTGCAATTCATCTGATCCCTCTTCATGACATTCTGGAGTATATGCCATCATCAACACTGAGGCAGCAAACTTTGTGGAGACCAATACTTGTCATTCTCAAAACCTTTGGCCACGACTGTATAATGTTTTCTTTGAGCTGATGTCTGGGTCCTGCCCTACTCCAACAGTGATTCCATGTCTATGTCTATAGGGCAGCAGCCTCTTAAGGTGCAGGGTTGAGTAACCGGGTGGTAGCCGGGTAGTGATGGCTGTTTAACAGTCTGATGGCCTTGAGATAGAATCTGTTTTTCAGTCTCTCAGTGCCAGTTTTGATGCACCTGTACTGACCTCGCCTTCTGGTTGATAGTGGGATGAACAGGCAGTGGCTCGTGTGGTTGATGTCCTTGATCATCTTTTTGGCCTTCCTGTGACATCGGGTGCTATAGGTGTCCTGGAGGGAAGGCATAATGACCACCCTCTGGAGAGCCCTGCGGTTGCGGGCGGTGCAGTAGCCATACCAGGCGGTGATACAGCCCGACAGGATGCTCTCAATTGTGCCTCTGTAAAGGTTTGTGAGGGTCTTAGGGGCCAAGCCACATTTCTTCTGTTGCGCCTTCTTCATCACTGTGTGGGTGGACCATTTCAGTGTCCGGGATGTGTATGCCGAGGAACTGAAAGCTTTCCACCTTCTCCACTGCGGTCCCATCGACGTGGATAGGGGGGTGCTCCCTCTGCTTTTTCCTGAAGTCCACGATCAGCTCCTTTGTTTTGTTGGCGTTGAGGTAAGAGGTTATTTTCCTGGCACTACTCCGCCAGGGCCCTCACCTCCTCCCTGTAGGCTGTCTCATCATTGTTGGTAATCAGGGTTACTATGGTTGTATCAACTGCAAACTGGTATGCGCATGCTCTGAGGACGCGGCTAGGGATGCCGTCTGGGTCGGCAGACTTGTGAGGGTTAACACGCTTAAATGTCTTACGGAGAATGAGAGCCTCTGCAAAAGAGGTAACTCTGGGTCTTCCTTTCCTGTGGCATCCACATGAGAGCTAGTTGATGGTTTTTGCGACTGCACTTGAAGAAACTTTCAAAGTTCTTAAAATGTTCCAGATTGACTGATCTTCATGTCTTAAAGTAATGATGGACTGTCGTTTCTCTTTGCTTATTTGATCTGTTCTTGCCATAATATGAACTTAGTCTTTTACCAAATAGTGACCAGTGATTTTGGGGCGGCAGGTAGCCTAGTGGTTATTGCGTTGGGCCAAATGATGATAATACCGGTTTAATGTTGTTTGAAAAGAGCTGTTTGAAAAGACCGCCTGAAATGTCAGCCTGTTTTAGTGGGATGGAGTTTTGGCCTGCCTGGTGACATCACCAGGTGGAAAATTAGTTAGTAGACCAATAAGAGAGTTCCAAACCTCTCTGCTAGTTGTCAGTGTTCCCCTCCCCACTCAGACAGTCCTAGGAACATTCCTGCTTGAGAAATGTCTCTTTGCTAAGAAGCCATCTTTGTTTCTCTGTGACCATTAGAATTTAAATAATCACAGTAAGGTACTTGGCTCACAGTTGATTCTTCTCATGTTTTTCTGTTAGTATCCCAACTGACAACCTATTCCCTACATAGTGCACTACTGCTGACCAAAGCCCTATGGGCCCTAGTCAAAAGATAAGCACTATATAGGTAATAGGGTGCTATTTGGGACACTGCCTCTGACTTCAACATACTGTTGTCGGTCCCTCCACTGTTTCTACACAGCCTTAAGGTGCTTGCAATGCCAGGGTTGTGGGTTTGATCCCCACGGGGGACCAGTATGAATAAAGTTACTAACTAACTGTAAGAAGCTCTGGATAAGAGTGTCTGCTAAATGACTCAAATGTATTTGTAATCTGGATTATACTACATTACACCAACCATGGGGTTTACACATTACAAAGGATCAGTCCCAAATGGCAGTGATTCCCTATATAGTGCACTACTTTTGACAAAGTGCACTGCAGCATAAAGAGACAACCGTTCCCTTCCTTACTGTCTTGTAAAGCAGACCTTTAAACAACAGAGGTAGAACAACAGAGGTAGAACAACAGAGGTAGAACAACAGAGGTAGAACAACAGAGGTAAACAACAGAGGTAGAACAACAGAGGTAGAACAACAGAGGTAAACAACAGAGGTAGAACAACAGAGGTAAACAACAGAGGTAGAACAACAGAGGTAAACAACAGAGGTAGAACAACAGAGGTAAACAACAGAGGTAAACAACAGAGGTAGAACAACAGAGGTAGAACAACAGAGGTAGAACAACAGAGGTAAACAACAGAGGTAGAAGGAACAGCACCTAGTGTTTATCTTGGATACAGTTAAAGCTAAAGTGGATGTGTGTCCCAAATGGCAGTATATAATGGGAATATAGGGAATAGGGTGCCATTCTGGGATGCAGAAGATTTGACTGGAAGATTGGAAGTGGACCACCACTAACAAGATGGCTGCCTGGTGGATGTGGACCACCACTAACAAGATGGCTGCCTGGTGGAAGTGGACCACCACTGACAAGATGGCTGCCTGGTGGAAGTGGACCACCACTAACAAGATGGCTGCCTGGTGGAAGTGGACCACCACTGACAAGATGGCTGCCTGGTGGAAGTGGACCACCACTAACAAGATGGCTGCCTGGTGGATGTGGACCACCACTAACAAGATGGCTGCCTGGTGGAAGTGGACCACCACTAACAAGATGGCTGCCTGGTGGAAGTGGACCACCACTAACAAGATGGCTGCCTGGTGGAAGTGGACCACCACTAACAAGATGGCTGCCTGGTGGAAGTGGACCACCACTAACAAGATGGCTGCCTGGTGGAAGTGGACCACCACTAACAAGATGGCTGCCTGGTGGAAGTGGACCACCACTAACAAGATGGCTGCCTGGTGGAAGTGGACCACCACTGACAAGATGGCTGCCTGGTGGAAGTGGACCACCACTAACAAGATGGCTGCCTGGTGGAAGTGGACCACCACTAACAAGATGGCTGCCTGGTGGAAGTGGACCACCACTAACAAGATGGCTGCCTGGTGGAAGTGGACCACCACTAACAAGATGGCTGCCTGGTGGAAGTGGACCACCACTAACAAGATGGCTGCCTGGTGGAAGTGGACCACCACTAACAAGATGGCTGCCTGGTGGAAGTGGACCACCACTAACAAGATGGCTGCCTGGTGGAAGTGGACCACCACTAACAAGATGGCTGCCTGGTGGAAGTGGACCACCACTAACAAGATGGCTGCCTGGTGGAAGTGGACCACCACTGACAAGATGGCTGCCTGGTGGAAGTGGACCACCACTAACAAGATGGCTGCCTGGTGGAAGTGGACCACCACTAACAAGATGGCTGCCTGGTGGAAGTGGACCACCACTGACAAGATGGCTGCCTGGTGGAAGTGGACCACCACTAACAAGATGGCTGCCTGGTGGAAGTGGACCACCACTGACAAGATGGCTGCCTGGTGGAAGTGGACCACCACTAACAAGATGGCTGCCTGGTGGAAGTGGACCACCACTAACAAGATGGCTGCCTGGTGGAAGTGGACCACCACTAACAAGATGGCTGCCTGGTGGAAGTGGACCACCACTGACAAGATGGCTGCCTGGTGGAAGTGGACCACCACTAACAAGATGGCTGCCTGGTGGAAGTGGACCACCACTAACAAGATGGCTGCCTGGTGGAAGTGGACCACCACTAACAAGATGGCTGCCTGGTGGAAGTGGACCACCACTGACAAGATGGCTGCCTGGTGGAAGTGGACCACCACTGACAAGATGGCTGCCTGGTGGAAGTGGACCACCACTGACAAGATGGCTGCCTGGTGGAAGTGGACCACCACTGACAAGATGGCTGCCTGGTGGAAGTGGTCCACCACTAACAAGATGGCTGCCTGGTGGAAGTGGACCACCACTAACAACATGGCTGGCGTTATTTGTCTCTGTGCCTTTCTATAACCGTTTATTCTTCATTTAACACATTTATCAACGTCTTAGTTATTTTTATTTTTTCCTCGCTCTACTTTTTTTTCATTCAACTTTTTTATCCAGTATGCTTTATCTGGACATGGTTGTACAGGACTTCCACCAGCCGAAGCTAAGCAGTGTTGTCGCTATATTTAGCGAGTTTTCAGACGCCTCTAGCGACACATTTTTTAAAAAGCGACTAGCGACAAATCTAGCGACTTTTTCTGGTGTTATTGGAGACTTTTGGAGACTGACGTGAAAGCACGTATCGCTCTTACTCTTCTCAACGAGCAGAGTAAGAACGTCCCAAAGCACTCACAGGCGGCCCAGTCCTCGCGCAGCAGTCCCTACCAGCTGCAGTCAGAGCAGGAGATGTTCACCCCTCCGGGTCCAGACTGCAAATGAATCGCACATGCGGGAAGCCTCATGCAGTGATTTATTTTAGACAGCCTGAATGTAAGCCAGGGATGTAAATGTAAAATGTTCTTTGTCTAAAATAAATCACTGCATTTGACTCACACAGCCTCAGTCACTTACCTACCTCGTCCACTGTGTGTGTGTGCCTCTCTGTGACATAAGCTAAACATCTAGCTGGCTAGCTCATCATGTCTCAGTCTAAACTGGACACTCAAAAATACAGAAAGGAGTGGGAATCAAACCCTGAATTCAAAGGCTGGTTGAAGCCGTTTATTGGAGATGATACACGGTGGTACTGCCTGTATTCTAAGGCTGATTTCTACACCAAACGTAGTGATGTAAAAAAACATACTCAGAAGGCAAAGCCTTATAACAGTTCCACCCAAAACAAGCTGCCATTTATGGTTAAAAAAATTGACTCTGCATAAAGGCTGAGGCCACCATGGCCAATTATGCAAATTAGGCGATGACGTCATTTAGCGACTTCTAGCGACTTTTAGGACAGCCAATAGCTACTTTCCTTACTGAGGAGTTGGCAACACTGAAGCTAAGTAGTAACATTATTAACACTATGTCATCTGACGTTAACTGCAGTCACTGTATTCAAAACATACAGGAAAACTATTGCCTTATGGAGGATAGCCTCGCTGCAAGTCCAGCTTCAGACGCAATCGTTAGGCAAGGGTAATTTAAGTTTAGGAAAGGATGAAATTGCGTCTGTGCCACCAGTAAGTACAGATACTAGTAAAAATCCCCTCCACAGTCCCCGCAGCAGGACAGTTTTCTGAGGGCTTCTGGAAAGAAATGCAGTCGGCATGACAGAAACTTTAATCCGGTTCTCCTCATTAAGCAACGAGTCGGAGCCAGAGGTTTCTCAGGACTCTCCTCCACCCGTTACAGGGTCTCTGCCACCGAAATATCCCACCATTAGCTCTGACTAATTGAAAACCCTAGTCATTGGCGACTCCATTACCCGCAATATTAGACTTAATAAGAATCATCCAGGATCATACAGTGTTTACCAGGGGGCAGGGTACCGACGTAAAGGCTCATCTGAAGATGGTGCTGGCTAAAACAACATCTGGTGAGTGTAGAGAGTATAGGGATATTGTTATCCACGTCGGCACCAACGATGTTAGGATGAAACAGTCAGAGGTCACCAAGCGCAACATACAGTCGTATGCAAACGTTTGGGCACCCCTCTGAGGCTGCATAATAATTTACTCTGTCGTCACAGAAAATGATCACAGTGGCATGCCATTCATTGTCTAATAAAAGCTGAGTACTGGGGTATTGTCCAGACAAAGATTTTTAGTGTAGCAATATTAAGTTGTATGAAATTAAATCAGATGTGAAAAATAGGCTATGCTAAAATTTGGCCACCCTTGTCATTCTGTTGATTTGAATACCTGTAACTACTTAGCACTGATTAATTGGAACACACAATTGGCTCATTAAGCCTTGAACTTCATAGACAAGTGCATCCAATCATGAGAAAAGGTATTTAAGGTGGCCAATTGCAAGTTGTTGTTCTCTTTGACTGTCCTCTGAAGAGTGGCAACATGGGGGCCTCAAAACAACTCTCAAATGACCTGAAAACAAAGATTATTCAACATTATGGTTTAGGGGAAGGCTACAAAAAGCTATCTCAGAGATGTAAGCTGTCAGTGTCCACTGTGAGGAACATAGTGAGGAAATGGAAGACCACAGGCACAGTTCTTGTTAAGGCCAGAAGTGGCAGGCCAAGTAAAATATCGGAGAGGCAAAGGTGAAGGATGGTGAGAACGGTCAAAAACAGCCCACAGACCACCTCCAAAGACCTACAACATCATCTTGCTGCAGATGGTGTCACTGTGCATCGTTCAACAATTCAGCACACTTTGCACAAGGAGAAGCTGTACGTGAGAGTGATGCGGAAGAAGCCTTTTCTGCACACACGCCACAAACGCACATTTGGACAAGCCAGCTTCATTTTGGAATAAGGTGCTGTGGACTGATGAAACAAAGATTGAGTTATTTGGTCATAACAACGGGCGTTATGCATGGCAGAAAAAGAACACAGCGTTCCAAGAAAAACACTTGCTACCCACAGTAAAATTTGGTGGGGGTTCCATCATGCTGTGGGGCTGTGTGGCCAGTGCCGGTACTGGGAATCTTGTTAAAGTTGAGGGTCGCATGGATTTCACTCAATATCAGCAGATTCTTGGGAATAATGTTGAAGAATCAGTCACAAAGTTGAAGTTACGCCGGGGCTGGATATTTCAACAAGACAACGACCCAAAACACTGCTCAAAATCTACCTGGGCATTTATGCAGAGGAACAAGTACAATGTTCTGGAATGGCCATCCCAGTCCCCAGACCTGAATATCATTGAGAATCTGTGGGATGATTTGAAGCGGCTGTCCATGCTCGGCAACCATCAAACCTAACTGAACTGGAGATGTTTTGTAAGGAGGAATGGTCCAAAATACCTTCATCCAGAATTCAGACACTCATTAGAGGCTATAGGAAGCGTCTAGAGGCTGTTATTTTAGCAAAAGGAGGCTCTACTAAATATTGATGTGATTTTTCTGTTGGGGTGCCCAAATTTATGCACCTGTCTAATTTCGTTTTGATGCATATTGCACATTTTCTGTTAATCCAATAAACCTCATTTCACTACTGAAATATTACTGTGTCCATCAGTTATTTGATAGATCAAAATGAAATTGCTGATCCAAACACCCAATTATTTATAAATGGAAATCATGGAAATATCAGGGGTGCCCAAACTTTTGCATACGACTGTATCTTCTCAGGTTTTACAGATGATATTCTAACCTGAGTGTGTAAATTAGCTAGAAAGTTCAAGTAATTGGGCTTTGGCCAGCATGGAGTAACTGTCTCTGGCCCCTCCCAGTTAGGGGGAGTGATGAGCTCTACAGCAGAGTCTCACAACTCAATCGCTGGTTGAAAACTGTTTTCTGCCCCTCCCAAAGGATAGAATTTGTAGACAATTGGCCCTCTTTCTGGTGATTGGAATAATCCTACATTTCTATTTGATACTGTTGCAAAGCTAACTAAAAAGCAGCATTCCCCAAGAGAGGATGCCTTTCACTTCAGCAGTGATGAATTCATGAACTTCTTCAATGAAAAGATCATTATCATTAGAAAGCAAATTACAGACTCCTCTTTGAATCTGTGTATTTCCCCAAAGCTCAGCTGTCCTGAGTCTGACAGAACTGCCAGGACCTCGGATCAATGGAGACACTCAAGTTTTTAATCCTATATCTTTTGACACATTCATGAAAATAGTCATGGCCTCTAAACCTTCAACCTGCATACTGGACCCTATTCCAACTAAACTACTGAAAGAACTACTTCCTGTGCTCGGCCCTCCTATGCTGAACATAATAAATGGCTCCCTCTCCACCGGATGTGTACCAAACTCTCTAAAAGTGACAGTAATAAAGCCTCTCTTGAAAAGCCAAACCTTGATCCAGAAAATGTAAAAAACTATCGGCCTATATCGAATCTCCCATTTCTCTCAAGAATCTTAGAAAAAGCTGTTGCGCAGCAACTCACTGCCTTCCTGAAGACAAATAATGTATATTAAACACTTCAGTCTGGTTTTAGCCCCTATCATAGCACTGAGTCTGCACTCGTGAAAGTGGTAAATGACCTTTTAATGGCGTCAGACCAAGGCTCTGCATCTGTCCTCGTGCTCTTAGACCTTAGTGCTGCTTTTGACACCATCGACCATCATATTCTTTTGGAGAGATTGGAAACCTTAATTGATGTACACGGATAAGTTCTTGCCTGGTTTAGATCTTATCTGTCGGAGAGATATCAGTTCGTCTCCGTGGATGGTTTGTCCTCTGACAAATCAATTGAATGTTTCGGTGTTCCTCAAGGTTCCGTTTTAGGACTGCTAGTGTTTTCACTATATATTTTACCTCTTGGTGATGTCATTCGGAAACATAATGTTAACTTCCATTGCTATGCGGACGACACACAGCTGTACATTTCGATGAAACATGGTGATGCACCAAAATTGCCTGCCTTGGAAGCCTGTGTTTCAGACATAAGGAAGTGGATGGCGGCAATTTTTTTACTTTTAAATTCTGACAAAACAGAGATGCTAGTTCTCGGTCCCAAGAAACAAAGAGATCTGCTTTTGGATCTGACAATTAATCTTGATGGTTGTACAGTCGTCTCCCAAAAAAACTGTGAAGGACCTCAGCGTTACTCTGGACCCTGATCTCTCTTTTAATGAACATATCAAGGACAGCTTTTTTCCATCTTCGTAACATTGCAAAAATCAGATTTATTTTGCCCAATAATGATGCAGAAATGCTAGTCCATGCTTTTGTCACTTCTAGATTAGATTACTGCAATGCTCTACTCTCCGGCTACCCGGATAAAGCACTAAATAAACTTCAATTAGTGCTAAACACGGCTGCTAGAATCTGGACTAGAACCCCAAAATGTGATCATATTACTCCCGTGCTAGCCTCTCTACACTGGCTTCCTGTTAAGGCTAGGGCTGATTTCAAGGTTTTACTGCTAACCTACAAAGCATTACATGGGCTTGCTCCTACTTATCTCTCAGATTTGGTCCTGCCGTACATACCTACACGTACGCTCCAGTCACAAGACGCAGGCCTCCTTATTGTCCCTAGAATTTCTAAGCCAACAGCTGGAGGCAGGGCTTTCTGGAGCTGACTCATCTCTTCCGTAGGTCCTATGATTGAGTGTAGTCTGGCCCAGGGGTGCAAGGCTGTCTCAGCCTCCAGTTTCTATGCTGCAATAGTCTATGTGCTGGGGGGCGGCTAGGGTCAGTTTGTTAAATCTGATGTTATTACCCAGTGTCTTGTGTGAATTTAAGTATGCTCCCTCTAATTCTCTCTCTCTCCCACTCTACCTCCTCTCCCGGAGGACCTGAGCCTACCCGGAGGACCATGCTTCAGGACCACCTGCCCTGATGACTCCTAGCTGTCCCCAGTCCACCTGGTCTTGCTGCTGCACCGGATTCAACTCTTCTGCCTGTGGTTATGGAACCGTGACCTGTTCATCGGACGTGCCACCTTGTCCCAGACCTGCCGTTTTCATCTCTCTCTCTCTCTCTCTTTACCGTACCTGCGCTCTATCGCACCGTACCTACGCTCCCTACCGCATCTAAATGCCTGGCTATGAAAAGCCAAGTGACATTCACTCCTGATGTATTTACCTGTTGCAACCTCTACAACCACTATGATTATTATTTGACCCTGCTGGTCATCTATGAACGTTTGAACATCTTGGAGAAAGAACTGGCCTTAATGGCCATGAATTGTTATAATCTCCACCCGGCACAGCCAGAAGAGGACTGGCCACCCCTCAGAGCCTGGTTCCTCTCTAGGTTTCTTCCTAGGTTTTGCCTTTCTAGGGAGTTGTTCCTAGCCACCGTGCTTCTACATCTGCATTGCTAGGGGTTTGGGGTTTAAGGCTGGGTTTCTGTATAGCACTTAGTGACATCAGCTGATGTATAAAGGGCTTTATAAATACATTTGATTTGATTAGATTTAATTGATTACCACATTCGGACACTTTGGAGGTTGAAAGGACACTTGAATGTACCCTGGACACCCCATAACACCACCACAATGTACCCTGGACACCCCATAACACCACCACAATGTACCCTGGACACCCCATAACACCTCCACAATGTACCCTGGACACCCGATAACACCACCACAATGTACCCTGGACACCCCATAACACCACCACAATGTTGACTGAGGTTGATATGGTAGAAATTGTGTTTTTATACTGAACAAATAGCATTTTGGAATTGCAAATATGTAACAGCACTGGAATTGTCCCGTGACCACACCTGACACCACTTACTAAAACATCTGCCCATTTCTAGTTGTCAGGTCTATCAAGCCCATTTCTAGTTGTCAGGTCTATCAAGCCCATTTCTAGTTGTCAGGTCTATCAAGCCCATTTCTAGTTGTCAGGTCTATCAAGCCCATTTCTAGTTGTCAGGTCTATCAAGCCCATTTCTAGTTATCAGGTCTATCAAGCCCATTTCTAGTTGTCAGGTCTATCAAGCCCATTTCTAGTTGTCAGATCTATCAAGCCCATTTCTAGTTGTCAGGTCTATCAAGCCCATTTCTAGTTGTCAGGTCTATCAAGCCCATTTGTCTTTCTGATATTGTTCACATAGTGTGGAAGGTTATTTTGTGTATTCTGAACTATGTAATCCTATCTATCTTCTGATCTTTTCCTCATTACTTTATAGTATTTGGAGCTGACTATTAAAGGAGTATCCTATAGGTTTATAGTGGTTGATGCTGACTATTAAAGGAGTATCCTGGTAGGTTTATAGTGGTTGATGCTGACTATTAAAGGAGTATCCTGGTAGGTTTATAGTGGTTGATGCTGACTATTAAAGGAATATCCTGGTAGGTTTATAGTGGTTGATGCTGACTATTAAAGGAGTATCCTGGTAGGTTTATAGTGGTTGATGCTGACTATTAAAGGAGTATCCTGGTAGGTTTATAGTGGTTGATGCTGACTATTAAAGGAGTATCCTGGTAGGTTTATAGTGGTTGATGCTGACTATTAAAAGAGTATCCTGGTAGGTTTATAGTGCTCGTTGCTAAGCCAATCACCACTGTCTGACTGCTCGTTGCTAAGCCAATCACCACTGTCTGACTGCTCGTTGCTAAGCCAATCACCACTGTCTGACTGCTCGTTGCTAAGCCAATCACCACTGTCTGACTGCTCGTTGCTAAGCCAATCACCACTGTCTGACTGTTCGTTGCTAAGCCAATCACCACTGTCTGACTGCTCGTTGCTAAGCCAATCACCACTGTCTGACTGCTCGTAGCTAAGCCAATCACCACTGTCTGACTGCTCGTTGCTAAGCCAATCACCACTGTCTGACTGTTCGTTGCTAAGCCAATCACCACTGTCTGACTGCTCATTGCTAAGCCAATCACCACTGCCTGACTGCTCGTTGCTAAGCCAATCACCACTGCCTGACTGCTCGTTGCTAAGCCAATCACCACTGCCTGACTGCTCGTTGCTGGTATCAAGCATCAACAGTCACTGATGTTAGTAGTTGATCCACAGTGGATTCTTGTTGAGTTAAGGACATAGGAAGGCTATGGACAAGAGCAAAACACCAGTCAATCATTTATTTAAAAAAATGGCTTTGCCACAACTTTGATTGAATGCCAGTAACTCATTATAATGATCCTGAAAGTACCAGGGATCGGCTTCCATTCACTTGAAATGTTTAGATAGACTGGGCAAGGCAATACAACCTAGGCTTTGTCTCAAATGGCACCCTATTCCCTACTTGCTTTTGACTATAGTGCACTATCTAGCGAACAAGGTGCCATAAGGCTAGTTATAAGGCTAGTTATAAGGCCAGTTATAAGGCCAGTTATAAGGCTAGTTATAAGGCCAGTTATAAGGCCAGTTATAAGGCCAGTTATAAGGCCAGTTATAAGGCTAGTTATAAGGCTAGTTATAAGGCCAGTTATAAGGACAGTTATAAGGCTAGTTATAAGGCTAGTTATAAGGCCAGTTATAAGGACAGTTATAAGGCCAGTTATAAGGCTAGTTATAAGGCCAGTTATAAGGCCAGTTATAAGGCCAGTTATAAGGCTAGTTATAAGGCCAGTTATAAGGCTAGTTATAAGGCTAGTTATAAGGCCAGTTATAAGGCCAGTTATAAGGCCAGTTATAAGGCCAGTTATAAGGCTAGTTATAAGGCTAGTTATAAGGATAGTTATAAGGCCAGTTATAAGGCCAGTTATAAGGCTAGTTATAAGGCCAGTTATAAGGCTAGTTATAAGGCTAGTTATAAGGCTAGTTATAAGGCTAGTTATAAGGCCAGTTATAAGGACAGTTATAAGGCCAGTTATAAGGCTAGTTATAAGGCCAGTTATAAGGCTAGTTATAAGGCTAGTTATAAGGCTAGTTATAAGGCTAGTTATAAGGCCAGTTATAAGGACAGTTATAAGGCCAGTTATAAGGCCAGTTATAAGGCCAGTTATAAGGCCAGTTATAAGGCTAGTTATAAGGCCAGTTATAAGGCCAGTTATAAGGCTAGTTATAAGGCCAGTTATAAGGCCAGTTATAAGGACAGTTATAAGGCTAGTTATAAGGCCAGTTATAAGGCTAGTTATAAGGCTAGTTATAAGGCCAGTTATAAGGCTAGTTATAAGGCTAGTTATAAGGCTAGTTATAAGGCCAGTTATAAGGCTAGTTATAAGGCCAGTTATAAGGACAGTTATAAGGCCAGTTATAAGGCTAGTTATAAGGCCAGTTATAAGGCCAGTTATAAGGCTAGTTATAAGGCCAGTTATAAGGCCAGTTATAAGGCTAGTTATAAGGCCAGTTATAAGGCTAGTTATAAGGCTAGTTATAAGGACAGTTATAAGGCCAGTTATAAGGCCAGTTATAAGGCTAGTTATAAGGCCAGTTATAAGGCCAGTTATAAGGCCAGTTATAAGGCCAGTTATAAGGCTAGTTATAAGGCTAGTTATAAGGCCAGTTATAAGGCTAGTTATAAGGCTAGTTATAAGGCTAGTTATAAGGCTAGTTATAAGGCTAGTTATAAGGCCAGTTATAAGGCCAGTTATAAGGCCAGTTATAAGGCCAGTTATAAGGCCAGTTATAAGGCTAGTTATAAGGCTAGTTATAAGGCTAGTTATAAGGCCAGTTATAAGGCCAGTTATAAGGCTAGTTATAAGGCCAGTTATAAGGCTAGTTATAAGGCTAGTTATAAGGCTAGTTATAAGGCTAGTTATAAGGCCAGTTATAAGGACAGTTATAAGGCCAGTTATAAGGCTAGTTATAAGGCCAGTTATAAGGCTAGTTATAAGGCTAGTTATAAGGCTAGTTATAAGGCTAGTTATAAGGCCAGTTATAAGGACAGTTATAAGGCCAGTTATAAGGCTAGTTATAAGGCCAGTTATAAGGCCAGTTATAAGGCTAGTTATAAGGCCAGTTATAAGGCCAGTTATAAGGCTAGTTATAAGGCCAGTTATAAGGCCAGTTATAAGGACAGTTATAAGGCTAGTTATAAGGCCAGTTATAAGGCTAGTTATAAGGCTAGTTATAAGGCCAGTTATAAGGCTAGTTATAAGGCTAGTTATAAGGCTAGTTATAAGGCCAGTTATAAGGCTAGTTATAAGGCCAGTTATAAGGACAGTTATAAGGCCAGTTATAAGGCTAGTTATAAGGCCAGTTATAAGGCCAGTTATAAGGCTAGTTATAAGGCCAGTTATAAGGCCAGTTATAAGGCTAGTTATAAGGCCAGTTATAAGGCTAGTTATAAGGCTAGTTATAAGGACAGTTATAAGGCCAGTTATAAGGCCAGTTATAAGGCTAGTTATAAGGCTAGTTATAAGGCCAGTTATAAGGCCAGTTATAAGGCCAGTTATAAGGCCAGTTATAAGGCCAGTTATAAGGCTAGTTATAAGGCTAGTTATAAGGCCAGTTATAAGGCCAGTTATAAGGCTAGTTATAAGGCCAGTTATAAGGCCAGTTATAAGGCTAGTTATAAGGCTAGTTATAAGGCCAGTTATAAGGCCAGTTATAAGGCCAGTTATAAGGCTAGTTATAAGGCCAGTTATAAGGCCAGTTATAAGGCCAGTTATAAGGCCAGTTATAAGGCTAGTTATAAGGCCAGTTATAAGGCCAGTTATAAGGCCAGTTATAAGGCCAGTTATAAGGCCAGTTATAAGGCTAGTTATAAGGCCAGTTATAAGGCTAGGTATAAGGCCAGTTATAAGGCTAGTTATAAGGCTAGTTATAAGGCCAGTTATAAGGCCAGTTATAAGGCCAGTTATAAGGCTAGTTATAAGGCCAGTTATAAGGCTAGTTATAAGGCCAGTTATAAGGCCAGTTATAAGGCTAGTTATAAGGCCAGTTATAAGGCCAGTTATAAGGCTAGTTATAAGGCCAGTTATAAGGCCAGTTATAAGGCCAGTTATAAGGCTAGTTATAAGGCCAGTTATAAGGCTAGTTATAAGGCCAGTTATAAGGCCAGTTATAAGGCTAGTTATAAGGACAGTTATAAGTCTAGTTATAAGGCCAGTTATAAGGCCAGTTATAAGGCTAGTTATAAGGCTAGTTATAAGGCCAGTTATAAGGCCAGTTATAAGGCTAGTTATAAGGCTTTATTGGTTATTGTCTCAGAGAAACTCTAGGAATAATAGATTCTACTGTATAACAACACCGTTTTATTCTGGATGGAACTCCGTCAAATAATATGAAGGCTGCAGAAAACAAGCTTTGAAACAACATTGTTCAATGTCCATGCTTAGGCTCCGTTTATAATGTCAATACATAGTGTGTGTGGCTCTAAAACAGGTTTATGATTTGACGGTACTGATCCAGATCATTAGGATTCATGAATTCAACCCAAATGCACTGTTGAGTAATTACCGACTAATGTATTACTCTGGTTTAAAATGATAGCTTACTATGATAAACATCACACTGCAGCCATATAAGTAATATAAGTAATTTAGTTGTAACAGTAATGAGTTGGCCAAACTATTAACCGCCCTGCAAGGAAAATAAATAGTTTCCTGTTAAACGATTCTCTCTCACCAAGTGTTACTGTCAGGCCTACTATTATGTAGGATAATAACATAGGTCTATAGCCTATTAAACGCCAAACACAGCAATAACTATGTCGCTGTCGTATCTGGGTTCATTGTGATTCGGTGACGCTGCCGTGGAGAGAAGCTTTACTCAAAACGTCTGGAAATTGAAAGCGACTGCTGGTTGTTTTCAGCGAGGAGTTCAGAGTTTCATCGCTGATCCGTGAAATGAGGAGGAACAGCTGATGTAGTGCGGAGGCAGCAACACACACAGCCTGGCTTCGACCTGTGCAGACGCCAGAGTGGGGGAGGGGAGCTTTCCTTTCACGCTCGGACAGAAAAACACTCAAAAGCTTTCTTTTGATAAAGTGTTGTTACTCTTACGTGTGAATGAGTTTGAGGAATGTATTGTAGGCCATATAAAAAGTATACCAGCCTGTAACTTATCGAGTTTAGTCTACAACCCATGGAGGATCGCTTGACGTTACATTAATATGACCAATGGAGTACAGCTCGAGCCTAGTGAACAACATGAATAAGTAACTTCCTTTAGAACGTCGATAGAATAGAATGGATATCCGCGAGCTGCGTGTCAGCGCTGGCGCTGTCCATGGTGCTACTTTTTAACATAGTGGTTATAGACCACTGTTGCTGCCTGTGTTTTGCTGATCTTTTGGAACACTTGCTGTGTTTTACAAGTGGACATTATATTGTAATATGTATTCCATACTTATTTGACATTATTTTAGAACACCACGCACACTGCTCAGCTGCGTTTTTCTTAGTAATTTGTGTTCGAAACTAGCCTTCTCTAGTCTAGGTTACTCCTGTGGTGTTGTCTCTGAGTTGACTTGAAAAGCATAGCAACGCTATCTCTGTTTCACATCAACTCTCAACTCACATCCTCCCCGTGGCCGACCAACACAGAAAAACTCCGAGGCGCTGATTGGCTGCTCGCCGCCCCAGCTTGCGTCGGTCTGAAGCCATACGCTGCAGCGGAAACTCCTGATTGGCTCAGCCCGCACCCCCTCGCGCAGCACGCCAGAGGAGCTCCAATGGCGGCTTGACCTGTGTGCCTTGGAGGAGGGAAGACGCGGGAGGGAGGGGGAGGGAGACAAATCCTTGAGCACAGGGTGAGGGGTGTCAGATTAGAACAAGGAGAAATGTATTTGTGTGAGCAAAACGTCACAGTCGGTAGGCTACTTGCTGTTAGCTATATGACCAGTTTCTCTCTCAGAACAAAATGGCTAACTGCCCCTCTACAGCCTGATCTCTGTGTTACAACAGAGTGTGTTGGTCTATTTCACATAATATGCTACTAACTTCAGACCGTTTGTTTATGTTCAATTGATCTTATGTATACTAGTTAGAAAGATACAGAAATATGTGAAATTATTTTAGACTATAATGCTTTTAACATATCATTCAGTAAGCCTAATTTACAAAGCTGGCACACACAAGCGCACATTTTGATAACTGCAGTGAACAATTATTAACTGGGCATCTAAGCACATAGGTCTATAATGAACAGAAGTGTATGCCCGTTGGTGTCCAAGCTGACTAGCTAGATCAATAAGGGGAGAACACAACCTTTAAATGACCTCAGCTCACGTCTCCTGGTGCTTTTACAGGGCAGCGTGTTTTTAATAAACTAGACCAATAAATAACCAGTTTTCCTCTCCATGAAACACCCAATGTCCCTCTGAGTGTGTTAAAGAGCATTGTTAGGCCTGGCTATACATTTCCTTTAGTAACAGCCTAGTAGTATTATATCAGAACATACATACCAATGAACATAATGTAGGCCTATTATTATATTCTATTTGGAAATAATATACCTGGTGATAAAGCCTACCCTTATGCACATTCCTGGACTTAATAAAATAGTTATCTATCATGGACTTAATAAAATAGTTATCTATTCTTGACTTAATAAAATAGTTATCTCTCCTTAACTTAATAAAATAGTTATCTATCATGGACTTAATAAAATAGTTATCTCTCCTGGACTTAATAAAATAGTTATCTCTCCTGGACTTAATAAAATAGTTATCTCTCCTTAACTTAATAAAATAGTTATCTATCATGGACTTAATAAAATAGTTATCTATTCTTGACTTAATAAAATAGTTATCTCTCCTGGACTTAATAAAATAGTTATCTCTCCTTGCAATATTGTGGACCGCCTGTGTATTTTTCAAGAGTGCGCATGACTGAGTGTATGCTTGTGTGACGGAGGGGGAGAGAAAGACAGACGAGGGGAGAGTTCTGTTCTTTCACTGCTCCATCCGGGAACTTTCGAATTAGCATTGACAGCCGAAGCGCAACTTTTCCCCAGGCAAAGTGAAATCAAGCCGCGCACTCGGACAAAATATAGTCCCCACTATTCAACAAAAAATTATCAAAAGAAAAATAAATCGACCATTTGGAGTGGATGCGTCGACGCGGCGTTATTTTTGGAGCGGATATGTCCAGGTGATGACACCTTTCCACCGTGTTTGGAGCACTTTGCTCAGCGGCGTAAAGTGAGTGATGAGCCCTCTACACAGTCAAGAAGCGAGAACTTGCTTTGCAGCCTGAGTAGTTCTTCTTTCGATTGTTATTGTCGCTTTAATAAAAAAAAAATTAACTTAAACTTCACATTGATTACATCGAAAGTGGTATAAAAGTGTTTTTGAAGTCGGAACATGGAACTACAATGTCTGCAAGAGGCGTTGAAAGTCGAGATCCAATGTCATCAGGTAAAACGAAACATCGTTATTTCTACCCTTACTTGTGGTCTTTTGAGCGAGAGGAAAAAATCTGCGGGGATCAAACGTCAGATGTTTGCTTTCCGAGCGAGAAAATAAGTATGTGCTCTGCTATGTTTCGCTTCTATGTGCGGTGACGCCATAACATGCACTTTCAGATGAGAGTGGGATACTTTTTAGAGTACTTTGTTATTGTCGAGGGTCTGTTTCGAGCAACAAGAACTGGGAGTAATAATGCGGTGGTCCTGTGTGGCGAGCAGGACGCGACCTGAATATTTATGAGCTGTAGAAACTGACTCGCTCTATGCTCGCTGCTTTCATCTTGCCTTACATACTAAACTCACTTTTCTAATTCCTCTTTCGTTCTTTTCTCCGGTTAGAAACTAGTTGCACAGATGAAGCAAGACCCGCAGGTAAATGTCTATTTCTGAAGCCTTGTACTCGTCCTCTAGACACGGCTTGTTACATTGGGAGTGTGGCAGAAAACTTTATCAGCATAAATCTCTTATTGTCTTGTAAGCCTGTTTACTTAGCAGAGTTTCCAGCTGCTTTGTCCTCAATGTGACTTTGGTTAATAACGCAACGACATAAGTTTGATGTGTCGACATTGTTAGGCTACACTTGGTGTTTTGGTCCCCTTTATAATCATATTATTACACTGATATTGTTTTGTTCAATTGTAGGATGGAGAGCTTAAGAAACAACTACATGAAAGGCACGACAGAATAACAGCCCTAAGCGAAAAACAAGTAAGAACCCCACGCATATGTTTTCTTTATTCTACATTATTGTAGGCCATATCATCATTCATGTCACGGCGTAGCCTTGTATTGTGTGAGACCGTTATGTTCAGGACCATGTGCTGCTTCCAAAGTAACGGGATTGATTTAGTCTTTGCTCCCCTAAAGTCGCTGTTGCAGAATTCCTCCGCGTATCTGGTGATTCTCTCCTCATTCTCTAAGTTGTGTAAGATGAAATGTTGAAAAATGTAGCGTCCATTTTGAGTAAGTCGACATGTTTCAGGAGATTAAGAAAGGAGATGCTCAAGTATCCGGTCTGCACTTTTTTACACATCAAGCATCAAGTTTTGATTATTCTGACTATTCATAGATATTCATCGCCGAATGAATACGTTTTTTGTTGCTTCTAAATGGACTTTATTTGTTACTTTATAGCCAGTCGTGGGGTATTATTTATTCTTGGTCACATGACGGTAAAGGATGCTTTTGATTCGATCGCAGCTTACACTTTCACTTTTTTTTACTACATCTAGTACCACATTGACCAAGGTTAACTTTTGGCTTCTAATAAGTGATTTAAACTTATTTGTATGTATTCCTAATTAGTATTTTGAAGGGTAAACTGAAACACTTGGTTAAAGTACAGCTCTTCCGCCCTTAGAAGGGGAGCTATTTTTCAGCACCACAGAACAGATGCCGTTGAACGCTTAAAGTCACAATGCTCATTCTCCTCTGCCTGGCTCAATTTATGAAGTTACCGAAGCCATTAAGGAACACAAAACAGACACATGAAGTCCAAATATATATTGTAGAAGTCAAATCCATCGATGTAGAATAATTGTAGTTCGTTATAAAGCGTTTTGCGTTAGCCTAAGTTAGATTGATCCTGTTTCTTCAGGAATGCAGTTTTCAGCACTTGAGCAAAGAACAGCGCCTTGATGTTTTCACCATTTGCTGTTGAACGTTCTCTGTAAAGCAACAGCGAAAATCATTTAGGCAGCTAGTGTAGTTTTACGATGCTTTGTTTTCACGTAGTTCATTAACAATTTGCATGAGGTTGATCTTTTCAGTGCATGTATTTGTTGTAGTGTTCTCGTAAAGCGCCTCAGTTTGGTAGTGGATGGATGCTTCCATTTTGTGCCGAGAAGGGGTGTTGGTTTCTTCCCAACATGGAGAAAAAGTCTGCGGAGTTTCTCGGAGGGGGGATGGGCCCCATTCATGCCGAACATTACCATTTTGATTGCTTTGATGCTGTTTTTGGAGGAGGGGGAGGGGAGAGAGAAAAGAGAGAGCACGAGTCAGCAGCAGCACATCCTGGGATGATTATTCACTGTTTAGCGTCGATTCTCCTTCCTTTATTAGCGGAATATGACCTCTAGTTTACTCTGCTCTAGCGATGCTGCTGCCAGAGATTTTACACCGTTATGGTTATTTTTTTGTAGGGCACTGACATTACATATCACCTGAAGAATAGGCTACAGCTTTGTTGACTTTTGTTTAAGTCAAAGTTGAGATGTTAAAAATAGCCTTTGTTACGTCAACATATTTAGAATATTTAGACTTATTTTCCTTTATTTTTCTTATATCGTTTAAATAAAAGTTTATTGCTTGAGTGGCTTTTGTTGTATAAAAAACGAAATAAAATGAACAAGTAGCTTCCTCAATGAAAATGCTACTTAACATAGTGATGATATAGTCACCCAGACATTATAATGCATATGCCAATGTTTTGTATGCCTCACCAAATGTATATTATAGTGCACAACATACATGACCTGATACTTCAGCACCTTGGAGAGCAGATGCTCCACTGACAACCTCTTCTGACGTTGGCTAGTAAATACTAGTCCCTCTATTAAACCAAACTACTCTTCAAACATGAGTCAACAAGTATACAGTATGGATCATATGTCTATGAGGATGCAGGCCTGTGTGTGTGTTGCTATCCTGGCTTTGTTGAAGGATGATGTAAATACAGAGAGAAGCAGTTTGATGAAGGATGATGTGAATACAGACAGAAGTAGTTTGTTGAAGGATGATGTGAATACAGACAGAAGTAGTTTGATGAAGGATGATGTGAATACAGATATAATCAGTTTGTTGAAGGATGATGTGAATACAGACAGAAGTAGTTTGATGAAGGATGATGTGAATACAGATATAATCAGTTTGTTAAAGGATGATGTGAATACAGATATAATCCGTTTGTTGAAGGATGATGTGAATACAGACAGAAGTAGTTTGATGAAGGATTATGTGAATACAGATATAATCAGTTTGTTGAAGGATGATGTGAATACAGAGAGAAGCAGTTTGATGAAGGATGATGTGAATACAGATATAATCAGTTTGTTGAAGGATGAAGTGAATACAGATATAATCAGTTTGTTGAAGGATGATGTGAATACAGACAGAAGTAGTTTGATGAAGGATGATGTGAATACAGATATAATCAGTTTGATGAAGGATGATGTGAATACAGAGAGAAGCAGTTTGATGAAGGATGATGTGAATACAGATATAATCAGTTTGTTGAAGGATGATGTGAATACAGATATAATCAGTTTGTTGAAGGATGATGTGAATACAGATATAATCAGTTTGTTGAAGGATGATGTGAATACAGATATAATCAGTTTGTTGAAGGATGATGTGAATACAGATATAATCAGTTTGTTGAAGGATGATGTGAATACAGATATAATCAGTTTGTTGAAGGATGATGTGAATACAGAGAGAAGCAGTTTGATGAAGGATGATGTGAATACAGATATAATCAGTTTGTTGAAGGATGATTTGAATACAGAGATAAGCAGTTTGATGAAGGATGATGTGAATACAGATATAATCAGTTTGTTGAAGGATGATGTGAATACAGATATAATCAGTTTGTTGAAGGATGATGTGAATACAGACAGAAGCAGTGAAACTACAAACGGCAACAGAACTCATTAAAACACAAAATGGAGTTGCTCTGTTTGAATCATTCCTGTCAGTCAGAAGTGTTTGCATCCCAAATGGCACCCTATACCCTATATAGCTCTGGTCAAAAGTAGTGCACTACATAGGGAATAGGATGCCATTTGGGACTCAGACTCAGTGTGACCTTGTGTTACCTTCAGGGACAAACAAAGACAGACAGACAGCTCTATTCCTTATCCTAGTTTAGTACTGAGAGACAGACAGACAGCTCTATTCCTTATCCTAGTTTAGTACTGAGAGACAGACAGCTCTATTCCTTATCCTAGTTTAGTACTGAGAGACAGACAGCTCTATTCCTTATCCTAGTTTAGTACTGAGAGACAGACAGCTCTATTCCTTATCCTAGTTTAGTACTGAGAGACAGACAGCTCTATTCCTTATCCTAGTTTAGTTAACCTGACTCCAATGTTAACCTGACTCCAGCTGATTTCAATGGACTGCCACTCTGTCAGACTGACTGTAAAGTAGGCCTCCTTTATGGGTTTATCTGTTTCCTGTTTAACCAAGGTTGCTGTTAGGGGGAACAGGAAGGGTTTATCTGTATCCTGTTTAACCAAGGCTGCTGTTAGGGGGAACAGGAAGGGTTTATCTGTATCCTGTTTAACCAAGGCTGCTGTTAGGGGGAACAGGAAGGGTTTATCTGTATTCTGTTTAACCAAGGCTGCTGTTAGGGGGAACAGGAAGGGTTTATCTGTATTCTGTTTAACCAAGGCTGCTGTTAGGGGGAACAGGAAGGGTTTATCTGTTTCCTGTTTAACCAAGGCTGCTGTTAGGGGGAACAGGAAGGGTTTATCTGTATTCTGTTTAACCAAGGCTGCTGTTAGGGGGAACAGGAAGGGTTTATCTGTATCCTAATTGACATAATTTGAGTCAATTGGAGGTGTACCTGTGGATGCATTTCAAGGCCTACCTTCAAACTCAGTGCCTCTTTGTTCGACATCATGGGAAAATCTAAAGAACTCATCCAAGGTACCACGTTCATCTGTACAAACAATAGTATGCAAGTATAAACACCATGGGACCACGCAGCCATCATACCGCTCAGGAAGGAGACGCGTTCTGTCTCCTAGAGATGAACGTACTTTGGTGCCAAAAGTACAAATCAATCTCAGAACAACAGCAAAGGACCTTGTGAAGATGCTGGAGGAAACAGGTACAAAAGTATCTATATCCACAGTAAAACAAGTCCTATATTGACATAACCTGAAAGGCTGCTCAGCAAGGAAGAAGCCACTGCTCCAAAACTGCCATAAAAAAGCCAGACTACGGTTTGTAACTGCACATGGGGACAAAGATCGTACTTTTTGGAGAAATGTCCTCTGGTCTGATGAAACTAAAATAGAACTGTTTGGCCATAATGACCATCGTTATGTTTGGAGGAAAAAGGGGGAGGCTTGCAAGCCGAAGAACACGGGGGTGGCAGCATCATGTTGTGGGGGTGTTTTGCTGCAGGAGGGTCTTGTGCACGTCACAAAATAGATGGCATCATGAGGAAGGAAAATTATGTGGATATATTGAAGAAACATCTCAAGACATCAGTCATGAAGTTAAAGCTGGTCGCAAATGGGTCTTCCAAATGGACAATGACCCCAAGCATACTTCCAAAGTTGTGGCAAAATGGCTTAAGGAGAACAAAGTCAAGGTATTGGAGTGGCCATCACAAAGCCCTGACCTCAATCCTATAGAAAATATGTGGGCAGAACTGAAAAAGCGTGTGCAAGCAAGGAGGCCTACAAACCTGACTCAGTTACACCAGTTCTGTCAGGAGGAATGGGCCAAAATTCACCCAACTTATTGTGGGAAGCTTGTGGAAGGCTACCTGAAACGTTTGATCCAAGTTAAACAATTTAAAGGCAATGCTACCAAATACTAATTGAGTGTATGTAAACTTCTGACCCACTGGGAATGTGATGAAAGAAATAAAAGCTGAAATAAAAAATTCTCTCTACTATTATTCTGACATTTCACATTCTTAAAATAAAGTGGTGATCCTAACTGACCTAAGACAGGGAATTTTTACGACTTCAACTGTAGGTAATAGGCTGTCATTTGGGACCAGTCTATGTGAAAGCACAGTATGTGGGTGTGGTTTATCTCCAGAGAGATCTGTTAGGAGAGGAGGAATGTGGCCCAGGGAACACTGCAATCTGACTGGTCTGTTCCACCTGTGGCAGTCTGTTAGAGGGGCTGTGATTGGTGGTAGAGGAGGTAGAGCCAGGCAGGGGGCGATGCTTTTGGCCCCAGAGGGTTAGGCCTGTGTGTAGACTACCCATGATGCCCTCTGTCTAAACAAGGTGTTTTAATTAAATGCCTGCAATTGTCTGTGTGGTTACGATGTCATAAGCAATAGTGTGTTTGTGCCCTCAGGATTTGTTGTTCAATATGCTGTCATCAGAGAGGTCAGGCTTTTAGGAGCACACATTAGAATGTGGACCTAAAAAAACTAAAGTACCTATCTATCTATCTATCTATCTATCTATCTATCTATCTATCTATCTATCTATCTATCTATCTATCTATCTATCTATCTATCTATCTATCTATCTATCTATCTATCTATCTATCTATCTATCTATCTATCTATCTATCTATCTATCTATCTATCTATCTATCTATCTATCTATCTATCTATCTATCTATCTATCTATCTATCTATCTATCTATCTATCTATCTATCTATCTATCTATCTACAGTGGGGAGAACAAGTATTTGATACACTGCCGATTTTGCAGGTTTTCCCACTTACAAAGCATGTAGAAGTCTGTAATTTTTATCATAGGTACTCTTCAACTGTGAGTGACGGAATCTAAAACAAAAATCCAGAAAATCACATTGTATGATTTTTAAGTAATTCATTTGCATTTTATTGCAAGACATAAGTATTTGATACATCAGAAAAGCAGAACTTAATATTTGGTACAGAAACCTTTGTTTGCAATTACAGAGATCATACGTTTCCTGTAGTTCTTGACCAGGTTTTCACACACTGCAGCAGGGATTTTGGCCCACTCCTCCATACAGATCCTTCAGGTTTCGGGGCTGTCGCTGGGCAACTGACTTTCAGCTCCCTCCAAAGATTTTCAATTGGGTTCAGGTCTGGAGACTGGCTAGGCCACTCCAGGACCTTGAGATGCTTCTTACGGAGCCACTCCTTAGTTGCCCTGGCTGTGTGTTTCGGGTCGTTGTCATGCTGGAAGACCCAGCCACGACCCATCTTCAATGCTCTTACTGAGGGAAGGAGGTTGTTGGCCAAGATCTCGCGATACATGGCCCCATCCATCCTCCCCTCAATACGGTGCAGTCGTCCTGTCCCCTTTGCAGTAAAGCATCCCCAAAGAATGATGTTTCCACCTCCATGCTTCACGGTTGGGATGGTGTTCTTGGGGTTGTACTCATCCTTCTTCTTCCTCCAAACACGGCGAGTGGAGTTTAGACCAAAAAGCTCTATTTTTGTCTCATCAGACCACATGACCTTCTCCCATTCCTCCTCTGGATCATCCAGATGGTCATTGGCAATCTTCAGACGGGCCTGGACATGCGCTGGCTTGAGCAAGGGGACCTTGCGTGCGCTGCAGGATTTTAATCCATGACGGCGTAGTGTGTTACTAATGGTTTTCTTTGAGACTGTGGTCCCAGCTCTCTTCAGGTCATTGACCAGGTCCTGCCGTGTAGGTCTGGGCTGATCCCTCACCTTCCTCATGATCATTGATGCCCCATGAGGTGAGATCTTGCATGGTGCCCCAGACCGAGGGAGATTGACCGTAATCTTGAACTTCTTCCATTTTCTAATAATTGCGCCAACAGTTGTTGCCTTCTCACCAAGCTGCTTGCCTATTGTCCTGTAGCCCATCCCAGCCTTGTGCAGGTCTACAATTTTATCCCTGATGTCCTTACACAGCTCTCTGGTCTTGGCCATTGTGGAGAGGTTGGAGTCTGTTTGATTGAGTGTGTGGACAAGTGTCTTTTATACAGGTAACGAGTTCAAACAGGTGCAGTTAATACAGGTAATGAGTGGAGAACAGGAGGGCTTCTTAAAGAATAACTAACAGGTCTGTGAGAGCCGGAATTCTTACTGGTTGGTAGGTGATCAAATACTTATGTCATGCAATAAAATGCAAATTAATTATTTAAAAATCATACAATATGATTTTCTGGATATTTGTTTTAGATTCCGTCTCTCACAGTTGAAGTGTACCTATGATAAAAATTACAGACCTCTTCATGCTTTGTAAGTAGGAAAACCTGCAAAATCGGCAGTGTATCAAATACTTGTTCTCCCCACTGTATCTACCTAAACAGTACTATTTCTACATTTCTGGCTGTAACAAACTGCAGCAGTTGGTCTACTCTGCTAGAACCCTACGCTGTGCTACAGTGGCTAGAAACCAGTAATTGGACATTTGAAAAGCTGTTCTTTCTCCCCAGTGGGGACTAATGATACAGCTCCTCTCTCCCATCCACTACCCCCCCCTCCCCTCCACTTTCCCCCTAGTCAGACCCAGGCCTGCTGGGCTGGGGTTAAAGGGTTCACCTGCCTCTACCTGGTCCCTCTATCAGCTGGCCGAGGTGTGTGTGTCTGTGTGTGTTTGTGTGTGTGTCTGTGTGTGCCTGTGTGTGTGTGTGTGTGTGTGTGCATGTTTGTGTTTGTGTATGTTCATGTGTGTGTGCCTGTGTGTGTGTGTGTGTGTGTGTGTGTGTGTGTGTGTGTGTGTGTGTGTGTGTGTGTGTGTGTGTGCATGTTTGTGTTTGTGTATGTTCATGTGTGTGTGTGTTGTACAGTTTTAGGATCCTGGCCAGTGTGTGTCAGGTGAGAGCTGAACTTTCCCAGCGTCTCAGACTAAACTCAGAATAATCCCATGATGTGTCATTAGAGTCTCCTGCTACAGGGGAGATTATACAGGCTGAGGCCCAAATGGCACCCTAGAGCCCTATCGACCCTGGTCAAAAGTAGTGCACTATATTGGGAATAGGGTGTCATTTGGGACACATTCACAGAGGAAGAGTTAGGGGGACCTCTGCTGCTCTCAGTATGTCTTTTAGTGTTACTGAGGACAGATTGTTACTGAGGACAGATTGTTACTGAGGACAGATTGTTAAGGATGTCAGATTGTTACTGATGACAGATTGTTCCTGAGGACAGATTGTTACTGAGGACAGTTTATTAGGGATGTCAGACTGTTACTGAGGACAGATTGTTACTGATGACAGATTGTTACTGAGGATAGATTGTTAGTGATGTCAGATTGTTAGTGAGGACAGATTGTTACTGAGGACAGATTGTTAGGGATGTCAGATTGTTACTGAGGACAGATTGTTAGGGATGCCAGATTGTTAGTGATGTCAGATTGTTACTGAGGACAGATTGTTAGGGATGACAGATTGTTAATTTAGAAAGGTTGACCTAATCAGATAAGAGGAAATTGCCTAGGATCAGAGAGCAGGGTCAGGCCCAGGATCAGAGAGCAGGGTCAGGCCCAGGATCAGAGAGCAGGGTCAGGCCCAGGATCAGAGAGCAGGGTCAGGCCTAGGATCAGAGAGCAGGGTCAGGCCCAGGACAGTGAAGATGGGCGGGGTGTGATTCTGACATCTAGCTAAACGAAGAGAGGACCATGGACATTCCACAGGGGAAATAAGGGAAACTCTTTGGGGTTACAAAACGTATAGCTGGGGAGGTGACACCTACAAGAGGGTGGTGACCGAAAGGATTGAAGAGTATAAGGTTAAGGTTTGTGAACTTTCTAAATGTGTGCACTCTGCTGACGGCATCCTTGGTATTAAACACTTGAAACTTATTTTGAGCTTTCAGTCTCAATTCCTTATTGCGAAGAGGTGGCAATAGCATTTTTCTTTTGAGCAATTGGCTCCTGCGTTTCTAGTTTCTTACCGACACCTCCTGCGATTCTAGTTTCTTACCGACACCTCCTGCGTTTCTAGTTTCTTACCGACACCTCCTGCGTTTCTAGTTTCTTACCGACACCGCCTGCGTTTCTAGTTTCTTACCGACACATCCTGCGTTTCTAGATTCTTACCGACACCTCCTGCGTTTCTAGTTTCTTACCGACACCGCCTGCGTTTCTAGTTTCTTACCGACACCTCCTGTGTTTCTAGTTTCTTACCAACACCTCCTGTGTTTCTAGTTTCTTACCGACACCTCCTGCGTTTCTAGTTTCTTACCGACACCTCCTGTGTTTCTAGTTTCTTACCGACACCTGCTGCGTTTCTAGTTTCTTACCGACACCTCCTGCGTTTCTAGTTTCTTACCGATACCTCCTGCTTTTCTAGTTTCTTACCGACACCTCCTGCGTTTCTAGTTTCTTACCAATACCTCCTGCGTTTCTAGTTTCTTACCAATACCTCCTGCGTTTCTAGTTTCTTACCGACACCGCCTGCGTTTCTAGTTTCTTACCGACACATCCTGCGTTTCTAGATTCTTACCGACACCTCCTGCGTTTCTAGTTTCTTACCGACACCTCCTGCGTTTCTAGTTTCTTACCGACACCGCCTGCGTTTCTAGTTTCTTACCGACACCTCCTGCGTTTCTAGTTTCTTACCGACACCTGTGTTTCTAGTTTCTTACCGACACTTGCTGCGTTTCTAGTTTCTTACCGACATCTCCTGCGTTTCTAGTTTCTTACCAACACCTCCTGCATTTCTAGTTTCTTACCGACACCTCCTGTGTTTCTAGTTTCTTACCGACACCTCCTGTGTTTCTAGTTTCTTACCGACACCTGTGTTTCTAGTTTCTTACCAACACCTCCTGCGTTTCTAGTTTCTTACCGACACCTCCTGCGTTTCTAGTTTCTTACCGACATCTCCTGCGTTTCTAGTTTCTTACCAACACCTCCTGCATTTCTAGTTTCTTACCGACACCTCCTGCTTTTCTAGTTTCTTACCGACATCTCCTGCGTTTCTAGTTTCTTATGACACCTCCTGCGTTTCTAGTTTCTTACCGACACCTCCTGCGTTTCTAGTTTCTTACCGACACCGCCTGCGTTTCTAGTTTCTTACCGACACATCCTGCGTTTCTAGATTCTTACCAACACCTCCTGCGTTTCTAGTTTCTTACCGATACCTCCTGCGTTTCTAGTTTCTTACCGACACCGCCTGCGTTTCTAGTTTCTTACCGACACCTCCTGCGTTTCTAGTTTCTTACCGACACCTCCTGCGTTTCTAGTTTCTTACCGATACCTCCTGTGTTTCTAGTTTCTTACCGACACCTCCTGTGTTTCTAGTTTCTTACCGACACCTCCTGTGTTTCTAGTTTCTTACCGACACCTCCTGTGTTTCTAGTTTCTTACCGACACCTCCTGTGTTTCTAGTTTCTTACCAACACCTCCTGTGTTTCTAGTTTCTTACCAATACCTCCTGTGTTTCTAGTTTCTTACCAATACCTCCTGTGTTTCTAGTTTCTTACCAATACCTCCTGTGTTTCTAGTTTCTTACCAATACCTCCTGTGTTTCTAGTTTCTTACCAATACCTCCTGTGTTTCTAGTTTCTTACCAATACCTCCTGTGTTTCTAGTTTCTTACCAATACCTCCTGTGTTTCTAGTTTCTTACCAACACCTCCTGTGTTTCTAGTTTCTTACCAATACCTCCTGTGTTTCTAGTTTCTTACCAATACCTCCTGTGTTTCTAGTTTCTTACCAACACCTCCTGTGTTTCTAGTTTCTTACCAATACCTCCTGTGTTTCTAGTTTCTTACCAATACCTCCTGTGCCCCATAAGGGCCATCTACCCTTTCTGTTTTATCCCTCAGTCATGTTTTTTGAGGTTGCTGAAAAAAAAGTATCTGTAGGAGAGTGAAGTTTCAATTTGTTTATGTGAAACCATTGTTGGAGAGGGGTACCCCAAAAGAGATTAAGGTTGCAGACTATTGGTAGTAGTTTGGGGGAAGGACTGTGACTAGGACATATCATTTTTATCATAGGTACTCTTCAACTGTGAGTGACAGAATCTAAAACAAAAATCCAGAAAATCACATTGTATGATTTTTAAGTAATTAATTTGTATTTTATTGCATAAGTATTTGATACATCAGAAAAGCAGAACTTAATATTTGGTACAGAAACCTTTGTTTGCAATTACAGAGATCATACGTTTCCTGTAGTTCTTGACCAGGTTTGCACACACTGCAGCAGGGATTTTGGCCCACTCCTCCATACAGATCCTTCAGGTTTCGGGGCTGTCGCTGGGCAATACGGACTTTCAGCTCCCTCCAAAGATTTTCTATTGGGTTCAGGTCTGGAGACTGGCTAGGCCACTCCAGGACCTTGAGATGCTTCTTACGGAGCCACTCCTTAGTTGCCCTGGCTGTGTGTTTCGGGTCGTTGTCATGCTGGAAGACCCAGCCACGACCCATCTTCAATGCTCTTACTGAGGGAAGGAGGTTGTTGGCCAAGATCTCGCGATACATGGCCCCATCCATCCTCCCCTCAATACGGTGCAGTCGTCCTGTCCCCTTTGCAGAAAAGCATACTGTGGGCCAAAATCTATATCCCACCTGAAAAACTCATACACTAAAACGGCATTATAAACATGTTCACAATTTCAGTGTCATTTCAGCCTCATAGTGTGGAAATAGCAATAACACAACAGGAACATCACGTTTTTGACTGCACCGCCCCTTTAATAATAGTTGATTATAATATTGTGTCCTCTGGCAGAGAGAGAGGCCTGCTTTCCAGAGTGTAACGTCCCATTAAAGATGAGCCTCAGGCCCTATACTCTGAGACACAGCCTGGGCTTGGAGTAGGTGAGCAGCCTGGGAGGCAGTGAGGCATCTGGACATGGGCACCACTCCAGTCCCTGGTCTGACACGGGCCTACAGGCCTGGCTCTGTGACTGGCATACTGATGAGCTAGAGACCAGGGGAGGGACAGAGGGTGTGTGAGTAGTGGCAGGCAGCAGATTCCATGGTAACTCTCCCTGGACAATAAATCTCTGTGTTATTGTCTCCCTACACTCCTCTAGCTCCACAGTGTCCCTGTCTGCCTCCCAAATGGCACCTTAATCCCTATATAGTGCACTACTTTTGACCACAGTCCCGGACGGCAGACTCAGTTAAGACAAAGGGAGGAGGGGTGTGTCTCTTTGGTGCGCAATCTTTAATGTTAAGGAAGTCTTAAGGTTCTGCTCGCCTGAGTTAGAGTACCTCATGATAATCTGCAGACCACTCTATGTACAGAGAGTTTTCATCTATATTATTCGTAGCTGTCTATTTACCACCACAAACAGATGCTGGCACTAAGACTGTACTCAATAAGCTGTATATGGCCATAAGTAAACAAGAAAATGCACATTCAGAGGCTGCGTTTTTCTTGGCCAGTGATTTTAATGCAGGGAAACGGAAATCCATTTGACCTCATTTCTACCATCATGACACCTGTGCAACTAGAGGTGAAAAAAATAATCTTTACTCCACACACAAAAAAGCATACAAGGCTCTCCCTCGCCCTCCCTTTGGCAAATCTGACCATAACTCTATCCTCCTGCTTCCTGCTTACAAGCAGAACAGGATTGTTTCGCTAGGACAGATTGAAATATGTTTTAAAATGTTTTATTTAACCTTTATTTAACTAGGCAAGTCAGTTAAGAACAAATTCTTATTTCCAATGACGGCCTCCCACGGCCTCCCCTAACCCGGACGACGCTGGGCCTTTGTATTTTATGTAAGGTCTCCTCAGACCCTTCAGACCAGGCAAATCAGACCCTTTTGTAAGCCCATTCCTTTAATCACACAGCTAGGCTGGAGGCATAGAGAAGGTCTGTGTCTGTGTGTCTGTGTGTGTGTTTTTCTCTGACTAATTAAACACTTTGCCATGACTCCTCCACTGGTAGACTCCTCACAGCTACCCATAATGCAATGCAAGGTAGACAGAGGGGAGGATGTCTATCTAGCTGTCTGAATTCTCATACTATTGTACCGTTTACTGTTCTAAGGCAAGTTCTAAGGCCTGTTCTTTATTAGAAGGAGGGAGAATTCTAAGTTCTAAGGCCTGTTCTTTATTAGAAGGAGGGAGAGTTCTATGTTAGAACAGTGGAACATAGAACTCTCACTCTCACATTCGTTCTTTATTAGAAGGAGTGAGGGTTCTATGTTCTAAGGCCTGTTCTTTATTTGAAGGAGTGAGAGTTCTATGTTCTAAGGCCTGTTCTTTATTTGAAGGAGGGAGAGTTCTAAGTTCTAAGGCCTGTTCTTTATTAGAAGGAGTGAGTGTTCTAAGTTCTGAGGCCTGTTCTTTATTAGAAGGAGTGAGAGTTCTAAGTTCTAAGGCCTGCTCTTTATTAGAAGGATTGAGTGTTCTAAGTTCAAAGGCATACTACTGACAGGATACTAATATACAGTCCTGAGTGAATGACTACGTAAGTTCAGTCCAAGAATTACTTACAATATTGCACGTGATATGATATAACAACTGTACATGAATATGTACATACAGTCTTGAATGAATGAGTGCTGAATGAATAAGTCCTGAGTGAATGAGTGATTACAGACCAGAGTTACTCATGGATGGATGGATGCCTAATTGTTAAACTAGGTCCTAACACCCCAACAGTTCCAGGTCTATGTTGCCGACGGCACGGCACCCCGGTGAGGCATTAAATAGTCTAATAGCCGCCGGCAGGAAGGACCTCCTGTAGCGCCTCTCTGGCACACCGTCGTGGGATCAGTCTGTGACTGAAGGTGCTCCTCTGCATCATAACCATGGCATGCAGAGGGTGGGTGATGTTGTCCACGATGGCCAGCAGGTTGGCCAGGATCCTTCTCTCCACCACCTCCTCTAGAGTGTCAAGGTTAATCCCCAGAACAGAGCTATTCCTGATCATTCCCACATCCATCCCCTGTATAGGGACTGCAGTCAGTTGGGCCTTGGTTCTCCTGAAGTCCACCACCATCTCCTTCGTTTTGCTGATATTGAGCTGAAGGTGGTTCTGCTCACACCACAACACAAAGTAATTGATTGCGTTCCTGTACTCCTCCTCCTGCCCTCCCCAGATGCACCCTACAATTAAGGAGTCATCCGAGAACGTCTGTAGGTGGCATGTTTCAGAGTTATATCTGAAGTCTGAGGTGTAGCCGCACAAATTGTGGCCTACCGGTCAGGTAGTCCGTAACCCAGGAGACTAAGGGTGCTTCCACTTTCATCCTCCTCATCTTCTCACCCAGTAGCAGGGGCTGAATGGTGTTGAAGGCATTGGAGAAGTCAAAAAACATAACCCTCACAGTGCAACCTGCGTTGTCCAGGTGAGAGTAGGCCCTCTGCAGAAGGTAGATGATTGTTGAGCTGGTATGCAAACTGCAGGGGGTCCAGTGATGTACACACCAGGGGTCTGAGGTGAGCGAGGACTAACCTTTCCAGGGTCTTCATGATGTGACACACAGCTGTAACAACATGTAACCCTAATGACTCTGGATAAGAGCGTCCTCTAAATGACTAACATGTAACAACATTTAACCCTAATGACTGGATAAGAGCGTCCTCTAAATGACTAACATGTAACAACATGTAACCCTAATGACTCTGGATAAGAGGGTCCTCTAAATGACTAACATGTAACAACATGTAACCCTAATGACTCTGGATAAGAGCATCCTCTAAATGACTAACATGTAACAACATGTAACCCTAATGACTCTGGATAAGAGCGTCCTCTAAATGACTAACATGTAACAACATGTAACCCTAATGACTCTGGATAAGAGGGTCCTCTAAATGACTAACATGTAACAACATGTAACCCTAATGACTGGATAAGAGCATCTTCTAAATGACTAACATGTAACAACATGTAACCCTAATGACTCTGGATAAGAGCGTCCTCTAAATGATTAACATGTAACAACATGTAACCCTAATGACTCTGGATAAGAGCGTCCTCTAAATGACTAACATGTAACAACATGTAACCCTAATGACTCTGGATAAGAGCGTCCTCTAAATGACTAACATGTAACAACATGTAACCCTAATGACTCTGGATAAGAGCGACCTCTAAATGACTAACATGTAACAACATGTAACCCTAATGACTCTGGATAAGAGCGTCCTCTAAATGACTAACATGTAACAACATGTAACCCTAATGACTCTGGATAAGAGCGTCCTCTAAATGATTAACATGTAACAACATGTAACCCTAATGACTCTGGATAAGAGGGTCCTCTAAATGACTAACATGTAACAACATGTAACCCTAATGACTCTGGATAAGAGCATCTTCTAAATGACTAACATGTAACAACATGTAACCCTAATGACTCTGGATAAGAGCGTCCTCTAAATGACTAACATGTAACAACATGTAACCCTAATGACTCTGGATAAGAGCGTCCTCTAAATGATTAACATGTAACAACATGTAACCCTAATGACTCTGGATAAGAGGGTCCTCTAAATGACTAACATGTAACAATATGTCTCCCTAATGAAGCTGTATTCATCTGAGACCCTCCTACTGTGACTGAACAGCAGCTGTATTCATCTGAGACTCTCCTACTGTGACTGAACAGCAGCTGTATTCATCTGAGACCCTCCTACTGTGACTGAACAGCAGCTGTATTCATCTGAGACTCTCCTACTGTGACTGAACAGCAGCTGTATTCATCTGAGACTCTCCTACTGTGACTGAACAGCAGCTGTATTCATCTGAGACTCTCCTACTGTGTTTTGTTCTAGCTAGTCTCCCTGGTCTTTAGCCTCTGTCCCTTTTCCTAGTCTTTTATTCGCTCTATCTCTCTCTCCCTCTCCCCCTGCCTCTCTCTCTCTCTCCCTCTCTCTCTGTGTCTCTGCTTGTGAGCGGGTGAAGAGGTGTGCAAGGCTGTCCTCTCTCAGCTAAACAATAGAGGCAGTCAGGCAACACTGATGTTACAGCAGAGAGAGGTCAATTATAGGACAGAGACACATCAATGTTATGTTAGTTAGTCTGACAGGAGAGACAGAGACACATCAATGTTATGTTAGTTAGTCTGACAGGAGAGACAGAGACACGTCAATGTTATGTTAGTTAGTCTGACAGGAGAGACAGAGACACATCAATGTTATGTTAGTTAGTCTGACAGGAGAGACAGAGACACATCAATGTTATGTTAGTTAGTCTGACAGGAGAGACAGAGACACATCAATGTTATGTTAGTTAGTCTGACAGGAGAGACAGAGACACATCAATGTTATGTTAGTTAGTCTGACAGGAGAGACAGAGACACATCAATGTTATGTTAGTTAGTCTGATCATACTTTGTTATTGAAAGGAAACCATTTGATATATTAGTGCTTAAACGTCTTCCTCAGAGGATCACATCCTGTTTCTGCCATCTCGTCCTTGTCAAAACTGTTTCTTTGAGAAATAGTTATGGTTTGTGTTTCTATTCAACCTTGTAGCCCCAAGGTGGTTGAACTCCACTGTTCCACTGAGAACTGGTTCCATCCTTTAGTACCAGGGTAGGCAACTAGGTTCAGCCGCAGGACGATTTTAGTCGGAGCGCAAGGTCGGGGGCTGAAATATAACAGAATTATAATAATTTGTGAACTGCCAATTGACCACAACTAAGCCCAAAAAGAGATTGTATTTGAAAATATCAATAATTTCCTACCTTGATGACATTGAGACACGATCACAGCTCTTTCTTTGTTAGTAGGAATAATGGGGAACAGATTTCCTACATTTAATTAATTTTAGCTGAATTACTGGTGATTTTAGAGTATTTTTTGGACAGGAGAGACAGAAAATAAATTTTTATTTAAAACGTGGGTCCACTGGGTCTGTGGGCCGCCTGTTGCCGACCCCTGTTCCAGTAGGATCATGATAGATAAATAATGCAACACAAACGTTCAATAAAGGGAAGTCTCTCAGTCTCTCTCTCTCTCTCTCTCTCTCTCTCTCTCTCTCTCTCTCTCTCTCTCTCTCTCTCTCAGATCTGATCTTCCCACAGATCTGTATGGTAGCTCAAGGCATCGCTGCTATATCACACAGATAATGCCTTTCTAGTTTGCCCAAAATATAATCCTTCAAAATCCTTCTTAATCAAAGCGCTTGGTGACACAAACATTTGCTTTGGAAAACGGTCGGCCGGGCGAAAGACACAGAATAATGGAACAAAACGGCACAGAGAATGTTTCAAACTGTCTATATTTGGGAGCTATATGGAAGATTTAGTAATAGGGATTATTTCAGGGTAGGAAGAGATAAACTGTCAAACTGCGTCCCAAATGGTACCCTATTCCCTACATACTGCACTACTTTTGAGCAGAGCTATGGGCCCTGAGTCAGAGTTCACTGACTAGATTCTGAGGCCTACAGTAAACCATTATTGTAGGCCTTCCTATAGGCCTTCTGGTTTGACAAAACATTATTCATCAAACGTACAGTATCCTCTTTAAGGCAATGACAAAATGAGTGACATCTAAGAGAGTCACCATGTCAGTCAGTCAGAACAGCTGAGTAGTGAGTTGTGTTGTCACCATGGAAGGGTGTTGTATTTGATGTGGGGGTTTCTTCCGTAACAGAGAGGCCTGTGGGAGGAGGGGGGAGGGGCTTGGTGGCAGAGAGGGGATATCTTTACAGTCTCATACAGACCCCTCCTACACTCCTTGAAAAAAGGGTTCTTAATGGGTTCTACATGGAACCCAAAATAGTTCTGCCTGGAACCAAAAAGGGTTCTTCAAAGGGTTCTCCTATGGGGACAGCCAAAGAACCCTTTTTTTCTAAGAGTGTACTACTGAATATTCTGTTGTGTATTCTAGAACAGTCTATGTTTTCTGTCTGTTTTTTTAGGAATGTAGTTTCCTGTGTGTTTCCTCATATCACTTCAATTATAGAACAATTCCTGACCTTCTATCCATTTCAAATGAGGAAGTATCTATGGGCCTCACAGATTCATGCTGCTTTCTAAGACAGGTCTGTGTGTTGTTTAGAGAAAGACTACTTTATAAAATGTTAGTTCCTCTTCCTCCTCATTATTCTAGCACCGCCCTCTGAGCACTTCTCACTGCTGGAACTAAGCTGCATATCAACCAGACATTACCATGGTGCTGGAACTAAGCTGCATATCAACCAGACATTACCATGGTACTGGAACTGAGCTGCATATCAACCAGACATTACCATGGTGCTGGAACTAAGCTGCATATCAACCAGACATTACCATGGTACTGGAACTGAGCTGCATATCAACCAGACATTACCATGGTACTGGAACTGAGCTGCATATCAACCAGACATTACCATGGTGCTGGAACTAAGCTGCATATCAACCAGACATTACCATGGTGCTGGAACTGAGCTGCATATCAACCAGACATTACCATGGTGCTGGAACTGAGCTGCATATCAACCAGACATTACCATGGTGCTGGAACTGAGCTGCATATCAACCAGACATTACCATGGTGCTGGAACTGAGCTGCATATCAACCAGACATTACCATGGTGCTGGAACTGAGCTGCATATCAACCAGACTTTACCATGGTACTGGAACTGAGCTGCATATCAACCAGACATTACCATGGTGCTGGAACTGAGCTGCATATCAACCAGACATTACCATGGTGCTGGAACTGAGCTGCATATCAACCAGACATTACCATGGTGCTGGAACTGAGCTGCATATCAACCAGACATTACCATGGTACTGGAACTGAGCTGCATATCAACCAGACTTTACCATGGTACTGGAACTGAGCTGCATATCAACCAGACATTACCATGGTACTGGAACTGAGCTGCATATCAACCAGACATAAAAAGTTATTCAAAGGGTTCTCCTATGGGAACAGCCGAAGAACCCTTTAAGGTTCTAGATAGCACCTTTACTTCTAAGAGTGTACTTGTCAACGTGTTCTGTCTGTTGTCCTGTCCTCTTAACATCTACTGAACATTATCATGGTTGTGAGCTAATGACAACAGGCTGAATGGACCCTTCAACTACATGCAGCATAATAGGGCATTATTCCTTAAGCACCCTGTTAAGATATTAAACCCAGTGAGTGTTGTTGTGCTGCCAGGGAGATGTGGCGTGGATCTCTGCGTCCATTTGGAACACAGCCTATATCTGAGTCACTTTTCTCAGAATAAACACAACTGTTTATCCTACATTGATGACCTACCTGTGAGTCACCAGCTGAGGAGAGATGCTGTTAGAGGTGAGGCACTAGACTAGAGGACAGAAAGGCAGGTCTGAGAACAGCTGAGGAGAGATGATGTTAGAGGTGAGGCACTAGACTAGAGGACAGAAAGGCAGGTCTGAGAACAGCTGAGGAGAGATGATGTTAGAGGTGAGGCACTAGACTAGAGGACAGAAAGGCAGGTCTGAGAACAGCTGAGGAGAGATGATGTTAGAGGTGAGGCACTAGACTAGAGGACAGACAGGTTGCTGTGGTAACCTGACATTGATGAACATGATGGGCAGAGAGGAGACTACAGAGGACTAAAGTAGCTAAATCCTGACGCCTTCTTCACAACAATTGAACCTCTCTCCTTGAAGTTCTTGATGATCCGATAAATGGTTGATTTAGGTGCAATCTTACCAGCAGCAATGTCCTTGCCTGTGAAGCCCTTTTTGTGCAAAGCAATGATGACGGCACGTGTTTCCTTGCAGGTAACCATGGTTGACAGAGGAAGAACAATGATTTCAAGCACCACCCTCCTTTTAAAGCTTCCAGTCTGTTATTCTGACTCAATCAGCATGAAAGAGTGATCTCCAGCCTTGTCCTCGTCAACACTCTCACCTGTGTTAACGAAACAATCACTGACATGATGGCAGCTGGTCCTTTTGTGGCAGGGCTGAAATGCAGTGGAAATTTTTATTTGGGATTAAGTTAATTTTCATGGCAAAGAGGGACTTTGCAATTAATTGCTTTCATCTGATCACTCTTCATGACATTCTGGAGTATATGCAAATTGCCGCTGTGACCCATTTCTTCAACCTGAAACTTTTCTTGGGCGAGAGGACACTCAAGCCCTCAGTCCTCATAGCCTTTTGCACTGACCTCACAGACCTCACAGAGTCAGGAAAATGGGACTCCAGAACCATCTTGTTCTTACCTTTAGTGTCAGTCAAACACTTAGACTGCTCCCTCACCGTATAGGTAGGGCCTGCCACCTGACTGGCTGTTAGCACCCAACTCAGAGAGCAGTCGGAGTAGGACATCTCCTTACACTCCTCTTCACTCGATTCCCCTACCTCCTCTTCTTCCTGTCCCAGCACCGTACTGACCTGCACTCCCTACTTACTCAGGCCCTGCTACCCAACGCCAGGTGAAACACCCTGGGACACCAGCCCCTCCTCCACCACACCAACCACACCTTTCCTCACACCCTTTTTCTTCTTTGGCGTGATCAGCCCCTCAGCCCCACCAGCATGCTTATTAGATCCCTCCTTACTCACACCTTCCACTAACCTAGCATCAGCGACCACACCACTCCCCTCGTTCACAACAATAGGATTTCCCACCACACCCTCCACAACCGTCCCCACTGCAACAGCACTGCCCACTGACACCACCACCTCCGTACCAACAACATCACCGGTTGACACCCTGGGCTGCGCACCATCACTCAAACCAGCTACACTCTCCCGGGTACTACAACCCCGCCTGGTTTGCTGCCCCAAACCAGAGCAACAACCGGTCACAACAGGGAACTCCCCCTCCTTCACTACCGTCTGGATACTTCGTCTGGCATCACAAGTGGTTGCTCTCCCTGTCCTTGAGTCCTGTGCAGACATGCAAACTTCTTATGCCCCAGGTCACCACATTCAGAACACGGCAGACTGTCCATACTAGCAAAGCCCGCGTACACACCATCCCCGTGACGGATCTTAACATGGACATTAAGCTGCTGATCCGTATTGTCGCCTCGGGTATCGGAACCAGCGACCTTTCGGTTACTGGCTCAATGCTCTAACCGCTAGCCTACCTGCCTAGGCAAGTCAGTTTAGAACAAATTCTTATTTACAATGACGACCTACACCGGTCAAACTCGGACAACGCTAGGCCAATTGTGCGCCGCCCTATGGGTCTCCCAATCACGGCCGGTTGTGATACAGCCTGAATTCGAACCAGGGTGTCTGTAGTGACGCCTCTAGCACTGAGATGCAGTGCCTTAGACCGCTGCACCACTTGGGAGTGGTGTAGCCGCTGCCTGACACAGTCTAGATTTCCACAGTGTGTGTAGATGCTGCCTGACCCAGTCTACTCTGACGCTTGGCTCTGCTGAAATAGTTTTTGTGATCTGTGACAGTGGCTGACAGGTAGAGCTCTCTCTCTCACACACCATTTGTTTCATTTGCCTGTGTCTAATGAAAAGGCAATTTGCCGTGTGATAGTGTTGAGATTGAGTGGGACTGGACCACATGGAGACAGGGAGAGGAGAGGAGAGGAGAGGAGAGGAGAGGAGAGGAGAGGAGAGGCACATCCATTTATCCTCTCCTCTCCTCTCCTCTCCTCTCCTCTCCTCTCCTCCTTTACTGAACCAATAAGAAAGCACCCTGTTAAATATAAAACCTACCAGCCCTCCTTTTCTGAACCAATAAGAAAGCACCTTGTTGAATACAAAACCTACCAGGCTCCATTTACTGTGTTTTCGCTTTGTTAAAGAATGAAGCGCTGTGTTTCCTGACAGATAGATGCTAAAACATCCTGCCCACCTAAGTGTTCCTGTGTAAAGTTCATTTCAGAAAAGCAATGTCTTTAGAAACACCTCTCTCTCTCTCTCTCTCTCTCTCTCTCTCTCTCTCTCTCTCTCTCTCTCTCTCTCTCTCTCTCTCAATTTTAGGGTTTTATTGGCATGGGAAACATACTGTTAGACAGGTCTGTGTGTTGTTTATGTTAACAAAACCAAAGCAAGTGAAATAGATAATTAACAAAAGTGAAATAAACAATAAAAATTAACAGTAAACATTACACTCAGAGAAGTTCCAAAAGAATAAAGACATTTCAAATGTTATATTATGTTTAAGCGAGGTGTGTGTGTGTGTGTGTGTTTAAGCGAGGTGTGTGTGTGTGTGTGTTTAAGCGAGGTGTGTGTGTGTGTGTGTTTAAGCGAGGTGTGTGTGTGTGTGTTTAAGCGAGGTGTGTGTGTGTTTAAGCGAGGTGTGTGTGTGTTTAAGCGAGGTGTGTGTGTGTGTGTGTGTGTTTAAGCGAGGTGTGTGTGTGTTTAAGCGAGGTGTGTGTGTGTTTAAGCGAGGGGTGTGTGTGTGTGTTTAAGCGAGGTGTGTGTGTGTGTTTAAGCGAGGTGTGTGTGTGTTTAAGCGAGGTGTGTGTGTGTGTGTTTAAGCGAGGTGTGTGTGTGTTTAAGCGAGGTGTGTGTGTGTTTAAGCGAGATGTGTGTGTGTGTGTTTAAGCGAGGTGTGTGTGTGTGTGTGTTTAAGCGAGGTGTGTGTGTGTGTGTTTAAGCGAGGTGTGTGTGTGTGTGTTTAAGCGAGATGTGTGTGTGTGTGTTTAAGCGAGGTGTGTGTGTGTGTGTTTAAGCGAGGTGTGTGTGTGTGTGTGTTTAAGCGAGGTGTGTGTGTGTGTGTTTAAGCGAGGTGTGTGTGTGTGTTTAAGCGAGGTGTGTGTGTGTGTGTTTAAGCGAGGTGTGTGTGTGTGTGTGTTTAAGCGAGGTGTGTGTGTGTGTGTGTTTAAGCGAGGTGTGTGTGTGTGTGTGTTTAAGCGAGGTGTGTGTGTGTGTTTAAGCGAGGTGTGTGTGTGTGTGTGTTTAAGCGAGGTGTGTGTGTGTGTGTTTAAGCGAGGTGTGTGTGTGTGTTTAAGCGAGGTGTGTGTGTGTGTGTTTAAGCGAGGTGTGTGTGTGTGTGTTTAAGCGAGGTGTGTGTGTGTGTGTTTAAGCGAGGTGTGTGTGTGTGTGTGTTTAAGCGAGGTGTGTGTGTGTGTGTTTAAGCGAGGTGTGTGTGTGTGTGTGTTTAAGCGAGGTGTGTGTGTGTGTGTGTTTAAGCGAGGTGTGTGTGTGTGTGTGTTTAAGCGAGGTGTGTGTGTGTGTTTAAGCGAGGTGTGTGTGTGTGTGTGTTTAAGCGAGGTGTGTGTGTGTGTGTTTAAGCGAGGTGTGTGTGTGTGTGTTTAAGCGAGGTGTGTGTGTGTGTGTTTAAGCGAGGTGTGTGTGTGTGTGTTTAAGCGAGGTGTGTGTGTGTTTAAGCGAGGTGTGTGTGTGTGTGTGTTTAAGCGAGGTGTGTGTGTGTGTGTGTTTAAGCGAGGTGTGTGTGTGTTTAAATAATGAGTGCAGCGTAACGACAGTCTAAAAGAGTGATGGAGAAAGAGTTGGTCTGTGGAGGAGAAACATGGTGGTGATAGTTAACTGTTCTGTTGTGGCCATACAGCCCAGGCTTTTAACATACTAGCACTGAATGAGCATTGGATGTATTTCCCCTAGGCACCCTATCAGCTATGCAGGCCCTGGTCAGAAGTAGTGCACTACATAGGGAATAGGGTGCCATTTCTTGAGGCAGCCAGAGAGAAATCCATCCTGTTCTAAGTGACAGAAGGTGTGTGTGATGGCAGGACAGAGTATACGGTAAAAACAGGAACCAGATTTATCACATTCATGTCAGTTTAATTTCAGTACTGCAATTCATTATGGAGAGGAGAGAGTGTCCGTATCCCAAATGGCACCTTGTTTCCTATGTAGTGCACTACCTCTGGTAAAAACAAAAACAAACTGTGCACTACATAGGAAATAGGGTGCCATTTGGGACAATACATTTCTCTGCTTTGTTATTCGCTCCACCGGTGCCCCGGACTGGGCACCGGTGGAGCGGACTGCTCCGGCACTGGAGCGACGTGGACGACCGGCCCCGGACTGGGCACCGGTGGAGCGGACTGCTCCGTCACTGGAGCGACGTAGATGACCGGCCCCGGACTGGGCACCGGTGGAGCGGACTGCTCCGGCACTGGAGCGAAGCAGACGACCGGCCCTGGACTGGGCACCGGTGGAGGAGGCTCCAGGCCTTGAGCTGTGGCTGGAGGCTCCGGGACGCTGACCTTCGCTGGAGGTGGCGTGGCGCTGACCTTCGCTGGAGGTGGCGTGGCGCTGACCTTCGCTGGAGGTGGCGTGGCGCTGACCTTCGCTGGAGGTGGCGTGGCGCTGACCTTCGCTGGAGGTGGCGTGGCGCTGACCTTCGCTGGAGGTGGCGTGGCGCTGACCTTCGCTGGAGGTGGCGTGGCGCTGACCTTCGCTGGAGGTGGCGTGGCGCTGACCTTCGCTGGAGGTGGCGTGGCGCTGACCCTCGCTGGAGGTGGCGTGGCGCTGACCCTCGCTGGAGGTGGCGTGGCGCTGACCCTCGCTGGAGGTGGCGTGGCGCTGACCTTCGCTGGAGGTGGCGTGGCGCTGACCTTCGCTGGAGGTGGCGTGGCGCTGACCTTCGCTGGAGGTGGCGTGGCGCTGACCTTCGCTGGAGGTGGCGTGGCGCTGACCTTCGCTGGAGGTGGCGTGGCGCTGACCTTCGCTGGAGGTGGCGTGGCGCTGACCTTCGCTGGAGGTGGCGTGGCGCTGACCTTCATTGGAGGCCTCGGGCTGCTGACCTTTACTGGAGGCCTCGGGCTGCTGACCTTCACTGGAGGCCTCGGGCTGCTGACCTTTACAGGAGACCTCAGGCTACTGACCGTCACAGGAGGCCTCGGGCTGCTGACCTTCTCCGGAGACCTCAGGCTGGATGCCATGCCCACCCTGGGCACCGACGCAAAGGTGGTCTTCAGCCCTGCAGCTGGTCTGGCTGTCGGCCCCAGACTGGGCACCGACACGCAATGGAGCTCCTGCTCCACAGCGGGACTGAACGTCGTGCCCACCCTGGGCACCGACGCAGAGATGGTTTCCAGCCCTCTGGTTGGGCTGGCTGTCGGCCCCAGACTGGGCAACGACGCGCTATGGAGCTCCTGCTCCACAGCGGGGCTGAACGTCGTGCCCACCCTGGGCACCGACGCAGAGATGGTTTCCAGCCCTCTGGTTGGGCTGGCTGTCGGCCCCACACTGGGCACCGACGCGCTATGGAGCTCCTGCTCCACAGCGGGGCTGAACGTCGTGCCCACCCTGGGCACCGACGCAGAGATGGTTTCCAGCCCTGTGGTTGGGCTGGCTGTCGGCCCCAGACTGGGCACCGACGCGCTATGGAGCTCCTGCTCCACAGCGGGGCTGAACGTCGTACCCACTCTGGGCACCGACGCAGATATGGTCTCCAAACACAGAGCTGCGCTGTCGACCCTCGCAGTAGGCTCCGTGTGAGGAATGGGTGAGCGCGTCACTGCTCTGCTGCGAGGCGCAGGCACGGGCCGTACCAGGCTGGGGAAACGCACCGTTGGGCTGGTGCGTCTAGCTGGCACGGGTCGCTCCGGGCTGGAGACACGCACCATAGGTTGGGTGCGAGGAGTAGGCACAGACCGTACCGGGCTGGGGGAACGCACCACTGATCTGGTGCGAGTAGCTGGAACGGGCTGTACCTGGCTGGGGAAACGCACCGTTGGGTCGGTGCGTTGAGCTGGCACGGGTCGCGCCGGGCTGGGGAAACGCACTGTTGGGTTGTTGCGTTTTGCTGGCACGGGGTGCGCCGGGCTGGGGAAACGCACCGTTTGGCTGGTGCGCGGAGCAGGCGCGGGCCGTACCGGGCTGGGGAAACGCACCGTTGGCTGGGTGCGTTTAGCTGGTACGGGTCGCTCCGGGCTAGTGTTGCGCACCGATGGTGTGGTGCGCTGAGTCGGTCTCCTCTTCCTCCGACTCTGGACCTTCGCTGGAGGTGGCGTGGCGCTGACCTTCGCTGGAGGTGGCGTGGCGCTGACCTTCGCTGGAGGTGGCGTGGCGCTGACCTTCGCTGGAGGTGGCGTGGCGCTGACCCTCGCTGGAGGTGGCGTGGCGCTGACCCTCGCTGGAGGTGGCGTGGCGCTGACCCTCGCTGGAGGTGGCGTGGCGCTGACCCTCGCTGGAGGTGGCGTGGCGCTGACCTTCGCTGGAGGTGGCGTGGCGCTGACCTTCGCTGGAGGTGGCGTGGCGCTGACCTTCGCTGGAGGTGGCGTGGCGCTGACCTTCGCTGGAGGTGGCGTGGCGCTGACCTTCGCTGGAGGTGGCGTGGCGCTGACCTTCGCTGGAGGTGGCGTGGCGCTGACCTTCGCTGGAGGTGGCGTGGCGCTGACCTTCATTGGAGGCCTCGGGCTGCTGACCTTTACTGGAGGCCTCGGGCTGCTGACCTTCACTGGAGGCCTCGGGCTGCTGACCTTTACAGGAGACCTCAGGCTACTGACCGTCACAGGAGGCCTCGGGCTGCTGACCTTCTCCGGAGACCTCAGGCTGGATGCCATGCCCACCCTGGGCACCGACGCAAAGGTGGTCTTCAGCCCTGCAGCTGGTCTGGCTGTCGGCCCCAGACTGGGCACCGACACGCAATGGAGCTCCTGCTCCACAGCGGGACTGAACGTCGTGCCCACCCTGGGCACCGACGCAGAGATGGTTTCCAGCCCTCTGGTTGGGCTGGCTGTCGGCCCCAGACTGGGCAACGACGCGCTATGGAGCTCCTGCTCCACAGCGGGGCTGAACGTCGTGCCCACCCTGGGCACCGACGCAGAGATGGTTTCCAGCCCTCTGGTTGGGCTGGCTGTCGGCCCCACACTGGGCACCGACGCGCTATGGAGCTCCTGCTCCACAGCGGGGCTGAACGTCGTGCCCACCCTGGGCACCGACGCAGAGATGGTTTCCAGCCCTGTGGTTGGGCTGGCTGTCGGCCCCAGACTGGGCACCGACGCGCTATGGAGCTCCTGCTCCACAGCGGGGCTGAACGTCGTACCCACTCTGGGCACCGACGCAGATATGGTCTCCAAACACAGAGCTGCGCTGTCGACCCTCGCAGTAGGCTCCGTGTGAGGAATGGGTGAGCGCGTCACTGCTCTGCTGCGAGGCGCAGGCACGGGCCGTACCAGGCTGGGGAAACGCACCGTTGGGCTGGTGCGTCTAGCTGGCACGGGTCGCTCCGGGCTGGAGACACGCACCATAGGTTGGGTGCGAGGAGTAGGCACAGACCGTACCGGGCTGGGGGAACGCACCACTGATCTGGTGCGAGTAGCTGGAACGGGCTGTACCTGGCTGGGGAAACGCACCGTTGGGTCGGTGCGTTGAGCTGGCACGGGTCGCGCCGGGCTGGGGAAACGCACTGTTGGGTTGTTGCGTTTTGCTGGCACGGGGTGCGCCGGGCTGGGGAAACGCACCGTTTGGCTGGTGCGCGGAGCAGGCGCGGGCCGTACCGGGCTGGGGAAACGCACCGTTGGCTGGGTGCGTTTAGCTGGTACGGGTCGCTCCGGGCTAGTGTTGCGCACCGATGGTGTGGTGCGCTGAGTCGGTCTCCTCTTCCTCCGACTCTGGACCGGCGCTGGAGGCACCGGACTGGGAACTGGCGCTGGAGCACGACTGTCCCTGTCGTGCCTACTCCATCGCCAATCCCCATCCTGTGAGGGTTCCTCCGGGAACCCCCACGAGTGAGGGAACAGAAGCACATCGTCGTCGTCTTCCTCCGACTCCTCTCTGTACTCCCGTTCCCACGGCTGTAGGGGCTCCTCCTGGAACCCCCACGAGTGCAGTGGTTGGGGCTCTTCTCCCTCGATCCCCGACCACCCCCATAGCCCCCCCCCAAAATCCGTTTGAGGGGTTTTCTGGGCTCCAGGCTGGTCCTCAACCCTAGCCCGGTGACGTGTCCTCCGTCTCCGGCGCCTCGGCTGCTCCGGAGCCCAGCCTTCCTCCACCGAGCGATAATAGGAGTGTTCCTCCTCGGTAATTTTCCCCATACCGAGGAGGATATCTCCTAATGTTATTCCCCGTTGCGTCCCAGGGTGGTGGATCATTCTGTCACGGTGCGTAGTATTAATGGGACGATATACGGAGCGCTGGTGAAGAGTCATCCTTTTTATTTTTCGGAGTTGGTATCACGAAGCACGAAAATACAAAAGGAGAGAAATAAACAAAAAACCACGATTACTAAAACAAACACAGTGACTTACTTGCTGGGCTACATGCAGTGCAGACAAGCAGGAACAATGATCCACACACAGGTGGCTGTGTGTGGAGTCTAAATACTATCCCCAATCAGAGACAACGCTATACAGCTGTCTCTGATTGGGGATGATCATCTCCCTAATAATGTGTGATGACTTGGTTGTGTGCCTCTCTCCTCCCCTAGGTGGGAGTAAGAGGCCTTACCACAACCAAGCCATCACACATACTATATACATTTTACAGACACAGTAGCTCGTTCGAAGGTAAGACCCAGGTGCAGACAACGTCGGAATAACAAATGTTTATTATACCAACAGGAGTAGGCAAAAGACAGGTCAGGGGCAAGCAGAGTTCGGTAATCCATAGTAGGGGGGTAAAGGTACAAGACGGCAGGCAGGCTCAGGGTCGGAGCAGGCAGACATTGAAATGACTAAAGCCACATTAAAAGTGTGTAGAGATGATAATGGATCTACATTTAAAGACTCTGCACTGTGTCCAGCTTGATAACAGTCATTTATAGTCTCTTCACTCTGTCCAGCTTGATAACAGTCACATATAGTCTCTTCACTGTGTCCAGCTTGATAACAGTCATTTATACTCTCTTCACTCAGTCCAGCTTGATAACAGTCATTTATACTCTCTTCACTCAGTCCAGCTTGATAACAGTCATTTATAGTCTCTTCACTCAGTCCAGCTTGATAACAGTCATTTATACTCTCTTCACTCAGTCCAGCTTGATAACAGTCATTTATAGTCTCTTCACTCAGTCCAGCTTGATAACAGTCATTTATAGTCTCTTCACTCAGTCCAGCTTGATAACAGTCATTTATACTCTCTTCACTCAGTCCAGCTTGATAACAGTCATTTATAGTCTCTTCACTGTGTCCAGCTTGATAACAGTCATCTATAGTCCCTTCACTCTGTCCAGCTTGATAACAGTCATTTATAGTCTCTCCACTCTGTCCAGCTTGATAACAGTAATTTATACTCTCTTCACTCTGTCCAGCTTGATAACAGTCATTTACATTGCATTCGGTAAAGTATTCTGACGCCTTCACTTTTTCCACATTTTGTTACGTTACAGCCTTATTCTAAAATGGATTAAATAGTTTTTTCCCCTCATCAATGTCATGATGCTGCCACCACCATGCTTCACCGTAGGGATGTTGCCAGGTTTCCTCCAGACGTGACGCTTGGCATTCAGGCCAAAGAGTTCCATCTTGGTTTCATCAGACCAGATAATCTTGTATCTCATGGTCTGAGAGTCTTTAGGTGCCTTTTGGCAAACTCCAAGCAGGCTGTCATGTGCCTTTTACTGAGGAGTGGCTTCCGTCTGGCCACTCTACCATAAAGGCCTGATTTGGTGGTGCTGCAGAGATGGTTGTCCTTCTGGAAGGTTCTCCCATCTCCACAGTGACCATCTGGTTCTTGGTCGATTGCTCACTTTGGCGTGGCGACCAGCTCTAGGAAGAGTCTTGGTGGTTCAAAGGTTCTTCCATTTAAGAATGATGGAGGTCACTGTGTTCTTTATGATGGAGGTCACTGTGTTCTTTATGATGGAGGTCACTGTGTTCTTTATGATGGAGGTCACTGTGTTCTTTATGATGGAGGTCACTGTGTTCTTTATGATGGAGGTCACTGTGTTCTTTATGATGGAGGTCACTGTGTTCTTTATGATGGAGGTCACTGTGTTCTTTATGATGGAGGTCACTGTGTTCTTTATGATGGAGGTCACTGTGTTCTTTATGATGGAGGTCACTGTGTTCTTTATGATGGAGGTCACTGTGTTCTGCAGCCTAGATCTCAGTGTTATGGAGGTTTCATCTTAGCCCTGTGATGATAATGTGCAGTGATGATAAT
>CM042421.1:1388302-1395802 GCA_023634145.1 Thymallus thymallus
ATCTCATTACAACAGACTCCATCTCATTACAACAGACCCCATCTCATTACTACAGACTCCATCTCATTACAACAGACTCCATCTCATTACAACAGACTCCATCTCATTACAACAGTCTCCATCTCATTACAACAGACTCCATCTCATTACAACAGACTCCATCTCATTACAACAGACTCCATCTCATTACAACAGACCCCATCTCATTACAACAGACTCCATTACAAGAGATAACTACACTAGTTATCTGTCTAAATTAGGCTTCTCTACTCTAGACTGAACCCATCCAGACTACACTAGTTATCTGCCTAAATTAGGCTTCTCTACTCTAGACTGAACCCATCCAGACTACACTAGTTATCTGTCTAAATTAGGCTTCTCTACTCTAGACTGAACCCATCCAGACTACACTAGTTATCTGTTTAAATTAGGCTTCTCTACTCTAGACTGAACCCATCCAGACTACACTAGTTATCTGTCTAAATTAGGCTTCTCTACTCTAGACTGAACCCATCCAGACTACACTAGTTATCTTGTCTAAATTAGGCCTTCTCTACTCTAGACTGAACCCATCCAGACTACACTAGTTACAACAGACTCCATCTCATTACAACAGACCCCATCTCATTACAACAGACTCCATCTCATTACAACAGACTCCATCTCATTACAACAGTCTCCATCTCATTACAACAGACTCCATCTCATTACAACAGACTCCATCTCATTACAACAGACTCCATCTCATTACAACAGACCCCATCTCATTACAACAGACTCCATCTCATTACAACAGACCCCATCTCATTACAACAGACCCCATCTCATTACAACAGACCCATCTCATTATAACAGACCCCATCTCATTACAACAGACCCCATCTCATTACAACAGACCCCATCTCATTACTACAGACTCCATCTCATTACAACAGACTCCATCTCATTACAAGAGACCCCATCTCATTACAACAGACTCCATCTCATTACAAGAGACCCCATCTCATTACAACAGACCCCATCTCATTACAACAGACTCCATCTCATTACAACAGACTCCATCTCATTACAACAGACCCCATCTCATTACTACAGACTCCATCTCATTACAACAGACTCCATCTCATTACAAGAGACCCCATCTCATTACAACAGACTCCATCTCATTACAACAGACTCCATCTCATTACAACAGACCCCATCTCATTACTACAGACTCCATCTCATTACAACAGACTCCATCTCATTACAACAGACCCCATCTCATTACAACAGACTCCATCTCATTACAACAGACTCCATCTCATTACAACAGACCCCATCTCATTACTACAGACTCCATCTCATTACAACAGACTCCATCTCATTACAAGAGACCCCAATCTCATTACAACAGACTCCATCTCATTACAACAGACTCCATCTCATTACAACAGACCCCATCTCATTACTACAGACTCCATCTCATTACAACAGACTCCATCTCATTACAAGAGACCCCATCTCATTACAACAGACCCCATCTCATTATAACAGACCCCATCTCATTACAACAGACCCCATCTCATTATAACAGACTCCATCTCATTACAACAGACTCCATCTCATTACAAGAAACCCCATCTCATTACAACAGACCCCATCTCATTACAACAGACCCCATCTCATTATAACAGACTCCATCTCATTACAACAGACCCATCTCGTTACAACAGACCCCATCTCATTACAACAGACCCCATCTCATTACAACAGACTCCATCTCATTACAACAGACTCCATCTCATTACAACAGACCCCATCTCATTACTACAGACTCCATCTCATTACAACAGACTCCATCTCATTACAAGAGACCCCATCTCATTACAACAGACTCCATCTCATTACAACAGACTCCATCTCATTACAACAGACCCCATCTCATTACTACAGACCTCCATCTCATTACAACAGACTCCATCTCATTACAAGAGACCCCATCTCATTACAACAGACCCCCATCTCATTATAACAGACCCCATCTCATTACAACAGACCCCATCTCATTATAACAGACTCCATCTCATTACAACAGACCCCATCTCATTACAAGAAACCCCATCTCATTACAACAGACCCCATCTCATTACAACAGACCCCATCTCATTATAACAGACTCCATCTCATTACAACAGACCCATCTCGTTACAACAGACCCCATCTCATTACAACAGACCCCATCTCATTATAACAGACTCCATCTCATTACAACAGACACGATCTCATTACAACAGACCCCATCTCATTACAACAGACCCCATCTCATTACAACAGACCCCATCTCATTATAACAGACTCCATCTCATTACAACAGACCCATCTCGTTACAACAGACCCCATCTCATTACAACAGACTCCATCTCATTACAACAGACCCCCATCTCATTACAACAGACCCCATCTCATTATAACAGACCCCATCTCATTACAAGAGATAACTACACTAGTTATCTGTCTAAATTAGGCTTCTCTACTCTAGACTGAACCCATCCAGACTACACTAGTTATCTGCCTAAATTAGGCTTCTCTACTCTAGACTGAACCCATCCAGACTACACTAGTTATCTGTCTAAATTAGGCTTCTCTACTCTAGACTGAACCCATCCAGACTACACTAGTTATCTGTTTAAATTAGGCTTCTCTACTCTAGACTGAACCCATCCAGACTACACTAGTTATCTGTCTAAATTAGGCTTCTCTACTCTAGACTGAACCCATCCAGACTACACTAGTTATCTTGTCTAAATTAGGCTTCTCTACTCTAGACTGAACCCATCCAGACTACACTAGTTATCTGTCTAAATTAGGCTTCTCTACTCTAGACTGAACCCATCCAGACTACACTAGTTATCTGTCTAAATTAGGCTTCTCCTATTCTAGCGATAGTTTAAGATGATGTGACTAAATAAGCTACAACTGGGGGAGTAGAAACTACTTTAGAAATGAAACTACTTTAGAAATGAAACTACTTTAGAAATGAAACTATTAAGCATGGATGTGTTGATTCTCGTAGCGTTCTAAAGTACCCCCAGTGAGGATGAGAGGGTTATTGTTTGGCTGTAGTCTCTCACTGAGGTTTGGTTATGCCCCTAGGTCTCTCCCCCTGCCCGGTCATAGAGCCGAGGGGCATCAACTCTCCATCTCTCCGCCCCCGCCCCCGGCAGGACAGCAGGGGTGGTGTGTGTAGAGTGCAGGGCTCACAGTGGGGGTTCTCTTTGTCCCCATGCAACCCCTGGGTTGACAGAGGAAGTCATCACATGTATCTGATTACAACTGACTGGTGTGGTAGAAGAGGTTTCTATAAATACACCTACAGCTTTTTTTTCTATTTGTAATATTATTATACTGTTGTCAAACCCTGAAAAGGTTTAGAAATGTGTCTTTGGTTTCCCAAGATAATTCATCATCTTCTAGTTCAGTTAGATTCCAGATTGTATTGTTGTTGGGTTCTGTGTTGTTGTAGAATCTACTTCCAAACTACCAGCAGTTGTTTATGGGTCCATCTGTGACGTGAGAGTTGATGTTCAGACTCCTGGATTAACAGCTTCAGATGTCAGTTGGTCTGTCAGTCAGTTGGTCTGTCAGTCAGTTGATCTGTCAGTCAGTTGATCTGTCAGTCAGTTGGTCTGTCAGTCAGTTGATCTGTCAGTCAGTTGGTCTGTCAGTCAGTTGATCTGTCAGTCAGTTGATCTGTCAGTCAGTTGATCTGTCAGTCAGTTGGTCTGTCAGTCAGATGATCTGTCAGTCAGTTGATCTGTCAGTCAGTTGGTCTGTCAGTCAGTTGATCTGTCAGTCAGTTGGTCTGTCAGTCAGTTGATCTGTCAGTCAGTTGATCTGTCAGTCAGTTGATCTGTCAGTCAGTTGGTCTGTCAGTCAGTTGATCTGTCAGTCAGTTGGATCTGTCAGTCAGTTGATCTGTCAGTCAGTTGATCTGTCAGTCAGTGATCTGTCAGTCAGTTGATCTGTCAGTCAATTGATCTGTCAGTCAGTTGGTCTGTCAGTCAGTTGGTCTGTCAGTCAGATGATCTGTCAGTCAGTTGGTCTGTCAGTCAGTTGATCTGTCAGTCAGTTGATCTGTCAGTCAGTTGATCTGTCAGTCAGTTGGTCTGTCAGTCAGTTGATCTGTCAGTCAGTTGGTCTGTCAGTCAGTTGATCTGTCAGTCAGTTGATCTGTCAGTCAGTTGGTCTGTCAGCCAGTTGATCTGTCAGGCAGTTGATCTGTGAGTCAGTTGGTCTGTCAGTCAGTTGGTCTGTCAGTCAGTTGATCTGTCAGTCAGTTGATCTGTCAGTCAGTTGGTCTGTCAGTCAGTTGATCTGTCAGTCAGGTTGGTCTGTCAGTCAGTTGTCTGTCAGTCAGTTGATCTGTCAGTCAGTTGGTCTGTCAGTCAGTTGGTCTGTCAGTCAGTTGATCTGTCAGTCAGTTGGTCTGTCAGTCAGTTGGTCTGTCAGTCAGTTGATCTGTCAGTCAGTTGGTCTGTCAGTCAGTTGGTCTGTCTGTTTTATTGTTGTTTACAAGCTTTTATAGTTTGTCTCCAAAGTTGTCTACTTAGTATTTTACGGAGCACAATAGTAGCCCCACACATACAGTCTCTGAAGTAGCAGCTCTCTCCATCTCTACCAGCCCCTTCCTGCACCAGCCCCTTCCAGCCCCTTCTCTACCAGCCCCTTCCTCTACCAGCCCCTTCCAGCCCCTTCCTCTACCAGCCCCTTCCTCCACCAGCCCCTTCTTCTACCAGCCCTTTCCTCCACAAGCCCCTTCTTCTACCAGCCCTTTCCTCCACAAGCCCCTTCCAGCCCCTTCCTCCACCAGCCCCTTCCTCTACCAGCCCCTTCCTCTACCAGCCCCTTCCTCTACCAGCCCCTTCAAGGCCCTTCCTCTACCAGCCCCTTCCTCCACCAGCCCCTTCCTCTACCAGCCCCTTCCTCTACCAGCCCCTTCCTCTACCAGCCCCTTCCTCTACCAGCCCCTTCCTCTACCAGCCCCTTCAAGGCCCTTCCTCTACCAGCCCCTTCCTCCCACCCAGCCCCTTCTTCTACCAGCCCTTTCCTCCACAAGCCCCCTTCCAGCCCCTTCCTCCACCAGCCCCTTCAAGGCCCTTCCTCTACCAGCCCCTTCCTCCACCAGCCCCCTCCAGCCCCTTCTTCCACCAGCCCCTTTCTCCACCAGCCCTTTCCTCCACCAGCCCCTTCCAGCCCCTTCCTCCATCTTCTGTGTTTGTGTTAGTATTTGGCGGTGTGTGGGCTCCTCTGGCCCTGCCGTTGTTTGGTGTGTGTGTGTGTGTGTGTGTGTGTGTGTGTGTGTGTGTGTGTGTGTGTGTGGTGTGTGTGTGTGTGTGTGTGTATGGTGTGTGTGTGTGTGTGTGTGTGTGTGTGTGTGTGTGTGTGTGTGTGTGTGTGTGTGTGTGTGTGTGTGTGTGTATGGTGTGTGTGTGTGTGTGTGTGTGTGTATGGTGTGTGTGTGTGTGTGTGTGTGTGTGTGTGTGTGTGTGTGTGTGTGTGTGTGTGTGTGTGTGTGTGTGTGTGTGTGTATGGTGTGTGTGTGTGTGTGTGTGTGTGTGTGTGTATGGTGTGTGTGTGTGTGTGTGTGTGTGTGTGTGTGTGTGTGTGTGTGTATGGTGTGTGTGTGTGTGTGTGTGTGTGTATGGTGTGTGTGTGTGTGCTCTTGTGACTACATCTGTCCCGGGCCTATTGTTAGCGGGAGTCCATCTGCTGGCCCCCAACGCGCGCACACACACACACACTCACTACACCACTCCTACACCATCACAGCCTCCTCCCCTCCTCCCTCCCTCCCTCCCTCACTTTCAAACTGCGCCAACGGGCCCTGGTCAAAATAGTGCACTATGAAGGGAAAAGGTTTCAGACACAGCCTCAAGCTCCATTTAAAATGTTCACTCTGCCATCCTCATCTCATTTAGCCAAGCACATGGCCCTTTAATATAGCCTGGATCCTGATCAGTGTGTTGTCTTGCCAGGGTTGGCTACCAGGCTATCCTTAATCTGCAGTAATCTAAAACTTCTACAGGCCAGGAAGGGTACAGACCCCAGAACTACAGAGAGAGAGAGAGAGAGAGAGAGAGAGAGAGAGAGAGAGAGAGAGAGAGAGAGAGAGAGAGAGAGAGAGAGAGAGAGAGAGAGAGAGAGAGAGAGAGAGAGAGAGAGAGAGAGAGAGAGAGAGAGAGAGAGAGAGAGAGAGAGAGAGAGAGAGAGAGAGAGAGAGAGAGAGAGAGAGAGAGAGAGAGAGAGAGAGAGAGAGAGAGAGAGAGAGAGAGAGAGAGAGAGAGAGAGAGAGAGAGAGAGAGAGAGGAGAGAGAGAGAGAGAGAGAGAGAGAGAGAGAGAGAGAGAGAGAGAGAGAGAGAGAGAGAGAGAGATTCCAATGTGTAAATCTCTCTATTTGGCCCTAAACAGAGAGTACACAGTGGCAGAGACCCCCTCAGCACTGCTCCATGGCCAAACAGAGTGATGCTGCTGAATGAATAAAGTGTCTGTTTCCCAGCAGGCCATATGGGAGACTAGCAGGGATAGAGAGGGTGAACTGAGGCCTAAGAAAGGGAAGATCAGCAGTCATCCTTCCTTCTGTTCTGTGCTTTCACTGAGAGACTGTTTGAGACAGAAATAGTCTTACAGTCCTGTTGGATTTATTTAAGGCCCACCAGATCATTTACGTTGATAGAGAGTTGATCGGTACTTTATTGATCCCCGAGGGGAAATTACTTCATCAAGTAGCTACAACAAAACACAGGGCAGGTGCAAAATGCCAGAACGAAATACACAAAAGACAGATACACGATATATGATACATAGAGCGGCAGTATGAAAAAGTAAAGAAATACAGTTGGTCTGTCAGCCAGTTGATCTGTCAGGCAGTTGATCTGTGAGTCAGTTGGTCTGTCAGTCAGTTGGTCTGTCAGTCAGTTGATCTGTCAGTCAGTTGATCTGTCAGTCAGTTGGTCTGTCAGTCAGTTGATCTGTCAGTCAGTTGGTCTGTCAGTCAGTTGGTCTGTCAGTCAGTTGATCTGTCAGTCAGTTGGTCTGTCAGTCAGTTGGTCTGTCAGTCAGTTGATCTGTCAGTCAGTTGGTCTGTCAGTCAGTTGGTCTGTCAGTCAGTTGATCTGTCAGTCAGTTGGTCTGTCAGTCAGTTGGTCTGTCTGTTTTATTGTTGTTTACAAGCTTTTATAGTTTGTCTCCAAAGTTGTCTACTTAGTATTTTACGGAGCACAATAGTAGCCCCACACATACAGTCTCTGAAGTAGCAGCTGGGATAGAGAGGGTGAACTGAGGCCTAAGAAAGGGGAAGATCAGCAGTCATCCTTCCTTCTGTTCTGTGCTTTCACTGAGAGACTGTTTGAGACAGAAATAGTCTTACAGTCCTGTTGGATTTATTTAAGGCCCACCAGATCATTTACGTTGATAGAGAGTTGATCGGTACTTTATTGATCCCCGAGGGGAAATTACTT
>CM042421.1:1400802-1405802 GCA_023634145.1 Thymallus thymallus
ATGCAAATAAATATCTTCTTGCCCAGAAGAAGGACTCAACCAAGACAGAAGGATTAGTTTTATTCGTTGTTTCTCTGAGTGGCATCAGATTATTCTGTTCAGCAATTCTAACCAAACCTAGATGCCCTCTATCTCATTGCGCACACAGAACTATCAGGACCATCTTCATGTGGCCCAAGGCCTGCCTCGCTGTCTGCCTGCCTCTCTGTCTGCCTGCCTCTCTGTCTGCCTGCCTCTCTGTCTGCCTGCCTCTCTGTCTGCCTGCCTCTCTGTCTGCCTGCCTCTCTGTCTGCCTGCCTCTCTGTCTGCCTGCCTCTCTGTCTGCCTGCCTCTCTGTCTGCCTGCCTCTCTGTCTGCCTGCCTCTCTGTCTGCCTGCTGTCCGTTATGATCCACTAAATAAGACACACACACTTTGTGACGTTGGCTGGAACATGCAATGAAACGGGCCAGAAATACTGACATTGTCCAGTCTTAATTGTCCCAAACCGGTTGCCCTGTTTTCCATTCTGGGCTTTTTGTGGCTCTATGGCAATGGTGTCTAGATGGAATGTGTACTTGTGGTCCTGGCAACAGAATCTTTTTGGAACACCATTATTTTTGTCTTACTGAGATTTACTGTCAGGGCCCAGGTCTGACAGAATCTGTGTGATCTACAGTGGGGAGAACAAGTATTTGATACACTGCCGATTTTGCAGGTTTCCCCACTTACAAAGCATGTAGAAGTCTGTAATTTTTATCATAGCTACTCTTCACTGTGAGTGACGGAATCTAAAACAAAAATCCAGAAAATCACATTGTATGATTTTTAAGTAATTAATTTGCATTTTATTGCATGACATAAGTTGCAATACAGGTGTGCCAAGCTTGTAGTATCAGACCCAAGAAGACTTTAATCGCTGTCAAAGGTGCTTCAACAAAGTACTGAGTAAAGGTTCTGAATACTTATTTAAATATAATATTGATGAGGGGAAAAAACTATTTAATCAATTTTAGAATAAGGCTGTAACGTAACAAAATGTGGAATACCTTCTGAGAGGGTGGGGCTCAGCTGCATCCCTGTCTCACCCCACGACCTTGTAGAAAGAAATGTGTGTTTTTTTGCTGATTTTAACCGCATACTTGTTGTTTGTGTACATGGACTTTATAATGTTGTATGTTTTTCCCCAAACACAGCTTTCCATCATTTCATATAGCAGACCCTCATGCCAAATTGAGTCAAAAGCTTTTTTGAAATCAACAAAGCATTTCTCACTCTCTCTCTCTCTCTCTCTCTCTCTGAGAAATGCTCACTAACAGGGATGTAAACATATTTGTGAACACAATTTGAGAGAAATAAGCTTTTAGTTTGTATGGATCTTTTATTTCAGCTCATGAAACATGGCACCAACACTTTACATGTTGTGTTTATTTTTGTGTTCAGTATAGGGGTAAAAGTGACTAGTCAATCAGGATAGATAGATAGATAGATAGATAGATAGATAGATAGATAGATAGATAGATAGATAGATAGATAGATAGATAGATCGATACTTTATTGTTCCTAGAGGGGGCATGTCTTCGTCAAGCAGCTACGAAAAAACAGAGTAGCAGCAGTGTTGGTAGTTGAGGTAATATGTACATGTAGGTAGGGGTAAAGTGACTAGTCAATCAGGATATATAATAGACAGAGTAGCAGCAGTGTATGTGAAGAGTGTGAAAGTGTGTGTGTGGTGTCAATATGCATGTGTGTGTGTGTTTTGCTCGTGTGAGCGTATGTTGTGTGTAGTATGTGTGAGTGTGTGGGTATAGTCCAGTGAATGTACAAAAAGCCAGTGCAAAAGTCCTGTGTGTTCCAGTGTTGTGTTCTACATGTGTTCCAGTGTTCTACATGTGTTCCAGTGTTGTGTTCTACATGTGTTCCAGTGTTGTGTTCTACATGTGTTCCAGTGTTGTGTTCTGCATGTTTCCAGTGTTGTGTTCTACATGTGTTCCAGTGTTCTACATGTGTTCCAGTGTTGTGTTCTACATGTGTTCCAGTGTTGTGTTCTACATGTGTTCCAGTGTTGTGTTCTACATGTGTTCCAGTGTTGTGTTCTACATGTGTTCCAGTGTTGTGTTCTGCATGTTTCCAGTGTTGTGTTCTACATGTGTTCCAGTGTTCTACATGTGTTCCAGTGTTGTGTTCTACATGTGTTCCAGTGTTGTGTTCTACATGGGTTCCAGTGTGTTGTTGGACTTCCTCATGAAGTCATCCTGGCAGTGCCACCATGGCCTGCTGCTTATCACCAGGGCACAGAGAGAGAGAGAGAGATAGGTCTGGCCCTACGCCCTGAGAAACCCTGCCACCCTGGAGCTATGCCCAGAGAGAGGCACCCTGCCTGGGGGAGAGCAGCAGGGGGAGCAGGGGTCCTGGTGCTTCAATATGGAGCTTCATCCAAAACACACAACATACAGCATAGAGAGCCAAGAGCCACCCCCTCCTGGGTGACCCCATCTCAGCTGGGTTAGGGTCCTGAGGGGAGCCCACCTGCTTGATTATTAAAACAGTGGACCTGAAGGCCCACATCTGCTGTGGCAGACCTTCTCTCCAAAACAGGACAGCCTATAGCTCCAGAAGCATCAATGCTAGTTGCTGAGATGCTAAAGAACAGGTCTCAGTGAGATCTACCACAGTACTGCCTCCCACAGCTGGAGGTGGAGAACAGGTCTCAGTGAGATCTACCACAGTACTGCCTCCCACAGCTGGAGGTGGAGAACAGGTGAGATCTAGAGGAATATTCCATAGAATCATCACCAGCTCTCAGAGATAGTTAGAGAGAGAAGAAAAAGTGTCTGGAAGAACACTGGGCTAACGTGAGAGAAGCCTGTTACCCTTGTAGCCAGACCAGCCAGAAGACTGGGCTGACGTGAGAGAAGCCTGTTACCCTTGTAGCCAGACCAGCCAGAAGACTGGGCTGATGTGGGTGTATGTGTGTGTGTGTGTGTGTGTGTGTGTGTGTGTGTGTGTGTGTGTGTGTGTGTGTGTGTGTGTGTGTGTGTGTGTGTGTGTGTGTGTGTGTGTGTGTGTGTGTGTGTGTGTGTGTGTGTGTGTGTGTGTGTGTGTGTGTGTGTGTGTGTGTGTGTGTGTGTGTGTGTGTGTGTGTGTGTGTGTGTGTGTGTGTGTGTGTGTGTGTGTGTGTGTGTGTGTGTGTGTGTGTGTGTGTGTGTGTGTGTGTGTGTGTGTGTGTGTGTGTGTGTGTGTGTGTGTGTGTGTGTGTGTGTGTGTGTGTGTGTGTGTGTGTGTGTGTGTGTGTGTGTGTGAGGATGAAATGTGTGGTGCTAGCACTGGAAGACCAAACAAGATATGGAGGAAAATGGTTCATTAAGACAGAGACCCTTAAAAAAACATGAAGGAACCTTCACTCGCACATTTTTTTTTTACCTTTATTTTACTAGGCAAGTCAGTTAAGAACAAATTCTTATTTTCAATGACGGCCTAGGAACAGTGGGTTAACTGCCTTGTTCAGAGGCAGAACGACAGATTTTTACCTTGTCAGCTCGGGGATTCAATCCAGCAACCTTTCGGTTACAGGCCCAACACTCTAACCACTGGGCTACCTGCCGCCCCGGCAGGGAATAGTCTGTGAACATTCTTTCAGGGTCACTTCTTCTGTTCTCCTCCAATCACAAGGCTTCGTCAGAGAGCAGCCAATCCCTGCCTGCCATAGCAGACGCATACACATACAGTATGACATTTACACACGCAGTATGTTAACTTCGCCAAAGCAAGTGAAATAGATAATAAACAAAAGTGAAATAAACAATAGAAATGAACAGTAAACATTACACTCAGAAGTTCCAAAAGAATAAAGACATTTCAAATGTTATATTATGTTTATATACAGTTGAAGTCGGACGTTTTCATACACTTAGGTTGAAGTCAATAAAACTCATTTTTCAACCACTCCACAGATTTCATGTTGGTTAGGACATCTACTTTGTGCCTGACTCAGTTACACCAGTTCTGTCAGGAGGAATGGACCAAAATTCAGCTTGTGGAAGGCTACCCGAAACGTTTGACCCAAGTTAAACAATTTAAAGGCAATGCTACCAAACACTAACTGAGTGTACGTAAACTTCTGACTCACTGGGAATGTGATGAAAGAAATAAAAGCTGAAATAAATCACTCTCTACTATTATTCTGACATTTCACATTCTTAAAATAAAGTGGTGATCCTAACTGACCTCAGACAGGGAATTTTTACTAGGATTAAATGTCAGAAATTTATTTGACTAAGGTTTATGTAAACTTCCGACTTCAACTGTATACAGTGTAACAGTGTAACAATGTGGGCCAGGTCACAGTTGTAAATGAGAACTTGTTCTCAACTGGCCTACCTGGTTAAATAAAGGTGAAATAAAAATAAAACAAATAAAAAATTTGCTAATAGTTAAAGTACAAAATGGGAAAATAAATAAACATAAATATGGGAACAACATTGTTATGTAAGGTTTAGGAATCTCTCTCTCTCTCTCTCTCTCTCTCTCTCTCTCTCTCTCTCTCTCTCTCTTTCTCTCCTCTCCAGGAGGGTGGGGGATTTTCCCTGTCTCCTCTCCTCCTCTCCTCCATATAAGAGGGTTTAAATGAGTGACCTTTGAGACAACCAGAGGGTCCCGGGGTTGGCTACACAGCAGGCTACAGAGGGCTGAGCGTCCTAAAGAAGCCTAGTGAATAGCCTATAGAGACTGGGGTTGAATCCCAAATGGCACCCTATTCCATATATAGTGCACTTATTTTGACTGGGGCCCATAGGTCCCCCATAAGGCTCTGGTCAAAAGTAGTGCACTACATAGGGAATGGGGTGCCATTTGGGACTCAGCCTGGGACTGAGGCAGCCTGTGGATTACATTGATCTCCTGAAACAATGGAGCCCACCACCCCACCAACCCAGCGACCCAAAGACCCACTGCTGCACTCATTGTGAAAGTCCCTATTCACACTGGAGTGGAAATGGAGGGGTGTGTGTGTGTGTGTGTGTG
>CM042421.1:1410802-1530802 GCA_023634145.1 Thymallus thymallus
AGTAGAGGGGGTGGGGTTTGAGGGGGTGGGGGTAGAGAAACAGGGGAGTAGAGGGGGTGGGGTTTGAGGGGGTGGGGGTAGAGAAACAGGGGAGTAGAGGGGGTGGGGGTAGAGAAACAGGTGTAGAGTGGGTGGGGCTAGAGGGGGTGGGGGGGTAGAGAAACAGGAGTAGAGGGGGTGGGGTTAGAGGGGGTGGGAGTAGAGAGACAGGGGTTGGGGGTCTATTGGAATGGGGCGGGGGGTCATTATGAGGTCTGGTTACAACCCTGTCTCTACCACTGATCTACCTCAGTCTGGTTACAACCCTGACTCTACCACTGATCTACCTCAGTCTGGTTACAACCCTGACTCTACCACTGATCTACCTCAGTCTGGTTACAACCCTGACTCTACCACTGATCTACCTCAGTCTGGTTACAACCCTGACTCTACCACTGATCTACCTCAGTCTGGTTACAACCCTGACTCTACCACTGATCTACCTCAGTCTGGTTACAACCCTGACTCTACCACTGATCTACCTCAGTCTGGTTACAACCCTGACTCTACCACTGATCTACCTCAGTCTGGTTACAACCCTGACTCTACCACTGATCTACCTCAGTCTGGTTACAACCCTGACTCTACCACTGATCTACCTCAGTCTGGTTACAACCCTGACTCTACCACTGATCTACCTCAGTCTGGTTACAACCCTGACTCTACCACTGATCTACCTCAGTCTGGTTACAACCCTGACTCTACCACTGATCTACCTCAGTCTGGTTACAACCCTGTCTCTACCACTGATCTACCTCAGTCTGGTTACAACCCTGACTCTACCACTGATCTACCTCAGTCTGGTTACAACCCTGACTCTACCACTGATCTACCTCAGTCTGGTTACAACCCTGACTCTACCACTGATCTACCTCAGTCTGGTTACAACCCTGTCTCTACCACTGATCTACCTCAGTCTGGTTACAACCCTGACTCTACCACTGATCTACCTCAGTCTGGTTACAACCCTGTCTCTACCACTGATCTACCTCAGTCTGGTTACAACCCTGACTCTACCACTGATCTACCTCAGTCTGGTTACAACCCTGTCTCTACCACTGATCTACCTCAGTCTGGTTACAACCCTGTCTCTACCTCAGTCTGGTTACAACCCTGTCTCTACCTCAGTCTGGTTAAAACCCTGTCTCTACCTCAGTCTGGTTACAACCCTGTCTCTACTACTGATCTGCATCACTTTGAGTCAAGCATCACTCCTAAGGTCACTACCACTACCAAACCACTGTGTGTCTATACCTCTCTTTTCTAACCATGTCTCTCCCTCTACAGAAGCTGGCTGTTAGAAGTTGTCCCGTAGGGGGGACCACCAAGCCCCTCTCCCTCATCAAGCCTCCTCCACCTCCCTCCTCCCAAAGCATCTCCATCTCCGTTCTACCGGCCAACTCCGCGGCCGGCAAGACAGCTCCCGTTGCCATGGTGACCGCACACATGACCGGTGGACAAAAGGTGGTGTCGGGAACTGCAGCTCCAGGGAGCTCTGAGTCTCCTCCTCTACAGACATCCTCCATCAACCTCCAGACCAATAGAGGGCCGGGAGGGGCGGTGCTACAGCATTACAGTAGGAGAGAGGTACCTCACTGTTACTACTCTACTACTACTGCTACTACTACTATACTACTACTAATACTACTATACTACTACTTCTAATACTACTATACTACTATACTACCACTACTACTACTACTACTATATTACTACTATACTACTACTAATACTACTATACTACTATACTACCACTACTACTCTACTACTACTACTACTATATTACTACTATACTACTACTACTACTACTACCATACTACTATAATACTACTAATACTACCATACTACTATACTACTACTACTTTACTACTACTACTAATACTACTATACTACCACTACTACTACTACTCTACTACTACTACTACTACTATATGACTACTATACTACTACTACTACTACTACTACCATACTACTATACTACTACTAATACTACCATACTACTATACTACTACTACTTTACTACTACTACTAATACTACTATACTACTATACTACCACTACTAATACTACTCTACTAGATAGATAGATAGATAGATAGATAGATAGATAGATAGATAGATAGATAGATAGATAGATAGATAGATAGATAGATAGATAGATAGATAGATAGATAGATAGATAGATAGATAGATAGATAGATAGATAGATAGATAGATAGATAGATACTTTATTGATCCCCGGGGGGGAAATTTCATTGTCAAGCAGCTACAACAAAACACAGGGCAGATGCAAAATGCCACAACGAAAGTACACAAAAGACAGATACACGGTACATGATACATAGAGCGGCAGTATGAAAAAGTATATAAATACAAGATATCTGGAGTGCAAAAAAATAAAAGCTATAAAAGAGACATTGCATAGTATGGGTGGTTGGCTGAATATGTACACTATACATTGGTGGATGTTGGATGGTTAACTATACTATACAGGTTGATGGCAGAGAAATACTTCAGTAGCTAAAAATGCGTATGATATGAGCGAGGGTAATAATAGTTTACTTAATAGACAGACTGGGTAAATGAACAGGTAAGTGAACATTTTGCATGGTTAAATTAGCTGTACAGTTAGGTATACAGTTATATTTACAGATAAGTGAATACTTGCGTGGTTACACAAACTGTACAGGTAAATGACAGGAAGAGATACTTTAATAGCTAAATGTGTGTATGATATCATTTGGGGTAATAATAGTAATTCCCTTAAAATACAGTCCATAGTGCGCAGGGTTTAATTACAGACAACTGCACGTATTGCACATTCGATATACTAAAAGCAATGAGAAAAGGTGCAACTGGCAGGATACTAATATGCGTTCCTGAGTGAATGCCTACGTAAGTTAAGTCCAATAATTACTTACAATATTGCATGTGATATGATATAACAACTGTACATGAGTATGTATATACAGACCTGTATGAATAAATAGGTCCTGAGTGAATGAGTGCTGATGGACCAGAGTTACTCACGGATGGATGCATAATTGTTAAACTAGGTCCTAGCACCCCACCAGTTCCAGATCTATGTTGCCGACGGCACGGCACCCCGGTGAGGCATTATATAGTCTAATAGCCGCCGGCAGGAAGGACCTCCTGTAGCGCTCTCTGGCACACCGTGGTGGGATCAGTCTGTGACTGAAAGTGCTCCTCTGCGTCATAACCATAGCGTGCAGAGGGTGGGTGACGTTGTCCATGATGGCCAGCAGTTTGGCCAGGATCCGTCTCTCCACCACCTCCTCTAGAGTGTCAAGGCTCATCCCCAGGACAGAGCTAGCCTTCCTGATCAGCTTATTTACCCGAGAAGCATCACCGGCTTTGATGTTTGCTCCCCAGCACACCACTGCAAAAAAGATGGCACTGGCCACCACAGACTGGTAGAAGGTATGCAGTAGTTTACTGCACACGTTGAAGGACCTGAGCCTCCTCAGAAAGTAGAGTCGGCTCTGGCCCTTTTTGTACAGGGCCCCGGTGTTACCGGCCCATTCCAGCCTGTTGTCCATATGGACTCCCAGGAACTTGTATGACCCAACCATTTCCACATCCATCCCCTGTATAGGGACTGCAGTCAGTTGTGCCTTGGTTCTCCTGAAGTCCACCACCATCTCCTTTGTTTTGCTGATGTTGAGCTGAAGGTGGTTCTGCTCACACCACAACACAAAGTCACTGATTGTGCTCCTGTACTCCTCCTCCTGCCCACCCCTGATGCACCCTACAATAGCAGAGTCATCCGAGAACTTCTGTAGGTGGCATGTTTCAGAGTTATATCTGAAGTCTGAGGTGTAGAGGGTGAACAGGAAGGGGGACAGGACCGTTCCCTGGGGGCCCCTGTGTTGCTAACTGCCCGTTCTGACACACAGCTCTGTAGTCGCACAAATTGTGGCCTACCGGTCAGGTAGTCCGTGACCCAGGAGACTAAGGGTGCTTCCACTTTCATCCTCCTCATCTTCTCACCCAGTAGCAGGGGCTGAATGGTATTGAAGGCACTGGAGAAGTCAAAAAACATAACCCTCACAGTGCAACCTGCGTTGTCCAGGTGAGAGTAGGCCCTCTGCAGAAGGTAGATGATTGCATCATCCACCCCGATGTTGCGCTGGTATGCAAACTGCAGGGGGTCCAGTGATGTACACACCAGGGGTCTGAGGTGAGCGAGGACTAACCTTTCCAGGGTCTTCATGATGTGGGATGTTAGCGCTACAGGTCTGAAGTCATTCAGGACAGTGGGGTGTGCCTTCTTGGGCACTGGGACGAGGCAGGATGTTTTCCACAGCACAGGGACCCTTTCTAGGCTCAGGCTAAGGTTGAAAAGACGCTGGAGTATTCCACACAGTTGGTCAGCACAGACCCTCAGCACCCTTGGGCTGATGCCATCAGGGCCCGCCGCTTTCCACTGATGTAGTCTCTCCAGCTCTCTCTTCACTTGGTTGGTGGTGAAAGCCAGCCCAGGTGGGGAGGTGGGGGGAAGGGGGGTGTTGAGGATCAGTCCAGGGGGGGCAGGGGCGGAGGTGGGGTCACTGATTGTCTCAGCAGAGGTGCTGTGAGCAAAGTGGGGGTGGGACAGCCGTGAGGGTGTGTGGTCTGGGGAGCTGGAGGGGAGGTGGACAGGGCCAGTATCAAACCTGTTAAAAAAATTGGTTCAGCTCATTGGCTCTGTCCTGGGTCCCCTCCGTCTGCCCACTGTTTGACTTTTTGAAGCCAGTGATATTTCTCATACCCTTCCACACCTCTCTCACCTGGCTCTGCCTCAGCTTGTCCTCCATCTTCTCCTTATACACTCTCTTCCCCTCAGCAATCCTCAACTTCAGCTCCCTCTGGACGCATTTCAATTTGTCCTTGTCCTTGTCCCTCTCCTTGAAGGCCCTCTTCTTCTCATTTAGCAGGGCCTTCAGGTCGCTGGTGACCCAGGGTTTATTGTTTGGGAAACAGCGTACCTTCCTGGTGGGTACAGTGTTGTCTACACAAAAATGAATATAGTCTGTTATGCAGTCAGTGAGTCCATCGATGTCCTCCCCATGAGCCTCACAGAGCACATCCCAGTCTGTTGTTTCAAAACAGTCCTGTAGGGCCTCATTCGCCTCCGGGGACCATCTCCTAATAGTCCTGGTGGTTGCAGGCTGCTGTTGGACCAAAGGCCTGTAGAGTGGGGTGAGGTGGACAAGGTTGTGATCCGATCTACCGAGGGGAGGCAGTGCAGTGGAGTTGTATGCATCCTTCACATTAGCATATAACAAGTCCAGAGTTTTATTATTCCTGGTTGGGCACTTCACGAACTGTTTAAACGTGGGCAGTGTTGAAGAGAGAGATGCATGGTTAAAATCCCCCAATATGGCAAAGAAAGCACAGGGATGCGCTGTCTGTAACCTTGCGATAACAGAGTGGATGACGTCACACGCTGCGTTTGCGTCAGCAGAGGGCGGGATGTAAACAATAACAGCAATGGCCGCCGTGAATTCCCTCAGTAAATAGTAGGGTCTCAGGCTAACGGCTAACAGTTCAATGTCCGGGCTACAAAACTTTTCCTTAAGAGTAATATGGTTCGGATGACACCATCTGTTGTTAACTAATAAAGCCAGCCCACCACCCTTACTCTTACCGGAAGAGACGCGATCCCTGTCCGCTCTGATGGTCTGGAAACCGTCGATAGTGACGTTCTGTATGGGGATGTTGTCGTTCAGCCAAGTCTCAGTAAAAAACATTAGGCTCGTTTCCCGATAAATCCTTTGTCAATGAACAAGTCCCTCCAACTCATCCATCTTGTTATGTTGACACCTCACATTGCCCATAATAATAGACGGTATAACCGGCTTGTACTTGAACCTCCTCCGCTTTGCCTTACATTTCAATCCCGCCCTGCATCCACGGCGTCGTCTTTTCAATTCGTCCGGAATATCAAACATTTCCCTGGGGAGCAGCAGCGCTGCGTGGGCTAAATCCAGGAGCTGGGCTCTGTTGTAAACAATACCAGTTGATAAAATCCATAAAATCCATAATCCTGAACTATTATAGTTCAACTGTAGCAAAATAAAAAATAAAACTAAAGAAAAAAGACGAAAGAAAACGAACTAAAACAACAATTTATGCAGAACAACGGGAGCTGCTTAACAGGCGACCAGCAGGGCGGCGCCAAACATAATCATAAATAAAATGTTCATGTCGCTCAGCTGTGCCTTGCGAATAATACAACAACGGATCTATTACCGCCATTACTACTACTACTACTATACTACTACTACTACTATACTACTACTACTACTACTACTACTACTACTACTACTACTACTACTACTAATACTATACTACTACTACTACTACTACTACTACTACTATACTACTACTAATACTACTAATACTACTACTACTACTACTACTATACTACTACTACTACTACTACTACTACTACTACTACTACTACTACTACTACTACTCCTACTACTACTACTACTACTATACTACTACTACTACTACTACTGCTACTACTACTACTCCTACTACTACTACTACTACTATACTACTACTACTACTACTACTACTACTACTCCTACTACTACTACTATACTACTACTACTAATACTACTAATACTACTACTACTACTACTACTATACTACTACTACTACTAATACTACCATACTACTATACTACTACTACTACTATACTACTACTATACTATACTACTACTACTACTACTATACTACTACTACTACTAATACTACCATACTACTATACTACTACTACTATACTACTACTACTACTACTATACTACTACTACTACTACTACTACTATACTACTACTACTCCTACTACTACTACTATACTACTACTACTACTACTACTACTACTATACTACTACTACTACTACTACTCCTACTACTACTATACTACTACTACTACTACTACTACTACTACTACTACTATACTACTACTACTACTACTACTAATACTACTAATACTACTACTACTACTATACTACTACTACTACTAATACTACCATACTACTATACTACTACTATACTACTACTATACTATACTACTACTACTACTACTATACTACTACTACTACTAATACTACCATACTACTATACTACTACTACTATACTACTACTACTACTACTAATACTATACTACTACTACTACTACTACTATACTACTACTACTAATACTACCATACTACTATACTACTACTACTACTACTATACTACTACTAATACTACTATACTACTATACTACCACTACTACTACTACTCTACTACTACTACTACTACTACTACTACTACTACTACTATACTACTACTACTACTACTACTACTAATACTACTAATACTACTATACTTCTACTACTACTAATACTACCATACTACTATACTACTACTATACTACTACACTACTAATACTACCATACTACTATACTACTACTACTACTTCTACTACTACTATACTACTACACTACTAATACTACCATACTACTATACTACTATACTACTACTATACTACTACTACTAATACTACTATACTACTATACTACCACTACTACTACTACTACTACTACTACTACTACTACTATACTACTACTACTACTAATACTACTATTACTACTTTACTTCTATACTACTATACTACCACTACTACTACTACTACTACTACTACTACTACTACTACTACTACTAATACTACTATTACTACTTTACTACCATACTACTATACTACTACTACTACTATACTACTAATACTACTATACTACTATACTAATACTACCATACTACTATACTACTACTATACTACTACTACTACTACTATAATACTACTACTACTACTACCATACTACTATACTACTACTATACTACTACTACTATTACTACTGCAACACTACTACTACTACTATACTACTATACTACTATACGAATACTACTACTATACTACTACTACTACTACTACTACTACTACTCTACTCCTGCTCTACTACTACTACTACTACTACTACTACTACTACTGCTACTATACTAATACTACTAATACTATACTACTATTACTACTATACTTCTGCTACTACTACTACTACTACTACTATACTACTACTATACTACTGTTACTACTACTGCTACTACTACTACTACTACTATACTACCACTACTACTACTACTATACTACTACTACTACTACTACACTACTACTACTATACTACTACTACTACTACTACTACTACTATACTACTACACTACTACTATACTACTACTACTACTACTATACTACTACTACTACTACTATACTACTTCTACTACTACACTACTACTACTACTACTACTACTACTACTACTATACTACACTACTACTATACTACTACTATACTACCACTACTATACTACTACTACTACTACTACTACTAGCAATACTACTACTAGAATACCTCCTCCTAATTTAGCAGGGGGGACCTCTACACATGACTATCTAGTCTCCATCACCTCTCCATCCTTGATGACTATCTAGTCTACAGCTTCACTGTATAGTATACTGACTCTGTTCTATATGGAGACACAGTTCTCCCATCATGTTCTATATGGAGACACAGTTCTCCCATCCTGTTGTATATGGAGACACAGTTCTCCCATCCTGTTCTATATGGAGACACAGTTCTCCCATCCTGTTGTATATGGAGACACAGTTCTCCCATCCTGTTGTATATGGAGACACAGTTCTCCCATCCTGTTGTATATGGAGACAGATATATTACCGTAAGCTTATTGGCCAGATGTGGAAGGTGGTGTCCAAAGGAGCAGCCACCAGCGATTGCACTGTTTGCATAGTATGTCATTGTATGCAAACAGACACAGAGGCCTTGGCATGGAGAGCCTGCTTGTGTCGTGGCTCTGGGGAGCATTTCAAACTGCTAGTCTGGCAGGAAATAAATTATGTGGGTGCTGTGCCCACACTAAAGCACCCTGGGAGGGACAGAGCTGGGTACTACTGTGTGTGTGCGTGTGTGTGTGTGTGTGTGTGTGTGTGTGTGTTACACCATTTACTAGAGAGGTGCATGTAAATACAGTGGTCATATTTCCTCAGTGAATATTCTAAATGTTCTAATTCCTCCTCTTTATAGTTCAGGTTTGTATCTGTTGAATCACCAAACAGGAATATCCATATTCATATCTAGATTTCACAGCAGCAGGCAGGAGTTTCAGCAGCTCTGGTTGAGTATGAATTAAATGAAAAAATCATGCAGAAAAGCTGAGTGTAACATGTAGTGTTATGGTGGGTTTAGTCCATACACACTGTCCTCTAGTGGTAGGAGAGGGAATAGCAGAGAGACAGAGAGAGAGAGGGAGAGAGAGAGAAAGGGGGTGAGAGGGACAGAGAAAGAGAGGGAGAGTAGGGGGAGATAGAAGGATAGAGAGAGAGAGAGGGGGGAGACAGAGAGAGACAGAGACAGAGAAAGAGAGAGATAGAGAGAGAGAGAGAGAGAGACAGAGAGAGAGAGAGAGACAGAGACAGAGACAGAGGGAGAGACAGAGACAGAGGGAGAGACAGAGACAGAGAGACAGCTGAGAGACAGACAGAGATAGAGACAAAGACAGAGAGACAGCTGAGAGAGAGAGAGAGAGACAGAGAGAGAGAGAGAGAGAGAGAGAGAGAGAGACAGACAGAGACAGAGACAGAGACAGAGGGAGAGTCAGAGACAGAGACAGAGAGACAGCTGAGAGAGAGAAACAGAGAGAGAGAGAGAGAGACAGAGAGAGATAGAGAGAGACAGAGAGAGAGAGACAGAGAGACAGAGAGAGAGAGAGAGAGAGAGAGACAGCTGAGAGTGTATATCCCTCCTACTTGTTGAACTACCTCTAGTTGTTGAACTACCTCTAGTTGTTGAACTACCTCTAGTTGTTGAACTACCTCTAGTTGTTGAACTACCTCTAGTTGTTGAACTACCTCTATGGTAGTTTAACAGTCTGCTTTGATCTCCACTATCCTCTAGATAGCACCTTAATACCTATATAATGCACTACTCTTAACCAGAGCCCTAGTCATGTACAGTCATGTGAAAAAGTAAGTCCACCCCCTGGAAAGCTTTTTTATTTTTTACATATTTGGACAGATGGATATGTAATCTTCACTTCAACACACCTGACAGATAAAGGAAACCCAATTTAACAAATCACACAATCAAACAAACAAAAAAACGTTGAAAATGTTATGCAATTAAAATAAACTAAAATGCCTTTTCCTTATGGAGAAAAAGTTAGTACACCCCTACCTTTACCATCACATAAAGTTAGTACAGCCCTACCTTTACCATCACATAAAGTTAGTACACCCCTACCTTTACCATCACATAAAGTTAGTACACCCCTATCTTTACTATCACATAAAGTTAGTACAGCCCTACCTTTACCATCACATAAAGTTAGTACACCCCTACCTTTACCATCACATAAAGTTAGTACAGCCCTACCTTTACCATCACATAAAGTTAGTACACCCCTACCTTTACCATCACATAAAGTTAGTACACCCCTATCTTTACTATCACATAAAGTTAGTACAGCCCTACCTTTACCATCACATAAAGTTAGTACAGCCCTACCTTTACCATCACATAAAGTTAGTACACCCCTATCTTTACTATCACATAAAGTTAGTACACCCCTATCTTTACTATCACATAAAGTTAGTACAGCCCTACCTTTACCATCACATAAAGTTAGTACAGCCCTACCTTTACCATCACATAAAGTTAGTACACCCCTATCTTTACTATCACATAAAGTTAGTACAGCCCTACCTTTACCATCACATAAAGTTAGTACACCCCTACCTTTACCATCACATAAAGTTAGTACACCCCTACCTTTACCATCACATAAAGTTAGTACACCCCTACCTTTACCATCACATAAAGTTAGTACACCCCTATCTTTACTATCACATAACGTTAGTACAGCCCTACCTTTACCATCACATAAAGTTAGTACACCCCTACCTTTACCATCACATAAAGTTAGTACACCCCTACCTTTACCATCACATAAAGTTAGTACAGCCCTACCTTTACCATCACATAAAGTTAGTACACCCCTATCTTTACTATCACATAAAGTTAGTACAGCCCTACCTTTACCATCACATAAAGTTAGTACACCCCTACCTTTACCATCACATAAAGTTAGTACAGCCCTACCTTTACCATCACATAAAGTTAGTACACCCCTACCTTTACCATCACATAAAGTTAGTACAGCCCTACCTTTACCATCACATAAAGTTAGTACACCCCTACCTTTACCATCACATAAAGTTAGTACAGCCCTACCTTTACCATCACATAAAGTTAGTACACCCCTACCTTTACCATCACATAAAGTTAGTACAGCCCTACCTTTACCATCACATAAAGTTAGTACACCCCTACCTTTACCATCACATAAAGTTAGTACACCCCTACCTTTACCATCACATAAAGTTAGTACACCCCTACCTTTACATCACATAAAGTTAGTACACCCCTACCTTTACCATCACATAAAGTTAGTACACCCCTACCTTTACCATCACATAAAGTTAGTACACCCCTACCTTTACCATCACATAAAGTTAGTACACCCCTACCTTTACCATCGCATAAAGTTAGTACACCCCTACCTTTACCATCACATAAAGTTAGTACACCCCTACCTTTACCATCACATAAAGTTAGTACACCCCTACCTTTACCATCACATAAAGTTAGTACACCCCTACCTTTACCATCACATAAAGTTAGTACACCCCTACCTTTACCATCACATAAAGTTAGTACACCCCTACCTTTACCATCACATAAAATGGCTACAATTAGAATTAGGTACCAAAATAAGTGCAAATGATTAGAAAACATGAGAGAGAAACTCCAGCCTTCCATAAAGATAAGAACATTGGTCTGGTTTGGTCTGAACCATATGGGTGTGTGGTAACACATCATTCAAAGATCAAAAGACCTACAGAGGCCCTCAGAAGAAAGATGATTGATGCCCATGAGTCTGGGAGGAGTTACACATCCATTTCCAAGCAATTCGAGTTACACATCCATTTCCAAGCAATTCGAAGTACATCATTCCAGACCACTGGCAAACTACCTAGGACAGGTCGTCCCACCAAAGTCAGCCCAAGAGCTGACTGAAAGATGCTCATAGAAGTCTCTAAGAACCCCAGGGTAACATCAAGGGATCTACAGGCCTCTCTTACCACAATCAATGTCGAAGTGCATGGGTACACTGTCAGAAAGAGACTGCACAAACCTGGCCTACATGGGAGGTCAGGAAGGAAGAAGCCTCTGCTCTCAAAAAATAATATCAAGACACAACTGACTTTTGCCAGACAACACCCCACAGAGTAGTAATCACTGTCCCTGTATATACAACCACAGAGTAGTAATCACTGTCCCTGTATATACAACCACAGAGTAGTAATCACTGTCCCTCTATATACAACCACAGAGTAGTAATCACTGTCCCTCTATATACAACCACAGAGTAGTAATCACTGTCCCTCTATATACAACCACAGAGTAGTAATCACTGTCCCTGTATATACAACCACAGAGTAGTAATCACTGTCCCTCTATATACAACCACAGAGTAGTAATCACTGTCCCTGTATATACAACCACAGAGTAGTAATCACTGTCCCTGTATATACAACCACAGAGTAGTAATCACTGTCCCTCTATATACAACCACAGAGTAGTAATCACTGTCCCTCTATATACAACCACAGAGTAGTAATCACTGTCCCTCTATATACAACCAGAGTATTAATCACTGTCCCTCTATATACAACCAGAGTAGTAATCACTGTCCCTCTATATACAACCAGAGTAATAATCACTGTCCCTCTATATACAACCACAGAGTATTAATCACTGTCCCTCTATATACAACCAGAGTAGTAATCACTGACCAGCTGAGACCAGAGATACTACAGAGATCCTATTAAATGACTTCTGGTGTGGAACAAGAGCTACAATAGCTGAAAACACTTGACAAAGCCCTATAGTTATTGTTCACAGCCAACATGTCTTATATGAGGAGTGAAGAGAGGAGGAAAGAGGACGAGAGAGGGGGAGAGAGGAGGAGGAGAGAGGAGGAGAGAGGATGGGAGAGAGGAGGAGAGAGGATGGGAGAGAGGAGGAGGAGAGAGGAGGAGAGAGGAGGAGAGGAGGAGAGGAGGAGAGAGGATGGGAGAGAGGAGGAGAGGAGGAGAGGAGGAGAGAGGAGGAGAGAGGAGGAGAGAGGATGGGAGAGAGGAGGAGAGGAGGAGAGAGGATGGGAGAGAGGAGGAGAGGAGAAGAGGAGGAGAGAGGATGGGAGAGAGGAGGAGAGAGGATGGGAGAGAGGAGGAGAGGAGGAGAGAGAAGGAGAGAGGAGGAGAGAGGAGGAGAGAGGACGAGAGGATGGGAGAGGAGGAGAGGAGGAGGAGAGAGGATGGGAGAGAGGAGGAGAGAGGATGGGAGAGAGGATGGGAGAGAGGAGGAGAGAGGATGGGAGAGAGGAGGAGAGAGGAGGAGAGAGGAGGAGAGAGGAGGAGAGAGTCAGTCAGTCAGTCAGTCAGTCAGTAGGCTACATATAACAGACACATGTCTCTAATGTAGAACCCAGTCAGTCAGTCAGTCAGTAGGCTACATATAACAGACACATGTCTCTAATGTAGAACCCAGTCAGTCAGTCAGTCAGTCAGTAGGCTACATATAACAGACACATGTCTTTAATGTAGAAGCCAGTCAGTCAGACAGACAGTAGAAGGGAACAGGGAGTCACAGAGCTTAGCAGCCCCATGAAAGAATGAAAATGATGCACTAAGCCTTCCTCCTCCTTACAGTTGAAACTCAGCTCTACATTTCTCTCTCCATCTCTCTCTATCTCTCCTCCCCTCTCTCCTCCTTATCCCTCCTATCTCTTCCTATCTCTCTCTATCCTTTACTCCCTCCATCTCTCTCCCTCCCTATCTCTCCCTGCTGTGTGTTTCCGTCTCTCCTCCTCTCTCCTCCTCTCTCCTCCTCTCTCCTCCTCTCTCCTCCTCTCCTCCTCTCCTCCTCTCTCCCATCCTCTCTCCTCCTCTCCCATCCTCTCTCCTCCTCTCCTCCTCTCTCCCATCCTCTCTCCTCCTCTCTCCTCCTCTCCTCCTCTCCTCCTCTCTCTTCCTCTCTCCTCCTCTCTCCTCCTCTCCTCCTCTCTCCCACCCTCTCTCCCATCCTCTCTCCTCCTCTCTCCCATCCTCTCTCCTTCTCTCTCCTCCTCTCCTCCTCTCTCCTCCTCTCTCCTCCTCTCCTCCTCTCCTCCTCTCTCCCATCCTCTCTCTTCCTCTCTCCTCCTCTCTCCTCCTCTCCTCCTCTCTCCTCCTCTCTCCTCCTCTCTCCTCCTCTCCTCCTCTCCTCCTCTCTCCCATCCTCTCTCCTCCTCTCTCCTCCTCTCCTCCTCTCTCTTCCTCTCTCTCCTCTCTCCTCCTCTCTCCTCCTCTCTCCTCCTCTCTCCTCCTCTCCCATCCTCTCTCCCATCCTCTCTCCTCCTCTCTCTCCTCTCTCCTCCTCTCTCCTCCTCTCTCCTCCTCTCTCCCATCCTCTCTCCTCCTCTCTCTTCCTCTCTCCTCCTCTCTCCTCCTCTCCTCCTCTCTCCTCCTCTCTCCTCCTCTCTCCTCCTCTCTCCTCCTCTCTCCTCCTCTCCCATCCTCTCTCCTCCTCTCTCTTCCTCTCTCCTCCTCTCTCCTCCTCTCCTCCTCTCCTTCTCTCTCCTCCTCTCCTCCTTTCTCCTTCTCTCTCCTCCTCTCCTCCTCTCTCCCATCCTCTCTCCTCCTCTCTCCCATCCTCTCTCCTCCTCTCTCCCATCCTCTCTCCTCCTCTCCTCCTCTACTCCTCTCTCCTCCTCTCTCCTCCTCTCTCCCATCCTCTCTCCTCCTAGGGAATAGGGTTCTATTTGGAATCCAGAACATATTTGTGACACTTTCCCTTTGACTGCTTTTTAACAGAACCACACCAGAACCCTTTAAACAGAACCACACTAGAACCCTTTATCCCATCCTCTCTCCTCCTCTCTCCTTCTCTCTCCTCCTCTCTCCTCCTCTCCTCCTCCTCTCCTCCTCTCCTCCTCTCTCCTCCTCTCTCCTCCTCTCTCCTCCTCTCCTCCTCTCCTCCTCTCTCCCATCCTCTCTCCTCCTCTCTCCCATCCTCTCTCCTCCTCTCTCCCATCCTCTCTCCTCCTCTCCTCCTCTCTCCTTCTCTCTCCTCCTCTCTCTTCCTATCTCCTCCTCTCTCCCATCCTCTCTCCTATCCTCTCTCCTCCTCTCCTCCTCTCCTCCTCTCTCCTCCTCTCTCCTCCTCTCTCCCATCCTCTCTCCTTCTCTCTCCTCCTCTCCTTTGGTTGTTCCAAATGGCACCCTATTCCCCCATAGGGTTCTTGTCAAAAGTAGTGCACTATGTAGGGAATAGGGTTCTATTTGGAATCCAGAACATATTTGTGACACTTTCCCTTTGACTGCTTTTTAACAGAACCACACCAGAACCCTTTAAACAGAACCACACTAGAACCCTCTCTCCCATCCTCTCTCCTCCTCTCTCCTTCTCTCTCCTCCTCTCTCCTCCTCTCCTCCTCCTCTCCTCCTCTCCTCCTCTCTCCTCCTCTCTCCCATCCTCTCTCCTTCTCTCTCCTCCTCTCCTCCTCTCTCCCATCCTCTCTCCTCCTCTCTCCCATCCTCTCTCCTCCTCTCTCCCATCCTCTCTCCTCCTCTCCTCCTCTCTCCTTCTCTCTCCTCCTCTCTCTTCCTATCTCCTCCTCTCTCCCATCCTCTCTCCTATCCTCTCTCCTCCTCTCCTCCTCTCCTCCTCTCTCCTCCTCTCTCCTCCTCTCTCCCATCCTCTCTCCTTCTCTCTCCTCCTCTCCTCCTTTCTCCTTCTCTCTCCTCCTCTCTCCCATCCTCTCTCCTCCTCTCTCCCATCCTCTCTCCTCCTCTCTCCTCCTCTCTCCCATCCTCTCTCCTTCTCTCTCCTCCTCTCCTCCTCTCTCCCATCCTCTCTCCTCCTCTCTCCTCCTCTCTCCCATCCTCTCTCCTTCTCTCTCCTCCTCTCCTCCTCTCTCCCATCCTCTCTCCTCCTCTCTCCTCCTCTCTCCCATCCTCTCTCCTCCTCTCTCCTCCTCTCCTCCTTTCTCCTTCTCTCTCCTCCTCTCCTCCTCTCTCCCATCCTCTCTCCTTCTCTCTCCTCCTTTCTCCTTCTCTCTCCTCCTCTCCTCCTCTCTCCTTCTCTCTCCTCCTCTCTCCTCCTCTCTCCTCCTCTCTCCCATCCTCTCTTCTCCTCTCTCCTTCTCTCTCCTCCTCTCTCCTCCTCTCTCCCATCCTCTCTCCTCCTCTCTCCTCCTCTCTCCCATCCTCTCTCCTCCTCTCTCCTCCTCTCTCCTTCTCTCTCCTCCTCTCCTCCTCTCTCCCATCCTCTCTCCTCCTCTCTCCCATCCTCTCTCCTCCTCTTCTCCTCTCCTCCTCTCTCCTCCTCTCCTCCTCTCTCCCATCCTCTCTCCTCCTCTCTCCTCCCCTCTCCTCCTCTCTCCCATCCTCTCTCCTCCTCTCTCCCATCCTCTCTCCTCCTCTCTCCTCCTCCTCTCTCCCCCTCTCTCGTCCTCTTTCCTCCTCTCTTCACTCCTCATATAAGACATGTTGGCTGTGAACAATAACTATAGGGCTTTGTCAAGTGTTTTCAGCTATTGTAGCTCTTGTTCCACACCAGAAGTCATTTAATAGGATCTCTGTAGTATCTCTGGTCTCAGCTGGTCACTAACACAGCAGTAGCTCTTGTTTGTTGACCTTGGAAGACAGAGACAGAGTGATGCTACTGTGAAAGTTAATAGAGGATTTTATAACACACAGGTTGTTCCAAATGGCACCCTATTCCCCCATAGGGTTCTTGTCAAAAGTAGTGCACTATGTAGGGAATAGGGTTCTATTTGGAATCCAGAACATATTTGTGACACTTTCCCTTTGACTGCTTTTTAACAGAACCCTTTAAACAGAACCACACTAGAACCCTTTAAACAAAACCACACCAGAACCCTTTAAACAGGTCCACACGCCGTGAATTCCCTCTGCAAATAGTAGAGTCTCAGGCTAACGGCTAACAGCTCAATGTCCGGTCTACAAAACTGAGAAACGCTATCCCTGTCCCCTCTGATGGTCCGGAAACCACCGATAGTGACGTTCCCTATGGGGATGTTATCATTCAGCCATGTCTCGGTCAGACACACTAGACTAGCTTCTCTGTAATCCCTCTGTCCACGGACAAGACCCTCTAGTTCCTCCACCTTGTTATGCAGCGATCTCTCGTTGCCCATAATGATAGACCGGCTTAATAATAGACCGGCTTAATGATAGACCGGCTTAATGATAGACCGGCTTAATGATAGACCGGCTTAATGATAGACCGGCTTAATGATAGACCGGCTTAATGATAGACCGGCTTAATGATAGACCGGCTTAATGATAGACCGGCTTAATGATAGACCGGCTTAATGATAGACCGGCTTAATGATAGACCGGCTCAATGATAGACCGGCTCAATGATAGACCGGCTCGATGATAGACCGGCTCGATGATAGACCGGCTCGATGATAGACCGGCTCGATGATAGACCGGCTCGATGACAGACCGGCTCAATGATAGACCGGCTTAATGATAGACCGGCTTAATGATAGACCGGCTTAATGATAGACCGGCTTAATGATAGACCGGCTTAATGATAGACCGGCTTGTACTTCCTAAGTTTTGCTTTACACTTAAATTCCGCCCTGCATCCACGCCGTCGCCTTTTCAACTGGTCCGGAATAACTAACAGCGCTGAGTGAGCTAAATCCAGGAGCTGGGCTCGGTTGTAAATAATTGATGACTCACGTTTACGTTTGGCGCTAATAAAAATAAAAAGTGCCTCAGTGATAAAAGGACCGTTAAAACCTTGGTAAAACAGTAGCACTAATAATCCTGGACTATTATAGTTCAACTGTTGCAACAAAAACTGACGAAAAATATACTAAAACAACAATTAACGCACAACAATGGGAGCTGCTTAACAGACGACCAGCAGGGCGGCGCCAACCTTAACAGACGACCAGCAGGGCGGCGCCAACCTTAACAGACGACCAGCAGGGCGGCGCCAACCTTAACAGGCGACCACAAGGGCGGCGCCAACCTTAACAGGCGACCAGCAGGGCGGAGCCAATCATAATTGTGGTGGGAAGGTGTGTGTGTAACTGGGGTGTGAGAGGGAGGAAGAATGTTGTGGGTCATGGGGGACGTGAGGGGGAGGAAGAAGGTCAGGGGTCATGGGGGGGGCAGAAGAGTGGTTTTGATTGGAGGGTTCAGTGTAGAGTAGGTGACCGGTGCCTGACTGGAACAGCCTTGGGTTAGTTAGTCCAGCAGGCAGACTGGAACAGCCTTGGGTTAGTTAGTCCAGCAGGCAGACTGGAACAGCCTTGGGTTAGTTAGTCCAGCAGGCAGCCTGGAACAGCCTTGGGTTAGTTAGTCCAGCAGGAAGCCTGGAACAGCCTTGGGTTAGTTAGTCCAGCAGGAAACCTGGAACAGCCTTGGGTTAGTTAGTCCAGCAGGAAGCCTGGAACAGCCTTGGGCTAGTTAGTCCAGCAGGCAGCCTGGAACAGCCTTGGGTTAGTTAGTCCAGCAGGCAGCCTGGAACAGCCTTGGGTTAGTTAGTCCAGCAGGCAGCCTGGAACAGCTTTGGGTTAGTTAGTCCAGCAGGAAGCCTGGAACAGCCTTGGGCTAGTTAGTCCAGCAGGCAGCCTGGAACAGCCTTGGGTTAGTTAGTCCAGCAGGAAGCCTGGAACAGCCTTGGGTTAGTTAGTCCAGTAGGCAGCCTGGAACAGCCTTGGGTTAGTTAGTCCAGTAGGCAGCGGCCGACTCCAGAGGAGGGCCAAAACAGTTAGTCCAGCAGGCAGCGGTCCACTCCAGAGGAGGGGCTAAGGGAAGGTGTTTGGCTTGGGTGCGTCCCAAATGGCACCATATTCCCTACACAGTGCATTACTTTTTACAAGCGCTCTGGTCAAAAGTTCAAAAGTAGTGCACTATGTAGGGAATAGGGTGTTATTGGGATGCCATCGCTCGTCTCCTCCATCGCTCATCTCCTCCACCGCTCCACTCCCTGTGCACAAATTTCCATCTTAGCTTGTTTCCATGGGAACTGGCCTTCAATAGCGGCTCTCTCTCTCTCTCTCTCTCTCTCTCTCTCTCTCTCTCTCTCTCAAATTCGGCTTTATTGGCATGAAAGTTACAACTTAACAATATTGCCAAAGCACTTTACAATGTAACAGTTAAAAGAAAGTTCATATTATTATTAACAACAACAAAAATATAGATCCATTACATATTAATTATCACATACACAACCAAACATATTCAAAATAATTGTATGTGTGTGTTTTGTGTGTGTAAGTTTGTTGGGAGGTTATTGGTTGTAGTTGGGTCAACTGGTTGTCCTTATGGTATTTTTGGTTGCAGTTGGGTCAACTGGTTGTCCTTATGGGATTATTGGTTGTAGTTGGGTCAACTGGTTGTCCCTACAGGATTATTGGTTGTAGTTGGGTCAACTGGTTGTCCTTATGGGATTATTGGTTGTAGTTGGGTCAACTGGTTGTCCCTACGGGTGTGGCATAATGCAACATATTTTGCACCATAAATGGCACAATGGACCTTTTCACCCAATAGGCATTGTAATTTTTCATCATCTGTTCCTGTTTCAAATTCTTTATTTCTATTTTTAATTTGGGGAAAGAAAGTTGCCCGTATGTCTGCATAATTATCACATTTTAGGAGAAAGTGTGTTTCCGTTTCAATTGCGTTTTGTGGGCAGAGTAAACACAACCTGGCATCTCTGGGTTGCCAGATCTGTCTGCGACGACCGGTCTCTATAGCCAGGCTGTGCTCGCTGAGTCTGTACATAGTCAATGTTTTCCTCAGTTTTCTATCAGTCACAGTGGTCAGATAGTTTGCCACTGTGTACTGTCTGTTTAGTGCCAAATAGCATTGAAGTTTACTTTGATTTTTTGAGGTGTCTTTCCAATAGGTCATGTAATTTTCTTTTTGTTTTTTGATAATTTGGTTGGGCCAGATTTTCTGAGTGCTGTCCTGAGGCTTTGTTGGGTTACTGTTGGTTTGTGAGTTTAGTCTCAGGATCAGCTGACTAAGGGGACTCTTTTCTATGGTCACCTCTTGGTATTGGAGGGCTTTGTGGTGGTAAGAGTTGGGGTCGCTTATTTTTAAATGGTTATAGAATGTGGTGGCTCGTTTTTGAATATTAATTAAAAGGGGAAATTGGCCTAATTCTGCCCTGCATGCGTTGTTTGTAGTTTTTCTCTGGTTTCAATTGGATGTTTGTCCCATTTTTCAAATTCTTGTTTGGTAAGTGGACCCCACACTTCACTGCCATATAATGCAATTGGTTCAATTATTGATTTGAATATTTTGAGCCAGATCCTAATTGGTATGTCTAATTTGATGTTTCTTTTAATGGCATAAAAAGCTCTTCTTGCCTTGTCTCTCAGTTCATTCACAGCCAAGTTGAAATTTCCTGTGGAGCTTATTTTTAGTCCTAAATATGTGTAGGTGTGTTCTAGGTGTGTGGAGCCTAATAGGAAGGTGTATTTGTTCTTTTTTGGAATATCATAATTTTGTTTTTTTCTAGGTTTACTGTCAGTGCCCAGTTCTGGCAGAATTGATGTAGGACATCTAGATGTTGTTGTAGGCCTTCTTTTGTTGGTGATAGTAGTACCAGATCATCTGCATATAGGAGACATTTTATTTTGATATCTTTAAGGGTCAGTCCAGGGGCTGTTGATTGTTCAAGCATTTTTGTCAGTTCATTAATATAGATGTTAAACAGGCTTGAGCTTAGGTTGTTTCCTTGTTTAACTCCACGTCTCTGGGTAAAGTAGTCTGTTGCTGTGGTCATGTTCCCAGTCCTCCTCAACTCTGCTATTTTCACAACAACCGCGTTAAATCATCATATGTTCACAGTGGGACAGTGGAACAGAGCCACCTTTAACCTTCCCAAAGAGACGTGGTTTAACTAAAGTCAGTCTCCGATGCTAATCAGCTTGTCTGACGCTCGGCCAATTCAGACAAATACCACAAACATCAAGCTGCTTACAGCAGTAACATGAGATGCTCTGAGGAGAGGACATGCTGTTACTGTTCTTCTAAATACACTCCTGTTAGCCTGGGCTGAGAAAAGGGTTTGGCATAGAGCACAAAGCTCTCTCTCTCTCTCTCTCTGTATCAGTGTGTGTGTGTGTGTGTGTGTGGTTGTGTGTGTGTGTGTTACACACACACACACACACACACACACACACACACACACACACACACACACACACACACACAGAGACACACACACACACAGAGACACACACACACACAGAAAAAGACACAGACCTGTTATATTACAATATGTTCTGATAAAACTAAACCATCCTCCCCCAACTCTCCATCTCTCCTCCTCCTCCTCCTCCTCCTTCCCCTCTCCCCCTCTCCTCTTCTCCTCCTCCTCCTTCCCCTCTCCCCCTCCCTCTCTCCTCCTCCCCCTCTCCTCTTCTCTCTCCTCTCTAGATGCTGGGAAACCTAACAGTAGTGCCCATCAAGGTTCCTCAGGTCAGATCTCTACACCGGCTGTCTGGACAGTCCTCCACTGTGTTACCTCAGGTACACACACACACACACACACACACACACACACACACACACACACACACACACACACACACACACACACACACACACACACACACACACACACACACACACACACACACACACACACACACACACACAGACAGACAGACAGACAGACAGACAGACAGACAGACAGACAGACAGACAGACAGACAGACAGACAGACAGACAGACAGAGACCAGCACCTTAACTACAACACAGCACTACAACACCTCAACTACAACACAGCACACCTCAACTACAACATCTCAACTACAACACAGCACCTCAACTATAACACCTCAACTACAACACAGCACACCTCAACTACAACACCTCAACTACAACACAGCACACCTCAACTACAACACCTCAACTACAACACAGCACACCTCAACTACAACACCTCAACTACAACACAGCACACCTCAACTACAACACCTCAACTACAACACAGCACCTCAACTACAACACCTCAACTACAACACAGCACCTCAACTACAACACCTCAACTACAACACAGCACACCTCAACTACAACACCTCAACTACAACACAGCACCTCAACTACAACACCTCAACTACAACACAGCACACCTCAACTACAACACCTCAACTACAACACAGCACACCTCAACTACAACACCTCAACTACAACACATCACACCTCAACTACAACACCTCAACTAAACCCAGGTGTTGAAGTAACCACAGGTGGCAGCATACCATTATAAACCCAGGTGTTGAAGTAACCACCAGGTGGCAGCATACCATTATAAACCCAGGTGTTGAAGTAACCACCAGGTGGCAGCATACCATTATAAACCCAGGTGTTGAAGTAACCACCAGGTGGCAGCATACCATTATAAACCCAGGTGTTGAAGTAACCACCAGGTGGCAGCATACCATTATAAACCCAGGTGTTGAAGTAACCACCAGGTGGCAGCATACCATTATAAATCCAGGTGTTGAAGTAACCACCAGGTGGCAGCATACCATTATAAACCAAAACTAAAATCTCTCAGCACATTAAAAACCCAATAGTGATCCAAACCCAGCTGTCCATAACACAGCATCTCACAAGGCAAACAGAGAAGAAGCAGAGCTTCTTTATAATATTATGTACCAGCTAATCCATTACACAGACTAACACATCAGCAACACCTGTACCAGTCATTAGAATGAATCAAGTCAGGATAGTTCTGGACTACTGTCACTACCTTCCTACTGAGAAGACTGCCTCTATGTATTATATGGACCAGCTAATCCAATGTACAGACCTCAACCAACCAACAAACAAAGCCAGAAGCAGTATTACAACCCAGATCACATCTGATTCTGTCAACACTCGCAGAGCAGAGTGACAGTGGTCTGACACAGAGCTGTCTGTCTGCCTTTCTGTCCGTCTGTCTGGCCGTCTGTCTGCCTGTCTGTCCGTCTGCCTTTCTGGCCGTCTGTCTGCCTGTCTGTCCGTCTGCCTTTCTGGCCGTCTGTCTGCCTGTCTGTCCGTCTGCCTTTCTGTGAGAGAGTGTGAGAGAGTGTGAGAGTGTGAGAGTGTGAGAGAGAGTGAGAGAGTGTGAGAGAGTGTGAGAGAATTACTTAGGTTTAAAAATATAGAGTACTGTTCACACTACAATTACTTAGGTTTGTTAATAAACTAAACTGTAATCATGTGTCTCCTCTCCAGGTTCAGCCAAAGAGTGTGATCCCCCACAGCCTCCCAGACAGCCTCAGCCCTGTGTCTCTCCCTCAGGAGCAGCCAGCCAGTCAGGCCCTCAGTCTCCTCAACCTCCAGAGAGCTACCGCTGTAGTCAGCCCTAAGAGCCACACCCACAGCTCTAACCACACCCACAGCTCTAGCCACACCCTCATCCAGAGCCACACCCTCGGCCCAGCCCTGCCTACAGCTAACAGCACGTTCAGCCCAGAACGCCTCTCCAAAGGCCAGGGAGACACAACCACCTCGCCCCCTCTCCAGCCCGAGACCCTGGCCTCTCTCCTGGACCAGACCCAGTCTCTGGCCCTAGCCTGGCCTGGAGGCCTCTCCACCATCTCCCCCACCTCTACCAACAGCACCAGCAGCCCAACAGCCACCTCAGCCTCAGTAGCCCCCGGTGTGACCTTCTCCATCATCTCTGCCTCGCCGCCTGGCGATACCGGGAACAACGGGATGTGGACCATCAGTGAGGCAGTCAAGGTCCAGCCACTGGTCTTCAGCACTGACAATAAGGTTCAAGACTTTCCTTGTCTTACACGTCCTTCTCTCAGTCCTAGTAGCCCTACTGACTGAAGCCCTCTCCCTGCCTGTGTGTGTGGTGTCTTTTCCCAGGTGATAATAATCCAACCAGAGGCTGAGACCCCCAGCTCCTCCCATGACTCCCCAGGAGGACCCCAGGGGGCTGACAGTCCCTCACAGGAAAACCCCTCCATCCCCCCAACCCCCAACCCCTCCACCTCTCCCTCCTCTACACCAGCCAAGCAGAAGCAGAAGCAGGAGGATCCAGAGGTAAAACCACTATCCTAAATGATTATACCTCATAACAAGAACACTAAATCATTTTGTATTAGAGGATGAAGAAAAGCCTCCATTTTATAGTATTTTATTACATAAATAAGGATTTAAAGCCAATAAACCATCATAATTTATCTAGTTGTCTAGTTAGCCATATGCTAACTATTAGGTTATCTGATATGGTGCTACTGCTAACTCTGAAGCAGATGTCAATCTATCTGATCACTCTAACTCTGATTGGTTCACCCATCAAAGTATTTCCTTTCCCTGGAAATCCCTCTATCCCTCCCTCTATCCCTCGTCTCCCTCTATCCCTCCCTCTATCCCTCCCTCTATCCCTCCCTCTATCCCTCGTCTCCCTCTATCCCTCCCTCTATCCCTCGTCTCCCTCTATCCCTCGTCTCCCTCTATTCCTCGTCTCCCTCGTCTCCCTCTATCCCTCGTCTCCCTCTATCCCTCGTCTCCCCATCACGATATACTCAGTATCAAGCAGCAGCTATGAGAGTGACTGATCTGACCATATACTGACTCAATAAGCAGTAGCTATGAGAGTGACTGATCTGACCATATACTGACTCAATAAGCAGTAGCTATGAGAGTGACTGATCTGACCATATACTGACTCAATAAGCAGTAGCTATGAGAGTGACTGATCTGACCATATACTGACTCAATAAGCAGTAGCTATGAGAGTGACTGATCTGACCATATACTGACTCAATAAGCAGTAGCTATGAGAGTGACTGATCTGACCATATACTGACTCAATAAGCAGAGTGATTCACCATGGATTGACTCTATTGACCTCACTTCTAACCCTAATAGGAATATGAAACATCCATTATGTGTTCAGGAGAGATGGAACATATGGTGGAGACATCACAAGGATTCCATTACAAGTGTTGCTGTTGCTATGAAAGCCCACATACTAGCCCTACCTGGAGGGAGGGACAAAACCCACATACTAGCCCTACCTGGAGGGAGGGACAAAACCCACATACTAGCCCTACCTGGAGGGAGGGACAAAACCCACATACTAGCCCTACCTGGAGGGAGGGACAAAACCCACATACTAGCCCTACCTGGAGGGAGGGACAAAACCCACATACTAGCCCTACCTGGAGGGAGGGACAAAACCCACATACTAGCCCTACCTGGAGGGAGGGACAAAACCCACATACTAGCCCTACCTGGAGGGAGGGACAAAACCCACATACTAGCCCTACCTGGAGGGAGGGACAAAACCCACATACTAGCCCTACCTGGAGGGAGGGACAAAACCCACATACTAGCCCTACCTGGAGGGAGGGACAAAACAAGCCTATAACACCGTATTAGTAGAACATTGAAGAGATTGTAGAAGAGAGTGAGAGAACATTCCAACCCTAACCTGAGAGTTTCCTGAGGGTTCTCCATCTGGAGAATAGAGGAGATCTGGAGGATTGAGGAGGCAGATTCTATCTCATCCCAGTTGACATGCCTCCCACTGTACGTTGATATAAATCTCAATGATGTAATAACCTTTCCCTATGGAGGTTCCCATGGGTGTCACACTGTAACATGTCCCCTCTCTACCTTTCACTATATGGTATTCATATGGGTGTCACACTGTAACATGTCCCCTCTCTACCTTTCACTGTATGGTATTCATATGGGTGTCACACTCTAACATGTCCCCTCTTTACCTTTCACTGTATGGTATTCATTTGGGTGTCACACTCTAACATGTCCCCTTTCTACCTTTCACTGTATGGTATTCATATGGGTGTCACACTGTAACATGTCCCCTCTCTACCTTTCACTGTATGGTATTCATATGGGTGTCACACTCCAACATGTCCCCTCTCTACCTTTCACTGTATGGTATTCATATGGGTGTCACACTGTAACATGTCCCCTCTCTACCTTTCACTGTATGGTATTCATATGGGTGTCACACTGTAACATGTCCCCTCTCTACCTTTCACTGTATGGTATTCATATGGGTGTCACACTCTAACATGTCCCCCTTTACCTTTCACTGTATGGTATTCATATGGGTGTCACACTCTAACATGTCCCCTCTCCTCTACAGAAAAGGGCCTTCATGGTGGCTCTTGGCCTGGTCACTACAGAGACACTGGAAGGTGAGTTTTGCTCTCACTCATTTAATTGAACTAATCATAATTCAGAACGGCATGTCTGAGCTGTGTTGTTGCAGGTGGCATGTCTGAGCTGTGTTGTTGCAGGTGGCATGTCTGAGCTGTGTTGTTGCAGGTGGCATGTCTGAGCTGTGTTGTTGCAGGTGGCATGTCTGAGCTGTGTTGTTGCAGGTGGCATGTCTGAGCTGTGTTGTTGCAGGTGGCATGTCTGAGCTGTGTTGTTGCAGGTGGCACGTCTGAGCTGTGTTGTTGCAGGTGGCATGTCTGAGCTGTGTTGTTGCAGGTGCCATGTCTGAGCTGTGTTGTTGCAGGTGGCACGTCTGAGCTGTGTTGTTGCAGGTGGCACGTCTGAGCTGTGTTGTTGCAGGTGGCATGTCTGAGCTGTGTTGTTGCAGGTTGCATGTCTGAGCTGTGTTGTTGCAGGTGGCATGTCTGAGCTGTGTTGTTGCAGGGTAACAATGAGAGAACTGCTCTGGCTAGTATCACTGTTTTTATTAAAGCTTACGTTTCGTCCTCTTGGCCTTTGTCAGGGTTTAAAATATTTTTAAAATAACAATGACGAAGGCCAAAAGGCCGACATGTAAGCTTTAATAAACCAGTGATACTAGCCAGAGCAGTGTGATGGTTTCTCTGTTATTTCAGTTCAACTCATACCAACCAAGTTAAAACGTGTTCATCCACACATCAGTGTACTGGCTGTGTCTACCTGTCTGTCTGTCCCATCTAGCTGTACTGGCTGTGTCTACCTGTCTGTCTGTCCCATCTACCTGTACTGGCTGTGTCTACCTGTCTGTCTGTCCCATCTAGCTGTACTGGCTGTGTCTACCTGTCTGTCTGTCCCATCTAGCTGTACTGGCTGTGTCTACCTGTCTGTCTGTCCCATCTACCTGTACTGGCTGTGTCTACCTGTCTGTCTGTCCCATCTAGCTGTACTGGCTGTGTCTACCTGTCTGTCTGTCCCATCTACCTGTACTGGCTGTGTCTACCTGTCTGTCTGTCCCATCTACCTGTACTGGCTGTGTCTACCTGTCTGTCTGTCCCATCTAGCTGTACTGGCTGTGTCTACCTGTCTGTCTGTCCCATCTAGCTGTACTGGCTGTGTCTACCTGTCTGTCTGTCCCATCTAGCTGTACTGGCTGTGTCTACCTGTCTGTCTGTCCCATCTAGCTGTACTGGCTGTGTCTACCTGTCTGTCTGTCCCATCTACCTGTACTGGCTGTGTCTACCTGTCTGTCTGTCCCATCTACCTGTACTGGCTGTGTCTACCTGTCTGTCTGTCCCATCTAGCTGTACTGGCTGTGTCTACCTGTCTGTCTGTCCCATCTAGCTGTACTGGCTGTGTCTACCTGTCTGTCTGTCCCATCTAGCTGTACTGGCTGTGTCTACCTGTCTGTCTGTCCCATCTAGCTGTACTGGCTGTCTACCTGTCTGTCTCTCCCATCTACCTGTACTGGCTGTGTCTACCTGTCTGTCTGTCCCATCTACCTGTACTGGCTGTGTCTACCTGTCTGTCTGTCCCATCTAGCTGTACTGGCTGTCTACCTGTCTGTCTCTCCCATCTACCTGTACTCGTTGTGTCTACCTGCCTGTCTCTCCCATATACCTGTACTCGTTGTGTCTACCTGCCTGTCTCTCCCATATACCTGTACTCGTTGTGTCTACCTGCCTGTCTCTCCCATATACCTGTACTCGTTGTGTGTATTTAAGCCTCTGTAACATAATCAAGCCTTTGTTCCTTTACCATGGCAGAGATCCAGACCAAGAGACAGGAGAGGAAGAGACGAAGCACAGCCAACCCAGCCTACAGCGGCCTGGTCCAACCAGAGGTAACACACACAGAATGGACCCTTGTCTGGTTAATATTAGCTCAAATATTAGCTCAAAGTAGGACAGAGCTGTTCAGGAGAGATATGTGTTTAAAATAAAAAAGTAGTTAGTTTATGTTAATGTTAATGGAGAGTATTCATATTCAGTGTTGGATTCAGAGCTTAATAAGGTCGATGCCCGTACAGAAATATAATTAGCATAATTTAAAAATCTGTCAGTTTAAGCAAGATGTATATGTTATAAAGGTGAGACTCTCACGAACACATACACTACCGGTCAAAAGTTTTTATTTATTTTGACAATTTTTTACATTGTAAAATAATAGTGAAGACATCAAAACTAGGAAATAACACATATGGAATCACATAGTAACCAAAAAAGTGTTAAACAAATCAAAATGTTTTATATTTGAGATTCTTCAAATAGCCATCCTTTGCCTTGATGACAGCTTTGCACACTCTTGGCATTCTCTCAACCAGCTTCATCTGGAATGCTTTTCCAACAGTCTTGAAGGATTTCCCACATATGCTGAGCCTTGTTGTTTGCTTTTCCTTCCTTCTGCGGTCCGAGGTCAGGTGATTGTGGAGGCCAGGTCATCTGATGCAGCACTCCATCACTCTCCTTCTTGGTCAAATAGCCCTTACACAGCCTGGAGGTGTGTTGGGTCATTGTCCTGTTGAAAAACAAATGATAGTCCAACTAAGCCCAAACCAAATGGGATGGTGTATCACTGCAGAATGCTGTGGTAGCCATGCTGGTTATGTGTGCCTTGAATTCTAAATAAATCACAGACAGTGTCACCAGCAAAGCACCCCAACACCATTACACCTCCTCCTCCATGCTTTACGGTGGGAACCACACATGCAGAGGTCATCCGTTCACCTACTCTACGTCTCACAGACACAGTGGAACCAAAAATCGCCAATTTGGACTCCAGATCAAAGGACAAATTTCTCATGTTTCTTGGCCCAAGCAAGTCTCTTCTTCTTATTGGTGTCCTTTAGTAGTGGTTTCTTGGCAGCAATTCGACCATGAAGGCCTGATTCACACAGTCTCCTCTGAACAGTTGATGTTGAGATGTATCTGTTACTTGAACTCTGTGAAGCATTTATTTGGGCTGCAATTTCTGAGGCTGGTAACTCTAATGAACTTATCCTCTGTAGCAGAGGTAACTCTGGGTCTTCCTTTACTGTGGCGGTCCTCATGAGAGCCAGTTTCATCATAGCACTTGATGGTTTTTGCGACTGCACTTGAAGAAACTTTCAAAGTTCTTTAAATGTTCAGTATTGACTGACCTTCATGTCTTAAAGTAATGATGGACTGTTGTTTCTCTTTGCTTATTTGAGCTGTTCTTGCCACAATATGGATTTGGTCTTTTACCAAATAAGGCTATCTTCTGTATACGAACCCTACCTTGTGATTGGCTCAAACACATTAAGAAGGAAATTCCACAAATTAACTTTTAAGAAGGCACACCTTTTATTTGAAATACATTCCAGGTGATTACCTCATGAAGCTGGTTGAGAGAATGCTAAGACCGGTAGTGTACATGTCAGTTGTTTTGCTCTAGGATGCCCACAGGCCTTCTGAGCCATCTGAAGGTCCCCGGTACCAGTCAAAAAAAAAAATATGGAAGTGTAGATGGAGACTGTTTAGTGACAAAAATAAGAGGTTAAATAAAATAAATATCTTATAACTCTCAGATATAAGACAGACACTTCCAAACAAACTTCCTTAGATTGTTTAGGGGAACTATGTGTTGTTCCATGTAGTGAATATGTTATTCACTGTGTCTATATGGGCTAATAGAAGTATGGCCAAAAATGATTTTTCATTAAATACTTTTTAAATATATTTTTTTGATACTTCATGGAGTCTTAAAATTCAAACACAAATAGGAAAATGATCCTTGTTATATAGTTTAGTAGTCTCTGATGGGTTAAGCTTAGACAGGCCTTAGGCTTAGGGTTAAGTAATGTTTAGCTGCACTTTGTTTCATGTCTGTTGTAGCTGGTGCCTTAATGGCCATCGTTATGTTGCTGTCCACATACAGTTGAAGTTGGAAGTTTACATAGATTTAGGTTGAAGTCATTAAAACTCATTTTTCAAACACTCCACAGATTTCATGTTCTTCCAACAATTGTTGGCAAAGATTATTTCACTTATAATTCACTATATCACAATTCCAGTGGGTCAGAAGTTTACATACACTAAGTTGACTGTGCCTTTAAACAGCTTGGAAAAGTCCAGAAAATGATGTCATGGCTTTAGAAGCTTCTGATAGGCTAATTGACATCATTTGAGTCAATTGGAGGTGTACCTGTGGACTTATTTCAAGGCCTATCTTCAAACTCAGTGCCTCTTTGCTCGACATCATGGGAAAGTCAAAAGAAATCAGCCAAGACCTCAGAAAGAAAAGTGTAGACCTCCACAAGTCTGGTTCATCCTTGGGAGCAATTTTCAAACGCCTGAAGGTACCACGTTCATCTGTACAAACAATAGTACGTAAGTATAAACACCATGGGACCACGCAGCCGTCATACCGCTCAGGAAGGAGACACGTTCTGTCTCCTAGATATGAACATACTTTTGTGCGAAAAGTACAAATCAATCCCAGAACAACAGCAAAGGACCTTGTGAAGATGCTGGATGAAACAGGTACAAAAGTATCTATATCCACAGTAAAACAAGTCCTATATTGACATAACCTGAAAGGCTGCTCAGCAAGGAAGAAGCCACTGTTCCAAAACCGCCAGAAAAAAGCCAGACTACGGTTTGCAACTGCACATGGGGACAAAGATCATACTTTTTGGAGAAATGTCCTCTGATCTGATTAAACAAAAATATAACTGTTTGGCCATAATGGCCATCGTTATGTTTGGAGGAAAAAGGGGAGGCTTGAAAGCCGAAGAACACCATCCCAACCGTGAAGCACGGAGGTGGCAGCATCATGTTGTGGGGGTGCTTTGCTGCAGGAGGAACTGGTGCACTTCACAAAATAGATGGCTTCATGAGAAAGGAAAACTATGTGGATATATTGAAGCAACATCTGAAGACATCAGTCAGGAAGTTAAAGCTTGATCGCAAATGGGTCTTCCAAATGGACAATGACCCCAAGCATACTTCCAAAGTTGTGGCAAAATGGCTTAAGGACAACAAAGTCAAGGTATTGGAGTGGCCATCACAAAGCCCTGACCTCAATCCTATAGAACATTTGTGGGCAGAACTGAAAAGGCGTGTGCGAGCAAGGAGGTCTACAAACCTGACTCAGTTACACCAGTTCTGTCAGGAGGAATGGGCCAAAATTCACCCAACTTATTGTGGGAAGCTTGTGGAAGGCTACCCAAAACGTTTGACCCAAGTTAAACAATTTAAAGGCAATGCTACCAAATACTAATTGAGTGTATGTAAACTTCTGACCCACTGGGAATGTGAAGAAAGAAATAAAAGCTGAAATAAATAATTCTCTCTAATATTATTCTGACATTTCACATTCTTAAAATAAAGTGGTGATCCTAACTGACCTAAAACAGATAATTTTTACTAGGATTAAATGTCAGGAGTTGTGAAAAACTGAGTTTAAATGTATTTGGCTAAGGTGGATGTAAACTTCTGACTTCAACTGTAACTTCAGCTGGTGCCTTATGCTGTCCACATAACTTCAGCTGGTGCCTTATGCTGTCCACATAACTTCAGATGGTGCCTTATGCTGTCCACATAACTTCAGATGGTGCCTTATGCTGTCCACATAACTTCAGATGGTGCCTTATGCTGTCCACATAACTTCAGATGGTGCCTTGTGCTGTCCACATAACTTCAGCTGGTGCCTTGTGCTGTCCACATAACTTCAGCTGGTGCCTTATGCTGTCCACATAACTTCAGCTGGTGCCTTGTGCTGTCCACATAACTTCAGCTGGTGCCTTGTGCTGTCCACATAACTTCAGCTGGTGCCTTGTGCTGTCCACATAACTTCAGCTGGTGCCTTATGCTGTCCACATAACTTCAGCTGGTGCCTTATGCTGTCCACATAACTTCAGCTGGTGCCTTATGCTGTCCACATAACTTCAGCTGGTGCCTTGTGCTGTCCACATAACTTCAGCTGGTGCCTTGTGCTGTCCACATAACTTCAGCTGGTGCCTTGTGCTGTCCACATAACTTCAGCTGGTGCCTTGTGCTGTCCACATAACTTCAGCTGGTGCCTTGTGCTGTCCACATAACTTCAGCTGGTGCCTTATGCTGTCCACATAACTTCAGCTGGTGCCTTATGCTGTCCACATAACTTCAGATGGTGCCTTATGCTGTCCACATAACTTCAGATGGTGCCTTATGCTGTCCACATAACTTCAGATGGTGCCTTATGCTGTCCACATAACTTCAGATGGTGCCTTATGCTGTCCACATAACTTCAGATGGTGCCTTATGCTGTCCACATAACTTCAGATGGTGCCTTATGCTGTCCACATAACTTCAGCTGGTGCCTTATGCTGTCCACATAACTTCAGCTGGTGCCTTATGCTGTCCACATAACTTCATGCATGCTGTTCAGTTACACTGCCCAAATCGAGCTACAATGTTTCTACTATAGTGCTGTCCACATAACTTGGAAGTATTCAGTGAATGCTATTGAGAGTCATTGCAGAGCTAGAAATGTGTCTTCTTTATTATTCCTGTTGTGTTTAGATGTGAGGGAAGTAAACATGTTCTCTCTCTTCTCACTTTCTACCTTCCAGCGTAAACGCCTTGCATCAAATTACCTGAACAACCCACTCTTCCTATCAGTGAGAGGTAAAACACATTTATACTGCCCCATCAACACATCTAGACAGGACTGGTAAAACACATTTATACTGCCCCATCAACACATCTAGACAGGACTGGTAAAACACATTTATACTGCCCCATCACCACAACTAGACAGGACTGGTAAAACACATTTATACTGCCCCATCACCACAACTAGACAGGACTGGTAAAACACATTTATACTGCCCCATCACCACACCTAGACAGGACTGGTAAAACACATTTATACTGCCCCATCAACACATCTAGACAGGACTGGTAAAACACATTTATACTGCCCCATCAACACATCTAGACAGGACTGGTAAAACACATTTATACTGCCCCATCACCACAACTAGACAGGACTGGTAAAACACATTTATACTGCCCCATCACCACAACTAGACAGTACTGGTAAAACACATTTATACTGCCCCATCACCACAACTAGACAGTACTGGTAAAACACATTTATACTGCCCCATCACCACAACTAGACAGGACTGGTAAAACACATTTATACTGCCCCATCACCACAACTAGACAGGACTGGTAAAACACATTTATACTGCCCCATCACCACACCTAGACAGGACTGGTAAAACACATTTATACTGCCCCATCAACACATCTAGACAGGACTGGTAAAACACATTTATACTGCCCCATCACCACAACTAGACAGGACTGGTAAAACACATTTATACTGCCCCATCACCACACCTAGACAGGACTGGTAAAACACATTTATACTGCCCCATCACCACAACTAGACAGGACTGGTAAAACACATTTATACTGCCCCATCACCACAACTAGACAGGACTGGTAAAACACATTTATACTGCCCCATCACCACAACTAGACAGGACTGGTAAAACACATTTATACTGCCCCATCACCACAACTAGACAGGACTGGTAAAACACATTTATACTGCCCCATCACCACATCTAGACAGGACTGGTAAAACACATTTATACTGCCCCATCACCACAACTAGACAGGACTGGTAAAACACATGTATACTGCCCCATCACCACAACTAGACAGGACTGGTAAAACACATTTATACTGCCCCATCACCACAACTAGACAGGACTGGTAAAACACATTTATACTGCCCCATCACCACAACTAGACAGGACTGGTAAAACACATTTATACTGCCCCATCACCACAACTAGACAGGACTGGTAAAACACATTTATACTGCCCCATCACCACAACTAGACAGGACTGGTAAAACACATTTATACTGCCCCATCACCACAACACATCTAGACAGGACTGGTAAAACATATTTATACTGCCCCATCAACACATCTAGACAGGACTGGTAAAACACATTTATACTGCCCCATCAACACAACACATCTAGACAGGGCTGACAGTATCATACATCAACATATTCAAACACTGTGCTGGGGTGTAGAAGCAGACACACCAGGCACATTGCCACAGGATATGAAAACTATACATAACCAAAAGCACTCTGCACGATAGATAGATAGATAGATAGATAGATAGATAGATAGATAGATAGATAGATAGATAGATAGATAGATAGATACTAGAATGCTTAATTTTCTTCTGGTGCTGAAATAAAAACGGTGGTTGTAGATTAGATGCAGTGTATGTTCATAAATAATAAATTAAATTTCTATAAACATTATAGCTGGACTTGGTCAGAAAGAGGTCCAGGCCAAAGAGCATGTATTGTAATTACAGTGTATCTAGTGCAAATGTAGTGCAAAATGCAGTAAGGTTAAGAAGACAATAAATAGACCATAGTGGTGAAATAAATTACAGATTAGCATTAACACAGGAATGAAGGATGTGCAAATTATGATGTACAAATAGAGATTCTGAAGTGCAAAATTGAGCGGAAGTAAAAAAAAAAAAAATATGGTATGATATGAGCTGCATTCCCCAGAACAGAGATGTTGCAGGACTGTTGCTTAATGTTTCCTTGTTTAAAACCCTACTGCTGCACCCCTCCCCTCTCTGGCCCAAACTGCTGCTCACCCCCATGTCTTAACCTGTTGTCAGCTACTAACATGTTTTCTGCTTCCTATGTTACGCATGCTAGACACTGGGGACTACAGCTGGAAGGTACGTACTGTAGCATGACTACTGTAGATTACAGCTAGGATGTGCCTGACATAGTTGTTGTAGTGAGTTATACTGTAGATAGTGGTGTTGTAGGTTGGTATACTGTAGATAGTGGTGTTGTAGTGAGTTATACTGTAGATAGTGGTGTTGTAGTGAGTTATACTGTAGATAGTGGTGTTGTAGGGTGGTGTACTGTAGATAGTGGTGTTGTAATGAGTTATACTGTAGATAGTGGTGTTGTAGTGAGTTATACTGTAGATAGTGGTGTTGTAGTGAGTTATACTGTAGATAGTGGTGTTGTAGGTTGTTATACTGTAGATAGTGGTGTTGTAGTGTGTTCTACTGTAGATAGTGGTGTTGTAATGAGTTATACTGTAGATAGTGGTGGTGTAGTGAGTTATACTGTAGATAGTGGTGTTGTAGGTTGGTATACTGTAGATAGTGGTGTTGTAGGTTGGTATACTGTAGATAGTGGTGTTGTACGGTGGTATACTGTAGATAGTGGTGTTGTAATGAGTTATACTGTAGATAGTGGTGTTGTAGGTTGGTATACTGTAGATAGTGGTGTTGTAGGGTGGTATACTGTAGATAGTGGTGTTGTAGGGTGGTATACTGTAGATAGTGGTGTTGTAGTGTGGTATACTGTAGAGAGTGGTGTTGTAGGGTGGTATACTGTAGATAGTGGTGTTGTAGGGTGGTATACTACATATAGTGGTGTTGTAGTGAGTTATACTGTAGATAGTGGTGTTGTAGAGTGGTATACTGTAGATAGTGGTGTTGTAGGTTGGTATACTGTAGATAGTGGTGTTGTAGGGTGGTGTACTGTAGATAGTGGTGTTGTAGTGTGGTGTACTGTAGATAGTGGTGTTGTAGTGAGTTATACTGTAGATAGTGGTGTTGTAGGTTGGTATACTGTAGATAGTGGTGTTGTAGGGTGGTGTACTGTAGATAGTGGTGTTGTAGTGAGTTATACTGTAGATAGTGGTGTTGTAGGTTGGTATACTGTAGATAGTGGTGTTGTAGTGTGTTATACTGTAGATAGTGGTGTTGTAATGAGTTATACTGTAGATAGTGGTGTTGTAGGTTGGTATACTGTAGATAGTGGTGTTGTAGGGTGGTGTACTGTAGATAGTGGTGTTGTAGTGAGTTATACTGTAGATAGTGGTGTTGTAGGTTGGTATACTGTAGATAGTGGTGTTGTAGTGTGTTATACTGTAGATAGTGGTGTTGTAATGAGTTATACTGTAGATAGTGGTGTTGTAGGTTGGTATACTGTAGATAGTGGTGTTGTAGTGTGTTATACTGTAGATAATGGTGTTGTAATGAGTTATACTGTAGATAGTGGTGTTGTAGGTTGGTATACTGTAGATAGTGGTGTTGTAATGAGTTATACTGTAGATAGTGGTGTTGTAGGTTGGTATACTGTAGATAGTGGTGTTGTAGGTTGGTATACTGTAGATAGTGGTGTTGTAATGAGTTATACTGTAGATAGTGGTGTTGTAGGTTGGTATACTGTAGATAGTGGTGTTGTAGTGTGGTATACTGTAGATAGTGGTGTTGTAATGAATTATACTGTAGATAGTGGTGTTGTAGGTTGGTATACTGTAGATAGTGGTGTTGTAGTGTGTTATACTGTAGATAGTGGTGTTGTAATGAGTTATACTGTAGATAGTGGTGTTGTAGGTTGGTATACTGTAGATAGTGGTGTTGTAGTGTGTTATACTGTAGATATTGGTGTTGTAGTGAGTTATACTGTAGATAGTGGTGTTGTAGGTTGGTATACTGTAGATAGTGGTGTTGTAATGAGTTATACTGTAGATAGTGGTGTTGTAGGTTGGTATACTGTAGATAGTGGTGTTGTAATGAGTTATACTGTAGATAGTGGTGTTGTAGGTTGGTATACTGTAGATAGTGGTGTTGTAATGAGTTATACTGTAGATAGTGGTGTTGTAGGTTGGTATACTAAACTGCTCTGACATTTCACTGAAGCCTGTGTTTGGCTCACACAGATATCAGTCAAACAGCAGATCCAAAGCCACCTTCCCAAAGTCCCAACGTCATTCTCTCTCTTTAGGCTAGATCACAACACTCTTATTATTCAGATCAGGGGTTGATAAGCTGGGCCTGGGATAAGGGTAGAGTCTTGCCTTTTAGCATGCCTTTTTAGCATTCAGTGTGTCACTGGATCAATCAATCATTCATTCAGTGTGTCACTGAATCAATCAATCATTCATTCAGTGTGTCACTGACTCAATCAATCATTTATTCAGTGTGTCACTGGATCAATCAATCATTCATTCATTCAGTGTGTCACTGGATCAATCAATCAATCATTCAGTGTGTCACTGGATCAATCAATCATTCATTAATTCAGTGTGTCACTGGATCAATCAATCATTCATTAATTCAGTGTGTCACTGAATCAATCAATCATTCATTAATTCAGTGTGTCACTGAATCAATCAATCATTCATTCAGTGTGTCACTCAATCAATCATTCATTCAGTGTGTCACTGAATCAATCAATCATTCATTCAGTGTGTCACTCAATCAATCATTCATTCAGTGTGTCACTGAATCAATCAATCATTCATTTATTCAGTGTGTCACTGGATCAATCAATCATTCATTCATTCAGTGTGTCACTGGATCAATCAATCATTCATTCATTCAGTGTGTCACTGAATCAATCAATCATTCAGTGCTTTACAGTGGACTTGACATTACTGTGGTATTGAATGGCAGGTGGAATAGAAGCACTAAATTAAATTAAGACATTTCCCCTCGGGGATCAATATCTATCTATCTATCTATCTATCTATCTATCTATCTATCTATCTATCTATCTATCTATCTATCTATCTATCTATCTATCTATCTATCTATCTATCTATCTATCTATCTATCTATCTATCTATCTATCTATCTATCTATCTATCTATCTATCTATCTATCTATCTATCTATCTATCTATCTATCTATCTATCTATCTATCTATCAGCTGTGGTACTGAATGTCTGTCTATCTGGCTAACAGGAGGAGCTGGAGCATTACAACCACTGCTCTGTGTGTAAGGAAGATGGAGAGCTGCAGCTATGCCACAACTGCCCCAGAGCCTACCACCCGGACTGCCTGCACCCCCCTCTCAAAACACCACCCCGGGGGGTCTGGGTCTGCCCCAAGTGCCAGAAGAAGGTGAGAAGCCAAAATGTGGAGGGGAAATACATCTGGTTGGGGTAGAATGGATATTTTTTAATGCTAAAATGACATAGCAACACTGCATTAATTACATCTTATGACCATACCACTACTGAATTATATCTTATGACTATAACAACACTACTGAATGACATCTTTGGGCTATATCCAAACTACTGAATGACATCTTATGACTATATCAAAAATACTGAATGACATCTTATGACTATATCAAAAATACTGAATGACATCTTATGACTATAGCAACACTACTGAATTACATCTTATGACTATATCAACACTACTGAATGACATCTTATGACTATAGCAAAACTACTGAATGACATATTATGACTATAAACTACTGAATGACATCTAATGACTATAACACTACTGAATGACATCTAAAGACTATAACAACACTACTAAATGACATCTTAAGACTATAACAACACTACTGAATGACATCTTAAGACTATAACACTACTGAATGACATCTTAAGACTATAACAACACTACTGAATGACATCTTAAGACTATAACAACACTACTGAATGACATCTTAAGACTATAACAACACTACTGAATGACATCTTAAGACTATAACAACACTACTGAATGACATGTTATGACTATATCAAAACTACTGAATGACATTTTATGAATATAACACTACTGAATGACATCTAATGACTATAACAGTACTGAATGACATCTTATGACTATAACAACACTACTGAATGACATCTTATGACTATATCAAAACTACTGAATGACATTTTATGAATATAACACTACTGAATGACATCTTATGACTATAACAACACTACTGAATGACATCTTATGACTATAACAACACTACTGAATGACATCTTATGACTATAACAACACTACTGAATGACATCTTATGACTATAGCAAAACTACTGAATGACATCTTAAGACTATATCAAAACTACTGAATGACATGTTATGACTATATCAAACCACTGAATGACATTTTATGAATATAACACTACTGAATTACATCTAATGACTATAACACTACTGAATGACATCTTATGACTATAGCAAAACTACTGAATGACATCTTATGACTATAGCAAAACTACTGAATGACATCTTATGACTATAAACTACTGAATGACATCTTATGACTATAACAACACTACTGAATTACATCTTATGACTATAGCAAAACTACTGAATGACATCTTATGACTATATCAAACTACTGAATGACATTTTATGAATATAACACTACTGAATGACATCTTAAGACTATAACAACACTACTGAATGACATCTTAAGACTATAACAACACTACTGAATGACATCTTAAGACTATAACAACACTACTGAATGACATCTTAAGACTATATCAAAACTACTGAATGACATCTTATGACTATATCAAACTACTGAATGACATTTTATGAATATAACACTACTGAATGACATCTAATGACTATAACACTACTGAATGACATCTTATGACTATAGCAAAACTACTGAATGACATCTTATGACTATAAACTACTGAATGACATCTAATGACTATAACAACACTACTGAATGACATCTTAAGACTATAACAACACTACTGAATGACATCTTAAGACTATAACAACACTACTGAATGACATCTTAAGACTATAACAACACTACTGAATGACATCTTAAGATTATAACAACACTACTGAATGACATCTTAAGACTATAACAACACTACTGAATGACATCTTAAGACTATAACAACACTACTGAATGACATCTTAAGACTATAACAACACTACTGAATGACATCTTAAGACTATAACAACACTACTGAATGACATCTTAAGACTATAACAACACTACTGAATGACATCTTAAGACTATAACAACACTACTGAATGACATCTTAAGACTATAACAACACTACTGAATGACATCTTAAGACTATAACAACACTACTGAATGACATCTTAAGACTATAACAACACTACTGAGTGACATCTTAAGACTATAACAACACTACTGAGTGACATCTTAAGACTATAACAACACTACTGAATGACATCTTTGGGCTATATCCAAACTACTGAATGACATCTTATGACTATATCAAAAATACTGAATGACATCTTATGACTATATCAAAAATACTGAATGACATCTTATGACTATAGCAACACTACTGAATTACATCTTATGACTATATCAACACTACTGAATGACATCTTATGACTATAGCAAAACTACTGAATGACATATTATGACTATAAACTACTGAATGACATCTAATGACTATAACACTACTGAATGACATCTAAAGACTATAACAACACTACTAAATGACATCTTAAGACTATAACAACACTACTGAATGACATCTTAAGACTATAACACTACTGAATGACATCTTAAGACTATAACAACACTACTGAATGACATCTTAAGACTATAACAACACTACTGAATGACATCTTAAGACTATAACAACACTACTGAATGACATCTTAAGACTATAACAACACTACTGAATGACATGTTATGACTATATCAAAACTACTGAATGACATTTTATGAATATAACACTACTGAATGACATCTAATGACTATAACAGTACTGAATGACATCTTATGACTATAACAACACTACTGAATGACATCTTATGACTATATCAAAACTACTGAATGACATTTTATGAATATAACACTACTGAATGACATCTTATGACTATAACAACACTACTGAATGACATCTTATGACTATAACAACACTACTGAATGACATCTTATGACTATAACAACACTACTGAATGACATCTTATGACTATAGCAAAACTACTGAATGACATCTTAAGACTATATCAAAACTACTGAATGACATGTTATGACTATATCAAACCACTGAATGACATTTTATGAATATAACACTACTGAATTACATCTAATGACTATAACACTACTGAATGACATCTTATGACTATAGCAAAACTACTGAATGACATCTTATGACTATAGCAAAACTACTGAATGACATCTTATGACTATAAACTACTGAATGACATCTTATGACTATAACAACACTACTGAATTACATCTTATGACTATAGCAAAACTACTGAATGACATCTTATGACTATATCAAACTACTGAATGACATTTTATGAATATAACACTACTGAATGACATCTTAAGACTATAACAACACTACTGAATGACATCTTAAGACTATAACAACACTACTGAATGACATCTTAAGACTATAACAACACTACTGAATGACATCTTAAGACTATATCAAAACTACTGAATGACATCTTATGACTATATCAAACTACTGAATGACATTTTATGAATATAACACTACTGAATGACATCTAATGACTATAACACTACTGAATGACATCTTATGACTATAGCAAAACTACTGAATGACATCTTATGACTATAAACTACTGAATGACATCTAATGACTATAACAACACTACTGAATGACATCTTAAGACTATAACAACACTACTGAATGACATCTTAAGACTATAACAACACTACTGAATGACATCTTAAGACTATAACAACACTACTGAATGACATCTTAAGATTATAACAACACTACTGAATGACATCTTAAGACTATAACAACACTACTGAATGACATCTTAAGACTATAACAACACTACTGAATGACATCTTAAGACTATAACAACACTACTGAATGACATCTTAAGACTATAACAACACTACTGAATGACATCTTAAGACTATAACAACACTACTGAATGACATCTTAAGACTATAACAACACTACTGAATGACATCTTAAGACTATAACAACACTACTGAATGACATCTTAAGACTATAACAACACTACTGAGTGACATCTTAAGACTATAACAACACTACTGAGTGACATCTTAAGACTATAACAACACTACTGAATGACATCTTAAGACTATAACAACACTACTGAGTGACATCTTAAGACTATAACAACACTACTGAGTGACATCTTAAGACTATAACAACACTACTGAATGACATCTTAAGACTATAACAACACTACTGAATGACATCTTAAGACTATAACAACACTACTGAATGACATCTTAAGACTATAACAACACTACTGAATGACATCTTAAGACTATAACAACACTACTGAGTGACATCTTAAGACTATAACAACACTACTGAATGACATCTTAAGACTATAACAACACTACTGAATGACATCTTAAGACTATAACAACACTACTGAATGTAGTGTATGAAGGGAAGACAACTGTTCCCATTTAATAACATTTTATTTGCCCTCCTGAAGGTTCTGAACAAAGAGAACATGTCGTGGCCACAGAACTTTGTCCAGTCCTACGTTACACACAAGACGGGTGAGAATGGACACCTTTACTAAGCTGGCATGTGGCAGTTGGGCCTGCAGTGTGTTGTTCCGTCTTAATAATAGGGCTGTATTATGCTGTGTTAATACTAGGTGTGCTGTGTATTATGCTGTGTATTATGCTGTGTTAAAACTAGATGTGTTGTGTATTATGCTGTGTCAATACTAGGTGCGTTGTGTATTATGCTGTGTTAATACTAGGTGTGTTGTGTGTTTAGTGAGAGAGGGAGAGAAGAGCAGTCTGCTCAGGAGGAACGTGGAGCTGAAGAAGGAGTGTGCTCACCTGGAGGAGCAGGACCAGAGCCTCAGCAAGTCTCTCAGGGTATGACCTCTGACCCCTGACCTTTATACACACTCACAACACAGTACAGCAGGACCAGAGGCTCAGCAAGTCTCTCAGGGTATGACCTCTGACCTCTAACCCTAGACTAGGTTAATCCCTTACCCATACCTAGAATGTGGTTTTACCACAATGTATTGAATTACAGCAGAGATACTGTATATATTGTTGAGATGGTCTCCATCCTAACATTGGGAGGCGTTGACCCAAAAGTGGGAAGATAGGTGGTCTGCTTATCGCTGTATTCCTGCTTGGACAGATTTTGACGGGAGTGGACGCTCTCGCTTCGCCTCTTCCTCTCTGATTACCGTCTTAGAATGGGAACAGTGTGAGCTCAACAGTGAAGTGAAGCATACTACTACTACTGACTAGCCAGAAGTCTTCATCAGTACTTAGACATGTTCCTGTGTCTCTGTCCCAGCAGAAGGTGATGGACGTGCGGGAGCGTCTGATTGATCAACAGAGGGACACCCAGTCCTCCCTGGAGCGTCTCAAGGCTCTGATTCGTCTGATCCAAAGAGACCAGATAATCCAAGTTACCATGACAGCCACCACCACCACCACTGGAGCGTCCCTGCTCTCCCTGCCCTGGATCAAACCCTCCAGCACCCCCACCACACACACAGTGCCCCCTGCTGGACCGTCTATGCTACTGCAGCAGAAGAGTCTGGTCATGTCACAGTCTCAGACACAGAGCCAGGCCAACAACTGAGCTCTAGTTGTACCACCCCAGCCCGACCACCAGGGGCACAGTTCAAGGGTGCACCCCAAATGGCACTCTATGCCCTATATAGTGCACTACTTTTAACCAGGACCCATAGGGGCAGTTTCTATTTGGCATCAGAGGCCTGGTCTAAAGTAGTGCAGTATACTGGGAATAAGGTGCGATTCGGGACTCAGCCGGAGCATCTGTGGAATGGCAGGACACCTAACAGAAACGTTGAAGACAAGGATGTTTTGGAAGAAGTCGCCATTGGCACCATTGAATATTAGTGAACCATATGGTTGAAGAGTTGTTGTGGAGGGGGAAGAACAAAACAGTAGAAAACATCTTCCATCCATTCACTAGATTTCATGACAAGTATTTTTTAAACCCAACACCTACAGTGCTTACGAGATGTATTTTATAGTTTTTTTTATTTATTATTAATGTTTCTCGACCTTAATGTATTAAGTATGACTAAAAGAAGTTAGATCACAGTGCTGCAACTGAAATAGGTATTGAATTGTTCTGCATATAGAGAGAGACAACGCTAGTGTAGTTAGCATAGACAACGCTAGTGTAGTTAGCATAGACAACGCTAGTGTAGTTAGCGTAAACAACACTAGTGTAGTTAGCGTAAACAACACTAGTGTAGTTAGCGTAAACAACACTAGTGTAGTTAGCGTAAACAACGCTAGTGTAGTTAGCGTAAACAACGCTAGTGTAGTTAGCGTAAACAACGCTAGTGTAGTTAGCGTAAACAACGCTAGTGTAGTTAGCGTAGACAACGCTAGTGTAGTTAGCGGAGACAACGCTAGTGTAGTTAGCGTAAACAACGCTAGTGTAGTTAGCGTAGACAACGCTAGTGTAGTTAGCGGAGACAATGCTAGTGTAGTTAGCGGAGACAACGCTAGTGTAGTTAGCATAGACAAGGCTAGTGTAGTTAGCGTAGACAACGCTAGTGTAGTTAGCGGAGACAACGCTAGTGTAGATAGCGTAGACAACGCTAGTGTAGATAGCGTAGACAACACTAGTGTAGTTAGCGTAGACAACGCTAGTGTAGTTAGCGGAGACAACACTAGTGTAGTTAGCGTAGACAACGCTAGTGTAGTTAGCGTAGACAACGCTAGTGTAGTTAGCGGAGACAACGCTAGTGTAGTTAGTTGCAAATGAACAATGGCAGGATATGAAGAAATGTAAACCAAGAACTGTACTGCTGTATCAGAGTAGGTCTCAGTGAACAATATTTGCCATAATTATCAGGTGAGTGAGGGGAAAGGAGGGGTGGATTTTTCATTGTGTATGTTCGGAAAAGCATACAAGCCTTCAAGCCTTTTTTCCAGTATTAGTATAGTTAAAGAAGTTCAAATAAAAAATTATTTAAGATGACTACAGAATTGAGCCTTTCTAGAGGAGAGTTGAGTATTTTCATGCTGTTGATTACTGAGGAGTATTGATGGAAGGATCTATCGCTGTATATAGATTGTATTATTATCCCAGGTCCTTCTCTATGTTACTGTTACTGGATTCACACAACAACAACCCGACATGTTCCTGCTCCCCCAGCTGTACTCAAAGCAGACATTTTGAACTGTCCTGTAGTTGTGTGATCCAACCATTGTAATCCCCTTCTTTTCACCACTATAGAAAATCTGCCAAAAACCGTTACATTTAGTACTGGGAACTCCTGTGTACGTATCAAATATGTCTGGCTTTTATCCCTGGATGGTTTGATATTTTACATTTGGTCGCTTTCACACTATTCTTTTTTTTAACTCTATTTGATGTTCGTTATGATGACTTGACATTTGAACTGTTTCTAGTCTGCTAGACGGTACAAGTGGACTGTTTCTAGTCTGCTAGACGGTACAAGTGGACTGTTTCTAGTCTGCTAGACGGTACAAGTGGACTGTTTCTAGTCTGTTAGACGGTACAAGTGAACACTGTCTCAAGAACAGCTAGATCCAACCAAGGTTTCTTTCTTATATCATTTAGTAAACAATCAAACACGTCAACTGGGATGGGGAGGAGAACTGTCATATCATTTAGTTTAGTGTTGATCTCTAGTTAAACTTCCTGCTGTCACAATGACAGTTGGATCAGTCTTCTCTATGGCCCTAGTTGTAAACACATGTCTATTGGATTAGTCTTTAACTATATCATGATGCGTTTCTGTTCATCAAATCCCTCTAAATTATACACCGAGGAACACAAAATCTAAATATATATAACAACATATTGAATCTGTACTTGTGGAACCAAACTGCTCAGATGAGGAAAATGCAATAATTAGGTCGTCACCAATACTAGTTGATATGAAAAAGACAGATCCTGACAGGAACCAATGATGTGGTAGTGTAGAACACTTTGGGCCCGAGTAGTTGACAGAACTAGGGCTATAGAGAGGACTGGTCCAACTGTCATCAGTACCAAGCCTCACAGACATTGAGGACATCAATATCATGTTTGCCTTTCACAACCTACAAAAATGGGCCATCTATCTATTAGGGCTTTACCATTGCCTAGTTTTGTCTTGTCCAACATTCAATGCATATCAGGAGCTCTGCCTCTTCCAACATGGAATAGCACCGACAGACCATGACAGAGACAGGCGTCTGCACAGAATACAGCATACCACTCTGATGGGAATCAAATCCCAAAGAGAGGGGGCTAAAATACTAGCACCATATCAGTGCTCTATGTTGCATCAAGGTAGAAGTTGCCCCAAACCACAGATCTAGGATCAGCTCAACCAACCGCTCATCCTAACTTTAACATTAGGAGAATACAGAATACAAACATATCTGACTCCAGATCAGAGGTTAGTGAAGCAGCTTCTATCACCTCCACAGCGTGCCCTTCATCCATTATCCCCCTCAAGAGGTGTCCCAGACTACATCACCCAGAATCCTCCGGGAGAAACTGTGCCGTGCTTAATACAGATCTATTTTAATAGACTCAGACACATTGTTTGAACAAATGATGAAAATACAAACATCTTTGTTTTATATTCTTTTATCAACGATGAACAAAAATAAGACTGTTTTTCTATTGTTTGCCAATTATGCATAATTATGAGGAGGAGGAGGAAGAGAACACAGGAGAGAATACTTTTTACATGGAAATGTCTTTTGGCTGTTGAAGTAGTGTTTTTTTCTCTGGCATTGATAAGGGGGCTGTCCAGTGGATAGTGTGAATAGGAAAGTGTTTGTCTATGCCAATGTAGTTTAATCTTGATGGTGATGCATTTCAAGTTGATTGATGGAAGTTGGGTGATGGTTAAGAGTAGTCTCACTTTTTTTGTATCAAGTTCTTATGAAAAATTGAATCATTAATAAATAAAATTCAAGAACAAAACACTGGTGGAAACTTGATACTTTCGTGTGTGATGGTAAAACACTGGTGGAAACTTGATACTTTCGTGTGTGATGGTAAAACACTGGTGGAAACTTGATACTTTCGTGTGTGATGGTAAAACACTGGTGGAAACTTGATACTTTCGTGTGTGATGGTAAAACATCTATTGTTGAGGCTCGTATTCTTGAAGCTCATTTAAATAATGCGGATGTAAATATATTTAATTGTGCCTTGGAATGTACATTATGGATTTAACTCAAACATTAACAAATACGCAGACCTACATTTATCAAATAAATGACTAAGCTTTATCCTCTCGCAACTAAACAAACACACAAGACACATGACAAAGAGGTGTATAAATAAAACAGTAGACCCTGGTACACATGGAGTCCTACAGTAGACCCTGGTACACAGTGAGACAAGGTACCTACAGTAGACCCTGGTACACAGTGAGACAAGGTACCTACAGTCGACCCTGGTACACAGTGAGACAAGGTACCTACAGTCGACCCTGGTACACAGTGAGACAAGGTACCTACAGTAGACCCTGGTACACAGTGAGACAAGGTACCTACAGTAGACCCTGGTACACAGTGAGACAAGGTACCTACAGTAGGCCATGATTGGGAGTCCCATAGGGCGGCGCACAATTGGCCCAGCGTCGTCAGTTTGGCCGGTGTAGGTCGTCATCGTAAATAAGACTTTGTGCTTAACTGACTTGCCTTGTTAAATAAAGGTTCAATATAAAATAAAAAAAGTTATCAGGAGATATTTAGGTTTACCAATACTGATACCTGTTACGTTTGGGTTCAAACAAGGAGAGAGGACATCCCGGTCTTCTACCATTTCTAAAGTAATTTCATCAGATAAAGCATACATTTTTGCTTTAGGACAATTATATAATGTATTATTATACAATTTTATAATATTATTATTACATTAATTATTTCAGGTGTAAATTTGAAAGCTTCCAAAGTTTTAAATAGAAAAGGCCATTCAAGGCTGTCAAAAACCTTTTTGGCAACGAAAGCCATTATTGATAGATTTATACTGAACAAAAATATGTGTTGGTCCCATGTTTCATGAGATGAAATAAAATATCCCAGAAATGTTCCATACGCAAAAAGCTTATTTTCTCAACTTTTGTGCACAAATGTTTTTATATATGATCATTACACAGGTGCACCTTGTGTTGGGGACAATAAAAGGCCACTAAAATATGCAGTTTTGTTCCACAACACAATGCCACAGATGGCTCAAGTTGAGGGAGTTGGCATACTGGCTTTATCTGCCTCCAACTCCAACTGGCCTGAAAGCAGTTCAGCTTCGTAACCGACTTCAGTGGGCAAATGCTCACCTTCAATGGCCGCTGGCACATTGGAGAAGTGAGTTCTTCACTGATGAATCCCGGTTTCAACTGTAGTATGGTGTCATGTGTGGGCGAGAGGTTTGCTGCGGATGACAACGTTGTGAACAGATGAACAGACCCATGGTGCCGGTGGGGTTATGGTAAGTTGGACAGATCAGGTGAAAAATGCAGTTTCCCCACATGGCATATCTCCCCCTTCCCCACCCGGCATTTATAAAAAGACCAGACGGAGCTCATTGCCTAATTCAATCATGCAGAGACGGGCAGCATGAACGTCTCTTCATTGATTTTGCTGGAAAGTGGAGAAACGCTTTACAATGGTATTCATATTAACCTGCATGAATCTGCTGTAGCTAACCAACCAGGTTCAAGGCTCTAACTAGCCAAGCAAACGGCTCTGAGATACCAACAATGACATACACGTACCGTTAGCTAGCGAGCGTGTAATATCTGAAAATGTAGCTTGCTTGCCCATCTTACCCGTATACATATTTGGGATTTTATTAGTATCCCCATTAGCTGTTGCAAAAGCAGCAGCTACTCTTCCTGGGGTCCAAACAAAAGATGACATCATACAGAACATTAATAGGCAAGAACAGAGGAAGGACAGAACTATATACTTGTTTTTTTAAAAACCACATGTAGCCTACATATCCATACACACAAACTATCCAGGTCAAATAGGGGAGAGGCGTTGTGCCGTGAGGTGTTCCTTTATCATGCATGATGGAACGTCTCAATGTCAGGATGCCATGGTTACCCTTAGTTTGAAGATGTAATCCGGAGACAGGTGTTTTCTCCATGTCTTTAGCTATCATACTGATTTCAAAACTGGGTCCTCCAGAAAGTGGAGAGCAACACTTATGCAGCTCCACTACACGATACATAAAACAAAAAGAAGCGTTAGACAGGATTACCTACACATACATACTGACCAGCTCAAATAGACAGGAGCCTTCTATTTGGTAGACCAATCCGGACTCCTCTCTCGGCATGTCCAGCCCACTCATTATCTCAGCCAATCATGGCTAGTGGGAAGGTTGCTGTCTTTTTCTGTGGCTTAACCAACTAGGCTCATAATTTAACCATTGTATTCATGGCATACACATTTGTTATTAGGCAACATGAAAGTTCACATGTTCCAGAACGCATTTTGATGAAGTTTATGTTCAAATGGCTCTCCTGTGAAGTTGTGACCCACGACATACGCCTAGTTTCTGAAACGAGTCACATTCGTCACTCCTCTTATGTACGCCTTAAAAGCATCCCATATTACAGTATATCGGGGCTTATCGTTAACCTCTATGTCTACATAATGGTAAGAGTTTTTATTATTTCATTTAAATATTTAATACATTTCGGGTATGAAGATGTGCTCTGTTTATGCTCCGTATTCTGTCGCTAAGTGTATTTTCTATTGGTGTAATTAAGCATGATACTGGAGAATGATCTGATATCATGGATTTTTTAACCAGTAAATGAAAAAAAGTGCAAAAATATATATATAATAATAATTTCTTGAACAGCTTTTCTTACTTTGAGAGAAAAATGTGTAGTATTTTGTAGTTGGGAATAGTAAATATCCAGGTATCCTGTAGATTATTAGAAATGAAAATGTTCAGCCTTTTTGGAGGCTCCTTGAATTGGACTTTTTTATTGCTAGGTCTGTCAATCTCATCTAATGTATGCTTTAGGTCACCTGATAAAATAATAATTCCTCTCTGGATTTGATCTAATATTGTTTGAATTCTAGCTAAAAACACCAGATTTTCCCCTGGTGTGATATACAATGAAATCCATGTGTATTTTCCCCACGTAGGGTAAAATACTATAATAGAAAACATCCTTGGTCTGTGTGCTGGGATATAAGATATAATCTGCTGTTACTACAGTAGGGGGCAGTATAGGATGCCTACACCGCTGCTGTTACTACAGTAGGGGGCAGTATAGGATGCCTACATCTCTGCTGTTACTACAGTAGGGGGCAGTATAGGATGCCTACATCTCTGCTGTTACTACAGTAGGGGGCAGTATAGGATGCCTACATCTCTGCTGTTACTACAGTAGGGGGCAGTATAGGATGCCTACACCTCTGCTGTTACTACAGTAGGGGGCAGTATAGGATGCCTACACCGCTGCTGTTACTACAGTAGGGGGCAGTATAGGATGCCTACACCGCTGCTGTTACTACAGTAGGGGGCAGTATAGGATGCCTACATCTCTGCTGTTACTACAGTAGGGGGCAGTATAGGATGCCTACATCTCTGCTGTTACTACAGTAGGGGGCAGTATAGGATGCCTACATCTCTGCTGTTACTACAGTAGGGGGCAGTATAGGATGCCTACATCTCTGCTGTTACTACAGTAGGGGGCAGTATAGGATGCCTACATCTCTGCTGTTACTACAGTAGGGGGCAGTATAGGATGCCTACATCTCTGCTGTTACTACAGTAGGGGGCAGTATAGGATGCCTACATCTCTGCTGTTACTACAGTAGGGGGCAGTATAGGATGCCTACATCTCTGCTGTTACTACAGTAGGGGGCAGTATAGGATGCCTACATCTCTGCTGTTACTACAGTAGGGGGCAGTATAGGATGCCTACACCTCTGCTGTTACTACAGTAGGGGGCAGTATAGGATGCCTACACCTCTGCTGTTACTACAGTAGGGGGCAGTATAGGATGCCTACACCTCTGCTGTTACTACAGTAGGGGGCAGTATAGGATGCCTACACCGCTGCTGTTACTACAGTAGGGGGCAGTATAGGATGCCTACACCTCTGCTGTTACTACAGTAGGGGGCAGTATAGGATGCCTACACCTCTGCTGTTACTACAGTAGGGGGCAGTATAGGATGCCTACACCTCTGCTGTTACTACAGTAGGGGGCAGTATAGGATGCCTACACCTCTGCTGTTACTACAGTAGGGGGCAGTATAGGATGCCTACACCTCTGCTGTTACTACAGTAGGGGGCAGTATAGGATGCCTACACCGCTGCTGTTACTACAGTAGGGGGCAGTATAGGATGCCTACACCGCTGCTGTTACTACAGTAGGGGGCAGTATAGGATGCCTACACCGCTGCTGTTACTACAGTAGGGGGCAGTATAGGATGCCTACATCTCTGCTGTTACTACAGTAGGGGGCAGTATAGGATGCCTACATCTCTGCTGTTACTACAGTAGGGGGCAGTATAGGATGCCTACATCTCTGCTGTTACTACAGTAGGGGGCAGTATAGGATGCCTACATCTCTGCTGTTACTACAGTAGGGGGCAGTATAGGATGCCTACATCTCTGCTGTTACTACAGTAGGGGGCAGTATAGGATGCCTACATCTCTGCTGTTACTACAGTAGGGGGCAGTATAGGATGCCTACACCTCTGCTGTTACTACAGTAGGGGGCAGTATAGGATGCCTACACCTCTGCTGTTACTACAGTAGGGGGCAGTATAGGATGCCTACACCTCTGCTGTTACTACAGTAGGGGGCAGTATAGGATGCCTACACCTCTGCTGTTACTACAGTAGTGTTCAAGAATCATATGTCCCCCTCCCCCAGTTCTGTTGGGTTGAGTAGTTGGGTAGCATGGTGTTCCTGTTGTGTTGGGTTGAGTAGCTGGGTAGCATGGTGTTCCTGTTGTGTTGGGTTGAGTAGCTGGGTAGCATGGTGTTCCTGTTGTGTTGGGTTGAGTAGCTGGGTAGCATGGTGTTCCTGTTGTGTTGGGTTGAGTAGCTGGGTAGCATGGTGTTCCTGTTGTGTTGGGTTGAGTAGCTGGGTAGCATGGTGTTCCTGTTGTGTTGGGTTGAGTAGCATGTTGTTCCTGTTGTGTTGGGTTGAGTAGCTGGGTAGCATGGTGTTCCTGTTGTGTTGGGTTGAGTAGTTGGGTAGCATGGTGTTCCTGTTGTGTTGGGTTGAGTAGCTGGGTAGCATGGTGTTCCTGTTGTGTTGGGTTGAGTAGCTGGGTAGCATGGTGTTCCTGTTGTGTTGGGTTGAGTAGCTGGGTAGCATGGTGTTCCTGTTGTGTTGGGTTGAGTAGCTGGGTAGCATGGTGTTCCTGTTGTGTTGGGTTGAGTAGCTGGGTAGCATGGTGTTCCTGTTGTGTTGGGTTGAGTAGCATGTTGTTCCTGTTGTGTTGGGTTGAGTAGCTGGGTAGCATGGTGTTCCTGTTGTGTTGGGTTGAGTAGTTGGGTAGCATGGTGTGTTCCTGTTGTGTTGGGTTGAGTAGCTGGGTAGCATGGTGTTCCTGTTGTGTTGGGTTGAGTAGCTGGGTAGCATGGTGTTCCTGTTGTGTTGGGTTGAGTAGCTGGGTAGCATGGTGTTCCTGTTGTGTTGGGTTGAGTAGCTGGGTAGCATGGTGTTCCTGTTGTGTTGGGTTGAGTAGCTGGGTAGCATGGTGTTCCTGTTGTGTTGGGTTGAGTAGCATGTTGTTCCTGTTGTGTTGGGTTGAGTAGCTGGGTAGCATGGTGTTCCTGTTGTGTTGGGTTGAGTAGTTGGGTAGCATGGTGTTCCTGTTGTGTTGGGTTGAGTAGCTGGGTAGCATGGTGTTCCTGTTGTGTTGGGTTGAGTAGCTGGGTAGCATGGTGTTCCTGTTGTGTTGGGTTGAGTAGCTGGGTAGCATGGTGTTCCTGTTGTGTTGGGTTGAGTAGCTGGGTAGCATGGTGTTCCTGTTGTGTTGGGTTGAGTAGCTGGGTAGCATGGTGTTCCTGTTGTGTTGGGTTGAGTAGCTGGGTAGCATGGTGTTCCTGTTGTGTTGGGTTGAGTAGCTGGGTAGCATGGTGTTCCTGTTGTGTTGGGTTGAGTAGCATGTTGTTCCTGTTGTGTTGGGTTGAGTAGCTGGGTAGCATGGTGTTCCTGTTGTGTTGGGTTGAGTAGCATGTTGTTCCTGTTGTGTTGGGTTGAGTAGCTGGGTAGCATGGTGTTCCTGTTGTGTTGGGTTGAGTAGCATGTTGTTCCTGTTGTGTTGGGTTGAGTAGCTGGGTAGCATGGTGTTCCTGTTGTGTTGGGTTGAGTAGCTGGGTAGCATGGTGTTCCTGTTGTGTTGGGTTGAGTAGCTGGGTAGCATGGTGTTCCTGTTGTGTTGGGTTGAGTAGCTGGGTAGCATGGTGTTCCTGTTGTGTTGGGTTGAGTAGCTGGGTAGCATGGTGTTCCTGTTGTGTTGGGTTGAGTAGCATGTTGTTCCTGTTGTGTTGGGTTGAGTAGCTGGGTAGCATGGTGTTCCTGTTGTGTTGGGTTGAGTAGTTGGGTAGCATGGTGTTCCTGTTGTGTTGGGTTGAGTAGCTGGGTAGCATGGTGTTCCTGTTGTGTTGGGTTGAGTAGCTGGGTAGCATGGTGTTCCTGTTGTGTTGGGTTGAGTAGCTGGGTAGCATGGTGTTCCTGTTGTGTTGGGTTGAGTAGCTGGGTAGCATGGTGTTCCTGTTGTGTTGGGTTGAGTAGCTGGGTAGCATGGTGTTCCTGTTGTGTTGGGTTGAGCGCAGCATGTTGGTGTGTGTGATCAGAGTAGGACTGAAAGCGTTGTGAGGTGGCGTGGTTCTGCAATTAGGTTATTTAACATTTCAGAATCACTTCATATAATCAATATAAAATGTAGAAAAATACTGAGCTCTGGAAAGGTGGCCCCAACATCTTGATTAGAATGAACATTTTACTGTATCTTTCCCATTAACACAGAATATTCTAGCAACATCTTTTTCCAACTTTCACTTAATCACCAAACAGAGTGTAGTTTAAGCATTATCTTAATGGGCGGTCCATTGTTGGACAGACAACACGGTCACCATGTTTCTGTGTTGTGTGAATGTGTTGATTGTGTGCATCTGTGCAATGTGTATGAGTGTTTCCTTTGCAATCAGGTTGTTACCGCTATGGGCAGAAGACGGTATACAGTGACGAGTCCACGGTGTGCTGTGCAGTGGCCCGTGTCCGTACGGTGGTGTGCTGTGCAGTGGCCCGTGTCCGTACGGTGGTGTGCTGCGCTGGTATCAAGGCATCACCTGTGCTTGTCGGGAGCGAGCGCTGAAGACTGTATGGTAATGTTCTATAAGGATCTCAGTGAAGATGTTGAGGGGTGTTAGAGCCGTCAGAGAGACAGAGCCCTGAGAAGGCCAGGAGAGATTGACACCAAACACAGCAGCCAGGTTGGAGGGAGACATCTTGTTGATGATACTCTGCTGAGAGACCTGGAGGAGGAGGATGAGGGGAAGAGGGAGGTGAGAGGGAGGGAGGAGAGAAAGCGTTTACAATAGATCATGACTAAACAGACTGTATGCCATCCAACCTAGCCCACAAACACAATGACACCACCCTAATGATCTGTATCATAACAGGTGGTTTGACATGACAAAAGAAGACCTGTTATTCCAGGAATGTGTTTTATTCCTACTGGTTTGACACACTACATGGCGGAACATTTGATAAACAGAAACATAGCCTGCTAATCCACTTTTAAAAGCCAGATACAAACGCCTTTCAATAAACCTCCTCTCCAAATTGTACAGTATGGAGCAGGTAGAGTAGTGAGGTGCTACAAACAGCCAGGTGTAGTGTCTACCTCCTCCTGTCTGTCTCCTGAATAGAAGGTCTCTGCTAGAGTAGAGTAGTGAGGGTCTGATAACCAGTCTCCTGTCAGCCAGGTCTGATAACCAGTCTCCTGTCAGCCAGGTCTGATAACCAGTCTCCTGTCAGCCAGGTCTGATAACCAGTCTCCTGTCAGCCAGGTCTGATAATGTGTCTAACAGCACCCAGGAAAGATCTGACTAGATTATACAGTCTAATACAGTCTCACCATATTAACCTCCACTGGGGGTTACAGACAAGCAGCATTATATTAACATCACCATGCTAAATAAAGTGAATGGGAAGTGAATGTGAAGATCAGCATGAGTCTGTCTGCTGGAGAACGTTCTACATAGCCTGGTTAAAGCAGACACCGGTGAGAGCAGCATTCAGGCTATGCTATAGAACCCAGGGGCATTATTAAAGATCAGTTTTAATCAGTTTTAATTGTCATAGAGATGACAGAGTGATCTCCTACTGTCCATGGTAATCACATTATTAGCTGGCTGTTTTCCACTGCTACTGGGAAACCTCTAGTTAAGTCAGCCATATAGAAACTGTAGACCCCAGCTACTGTTTACTCATCTAGGGACAGGTCTACCAACGTCAATAGCATCTAGAGAGGAAGCATTATGTACTGAACTAAATGGACTCCTTACAATATGGATCAGGGCAAGACCTCGTCCCAAATGGCACCCTATTCCCTATGGGCCCTGGTCAAGGGTGTCATTTATAGGGGACAGGGTGCCATTTGGGACAGTCTTCCTGTCTGAGGCCTTGTGGGTTAGTTCTGGCAATGGTTGGTTAGTTAAGGTCAGTATGCATGTGAATGTCGAGAGGGTTTTTACAATTTAAACCTAAGCATTTTACATGGGAGAAAGAGGAAGTGGCTTAGATGTTTGTCAACGGTGGTATATTATTGTAGTGGTCTGGTTTTGTTGGCCAGGCCTTTTCTAAAATGTCTACACGGCATTCATATAGCATGTTGCTTTACAGCAATATTTATTCAGTGGGCTTTGAGATGGTGTATCTTAAGTTCATGACATTGTGTAAAGAGTTCATGTGTCTTCATATGAAGAACAAAGCCTTTTGATATGTTATGGCAGAACATCAGCCGTGTAGCTTTTTGAACATGTTACAAGGACAATGGTGTTCTATTTAATTACCATGAGCAGGAAGCAGAGCACTACTTGAGCACTATGTTGTTGTGTGGTGCTGTGCTGTGTGGTGCTGTGCTGTGTGGTGCTGTGCTGTGTGGTGCTGAGCTGTGTGGTGCTGTGCTGTGTGGTGCTGAGCTGTGTGGTGCTGAGCTGTGTGGGGTTGTGTGTTGCCGTGCGGTGTTGTGTCATGTTGTGTGGGGTTGTGTGTTGCCGTGCTGTGTTGTGTCATGTTGTGTCATGTTGTGTGTTGTCGTGCTGTGTTGTGTCATGTTGTGTGGTGTCGTGCTGTGTTGTGTCATGTTGTGTGGTGTCGTGCTGTGTTGTGTCATGTTGTGTGTTGCCGTGCTGTGTTGTGTCATGTTGTGTGGGGTTGTGTGTTGTCGTGCTGTGTTGTGTCATGTTGTGTGGGGTTGCGTGTTGCAGTGCGGTGTTGTGTCATGTGTGAGGTTGTGTGTTGCCGTGCTGTGTTGTGTCATGTTGTGTGGGGTTGTGTGTTGCCGTGCTGTGTTGTGTCATGTTGTGTGGGGTTGTGTGTTGCCGTGCTGTGTTGTGTCATGTTGTGTGGGGTTGTGTGTTGCCGTGCTGTGTTGTGTCATGTTGTGTGGGGTTGTGTGTTGCCGTGCGGTGTTGTGTCATGTTGTGTGGGGTTGTGTGTTGCCGTGCGGTGTTGTGTCATGTTGTGTGGGGTTGTGTGTTGCCGTGCTGTGTTGTGTCATGTTGTGTGTTGCCGTGCGGTGTCATGTCATGTTGTGTGGGGTTGTGTGTTGCCGTGCTGTGTTGTGTCATGTTGTGTGGGGTTGTGTGTTGCCGTGCTGTGTTGTGTCATGTTGTGTGTTGCCGTGCTGTGTTGTGTCATGTTGTGTGTTGCCGTGCGGTGTCGTGTCATGTTGTGTGGGGTTGTGTGTTGCCGTGCTGTGTTGTGTCATGTTGTGTGGGGTTGTGTGTTGCCGTGCTGTGTTGTGTCATGTTGTGTGTTGCCGTGCGGTGTCGTGTCATGTTGTGTGGGGTTGTGTGTTGCCGTGCTGTGTTGTGTTATGTTGTGTGGGGTTGTGTGGTGCCGTGCGGTGTTGTGTCATGTTGTGTGGGGTTGTGTGGGGTGTTCTTACTATGTTCAGGAAACAGAGCAGGTACTTCAACACCATGTAGTTGTGTTCTGGTAGACTCTCTAGGATCTGTTTACATGTTGTCACTCGTAGACTGCTCTCCACTCCTGGAACAAAAAGCAGAATGCATGTTGGATGTTCTCTTCTGAGTTCAGTTAAAGACTGGGTCACCACGGTCTGTTTCATATGTGACCCGATTCAGGAAGTTGGGCAATTGACGCTGGTTCCTACTTCATAGTAGGACCGTTAGATCTTTATATCGACGCTGGTTCCTACTTCATAGTAGGACCGTTAGGTCTTTATATTGAAGCTGTGGTCAGAAGAGCGTGTCAGTGTGATGGGACCATCTCTGACCCGAGGGCTTAATAGTACTAGCAAAGAACTCAAATAACGTGGAGACGCTGGTCCCCACGTTAAAAATGGTTTAAACTACAGCTCTACAGTCCAGAAACTCAAACTATCAATCACTGCAGAAGAAGTGATACATCCTAGAAGTCGCGTTACCAGTCTGCAGCTGGAAACGTACGTACGCCTAGGAAAAGGACAAGGACGACCACGACGAAGCCTCTCTTCAAAGTATCAACTTCCACCACTACGACCGGAAGACTCTACACAGGACAATGGTGATCTCTAATGGGCAAACAGAGTCTTACATCATCAACTCAACAAGTGGAGCCAGCGACACGTAAATACGAATTGCATTACTTTATCTGAACTGGCGGTTGTTATAAAGTGTATAAACCCCCTCTCCTGGCCTATACAATATTAAACACTTCTACAAGGCATAAACCCCCTCTCCTGGCCTATACAATATTAAACACTTCTACAAGGCATAAACCCCCTCTCCTGGCCAATACAATATTAAACACTTCTACAAGGCATAAACCCCCTCTCCCGGCCTATACAATATTAAACACTTCTACAAGGCATAAACCCCCTCTCCCGGCCTATACAATATTAAACACTTCTACAAGGCATAAACCCCCTCTCCCGGCCTATACAATATTAAACACTTCTACAAGGCATAAACCCCCTCTCCCGGCCTATACAATATTAAACACTTCCATAAGGCATAAACCCCCTCTCCTGGCCTATACAATATTAAACACTTCCATAAGGCATAAACCCCCTCTCCCGGCCTATCCACCCGCGTCTTTTTAATATCAAGGAATATCTCATGTTCTCTGGTCATAGGAACAAAAACATGAATTGGTGCATGAGGCAGAAATAAGGAAGTGCGACTCGAGTTTCACTGGAGGGAGGAGGAGCTGAGGGACGTGAGAGGCAGCCTGTTTGGTCAGTTTCACTGGAGGGAGGAGGAGCTGAGGGACGTGAGAGGCAGCCTGTTTGGTCAGTTTCACTGGAGGGAGGAGGAGCTGAGGGACGTGAGAGGCAGCCTGTTTGGTCAGTTTCACTGGAGGGAGGAGGAGCTGAGGGACGTGAGAGGCAGCCTGTTTGGTCAGTTTCACTGGAGGGAGGAAGAGCTGAGGGACGTGAGAGGCAGCCTGTTTGGTCAGTTTCACTGGAGGGAGGAGGAGCTGAGGGACGTGAGAGGCAGCCTGTTTGGTCAGTTTCACTGGAGGGAGGAGGAGCTGAGGGACGTGAGAGGCAGCCTGTTTGGTCAGTTTCACTGGAGGGAGGAGGAGCTGAGGGACGTGAGAGGCAGCCTGTTTGGTCAGTTTCACTGGAGGGAGGAGGAGCTGAGGGACGTGAGAGGCAGCCTGTTTGGTCAGTTTCACTGGAGGGAGGAGGAGCTGAGGGACGTGAGAGGCAGCCTTTCATGAAAAAGTAACATCGCTCCAGTAGCATATTTACTACATGTTCATGTTGATTCTCCCTGAACTTCACCAGACAGCCACTGCTCTGCTCTGTGACCCTGAACTTCACCAGACAGCCACTGCTCTGCTCTGTGACCCTGAACTTCACCAGACAGCCACTGCTCTGCTCTGTGACCCTGAACTTCACCAGACAGCCACTGCTCTGCTCTGTGACCCTGAACTTCACCAGACAGCCACTGCTCTGCTCTGTGACCCTGAACTTTCTATTGTTATTCTTTACAACTAAAACATTCCAGGTTTCTGACCCCTGAGTTCGCTAAGTAAAGGAGACAAGAGACCCGTTCACAAGAGACCCGTTCACAAGAGACCCGTTTACAAGAGACCCGTTCACATAAGAGACCCGTTCACATGTGACATTTTAAAGAGATGGGTGGGGCTAAGGCTTAAGAGGGTATGCACGATACTGACATAGAGCTCTCTAGAAAGTGTGGAAATCTTCGAAGGGCATTTTATTGGACCCGTCTCCTATGTGCCACAACACTGTGTTAGCCTGCGGAGCTAAAGCCTGGGCATGTACATGTACTTACGGACTATGTCCTGTATCTGGTGGTAGAGGGGGAAGGTGAGCAGGGGTTCAGGTAGCTCTCTGAGGAAGGTCTTCAGGATGACAGCAGGTACATGTATGTCTCCATACTGCTCAAAAGCCACTGGCTTCCCTGAGGAGAGACAGAATAGCTTTTCTTTCTATATATAGTCCACTATACAGAGACCTTCTACAGACTAACTGAGCAGCTATACAGAGACCTTCTACAGACTAACTGAGCAGCTATACAGAGACCTTCTACAGACTAACTGAGCAGCTATACAGAGACCTTCTACAGACTGAGCAGCTATACAGAGACCTTCTACAGACTAACTGAGCAGCTATACAGAGACCTTCTACAGACTAACTGAGCAGCTATACAGAGACCTTCTACAGACTAACTGAGCAGCTATACAGAGACCTTCTACAGACTAACTGAGCAGCTATACAGAGACCTTTTACAGACTAACTGAGCAGCTATACAGAGACCTTTTACAGACTAACTGAGCAGCTATACAGAGACCTTCTACAGACTAACTGAGCAGCTATACAGAGACCTTCTACAGACTAACTGAGCAGCTATACAGAGACCTTCTACAGACTAACTGAGCAGCTATACAGAGACCTTTTACAGACTAACTGAGCAGCTATACAGAGACCTTTTACAGACTAACTGAGCAGCTATACAGAGACCTTCTACAGACTAACTGAGCAGCTATACAGAGACCTGCAGACTAACTGAGCAGCTATACAGAGACCTTCTACAGACTAACTGAGCAGAAAAAACCTGGACAGCATATTCATCCTATGACTGATGGTGGCCATTGGACTTCTTTATCAATACTGAACACACAGGATGTATATCTGAGTCCAGAGTAACACGCTTCCATGGACAACCCTGACGTAAATGCTACATCCAAAGTATTGAAATTGAATTATTGTTATGTTTTCTACAAATTAGCCGATACAAATACATGTACTGGATCTAGCATATGGGTGATTTATTAAACATGTTCTCAGAAAGAAAGTGGTTTGACCAATGAAAAGACGGCCCTGCCTCTGGCCCTGGGAGATCCCGCTAGGCCCTGCCTCTGGCCCTGGGAGACCCCGCTAGGCCCTGCCTCTGGCCCTGGGAGACCCCGCTAGGCCCTGCCTCTGGCCCTGGGAGACCCCGCTAAGCCCTGCCTCTGGCCCTGGGAGACCCCGCTAGGCCCTGCCTCTGGCCCTGGGAGACCTCTCTAGGCCCCGCCTCTGGCCCTGGGAGACCCTGCTAGGCCCTGCTTCTGGCCCTGGGAGACCTCTCTAGGCCCTGCTTCTGGCCCTGGGAGACCCTGCTAGGCCCTGCTTCTGGCCCTGGGAGACCTCACTAGGCCCCGCATCTGGCCCTGGGAGACCCCGCTCAGCCCTGTCTCGGCTCAGAGATCCAGCTCCTCTCTTCCTGGTTAAAGAGCTAATATAGGTTATAATGGATGTTATAGAGGTTTCATCTCAACTGGGTTAAAGAGCTTATAAAAGGTTATTATGGATGTGATAGAGGTTCCATCTCACCCTGGTTGTAGAGCTTCTGGACGTCCTTGATGAGCTGAACACAAGCTGACCTCCTGAAGATCCCTTCTGTCTGGAGGCCTGAGGAGAGGAGAAGAGTTCTTGTTGTACCTGATAGATCCACGGTTCTATCAAACAGCTCCTAACCTCTTACCTTTGTCTTGGAGATAAGACACAGTCTGGGACATCACAGGAGGAATCAGCACTCCCTGGTTCTTCTCACCAATACTGGAAACAGAACACTTCAAATTCACTATGCATGTAGTATGGTCAATCATAAACATGGTCAGAATATGGAGTGGCTAGGGGTTATGTGAGGATTAAGGGGACTCAGCTAAATACTCACTATTGCAGGCTGACTCCAAACTGCTGAGTGGGCAGAGGAGGTCTGGGGGGAGGAGTCTTAGATGAGGGGTGCAGACCTCCCTTCTGGGCTGCCTGCAGCCTCTTGTCATGACTGTAGTAAATACATGGTCATACATGAATACAGAACAGTACCTCTGTGGTTGGTTAGATACATGAATACAGAACAGTACCTCTGTGGTTGGTTAGATACATGAATACAGAACAGTACCTCTGTGGTTGGTTAGATACATGAATACAGTACCTCTGTGGTTGGTTAGATACATGAATACAGTACCTCTGTGGTTGGTTAGATATAGATATATATAGTGTATATACACATGATATCAGATACTACTGTTATTTTGTAGCATTCACATCTGAAATGTGCAGTGAATCTGAAAGTAGAGAAGACTGTCTGGGGACTACAGAGAATATGTAGTGGAAACAGTAGAGAAGACTGTCTGGGGACTACAGATAATATGTAGTGGAAACAGTAGAGAAGACTGTCTGGGGACTACAGAGAATATGTAGTGGAAACAGTAGAGAAGACTGTCTGGGGACTACAGAGAATATGTAGTGGAAACAGTAGAGAAGACTGTCTGGGGACTACAGAGAATATGTAGTGGAAACAGTAGAGAAGACTGTCTGGGGACTACAGAGAATATGTAGTGGAAACAGTAGAGAAGACTGTCTGGGGACTACAGAGAATATGTAGTGGAAACAGTAGAGAAGACTGTCTGGGGACTACAGAGAATATGTAGTGGAAACAGACATAGCTCTCCAACATGTAGTCAGAACATAACCCTGATACTATTGATGTCATCAGAACTGAATCTGAAAGATACAGAACCTTCTTCTTTCATTCTGAGGGTTCATAACTAAAACCAAACCCATTCTCACTACACCTGTAGTTCTACATGTAAAGACCTGGCCTGCGTCCCAAACAGAACATATTTAGGATATCCAGTAAAGACCTGGCCTGCGTCCCAAACAGAACATATTTAGGATATCCAGTAAAGACCTGGCCTGCGTCCCAAACAGAACATATTTAGGATATCCAGTAAAGACCTGGCCTGCGTCCCAAACAGAACATATTTAGGATATCCAGTAAAGACCTGGCCTGCGTCCCAAACAGAACATATTTAGGATATCCAGTAAAGACCTGGCCTGCGTCCCAAACAGAACATATTTAGGATATCCAGTAAAGACCTGGCCTGCGTCCCAAACAGAACATATTTAGGATATCCAGTAAAGACCTGGCCTGCGTCCCAAACAGAACATATTTAGGATATCCAGTAAAGACCTGGCCTGCGTCCCAAACAGAACATATTTAGGATATCCAGTAAAGACCTGGCCTGCATCCCAAACAGAACATATTTAGGATATCCAGTAAAGACCTGGCCTGCGTCCCAAACAGAACATATTTAGGATATCCAGTAAAGACCTGGCCTGCGTCCCAAACAGAACATATTTAGGATATCCAGTAAAGACCTGGCCTGCGTCCCAAACAGAACATATTTAGGATATCCAGTAAAGACCTGGCCTGCGTCCCAAACAGAACATATTTAGGATATCCAGTAAAGACCTGGCCTGCGTCCCAAACAGAACATATTTAGGATATCCAGTAAAGACCTGGCCTGCGTCCCAAACAGAACATATTTAGGATATCCAGTAAAGACCTGGCCTGCGTCCCAAACAGAACATATTTAGGATATCCAGTAAAGACCTGGCCTGCGTCCCAAACAGAACATATTTAGGATATCCAGTAAAGACCTGGCCTGCGTCCCAAACAGAACATATTTAGGATATCCAGTAAAGACCTGGCCTGCGTCCCAAACAGAACATATTTAGGATATCCAGTAAAGACCTGGCCTGCGTCCCAAACAGAACATATTTAGGATATCCAGTAAAGACCTGGCCTGCGTCCCAAACAGAACATATTTAGGATATCCAGTAAAGACCTGGCCTGCGTCCCAAACAGAACATATTTAGGATATCCAGTAAAGACCTGGCCTGCGTCCCAAACAGAACATATTTAGGATATCCAGTAAAGACCTGGCCTGCGTCCCAAACAGAACATATTTAGGATATCCAGTAAAGACCTGGCCTGCGTCCCAAACAGAACATATTTAGGATATCCAGTAAAGACCTGGCCTGCGTCCCAAACAGAACATAGCCAGTCAGTCAGCGGTGTGTGTCTTAGTACCTTTCCTCGGAGAGTTAGATCAAACATCCACAGTCATTATAATCCAACAGATAGAGCTTGTTCAGGATAATGATTATTCACAGCTGTCTTCACTACAAACAAGGCTCAAACTCTGCTGATATCAAGATACTGAGTAGCTCCAGATTGGTTATATCACATTATCTGGAGAACCAAGAGTTGTGCTGTCCATTACGTTACAGGAAAGCCTCATATCAGGTAAAGAAGTATCTTATAAATGTCTGTCCAGTTGCAGGAGGGTCATTTAAATATAGAAAATGCTCTGTTATAAAATAAATAAAGATGGTGTCGTACACATTGTTAGATTACTTCATGTAGCAGAAACTAGATTTATTTTAATAACGGAGCTCTGCCAGGTAGTTAGGGTTAAGGTCAGGGTAAGGTAGTGGTATAGAGGTGTATAGCTCTGCCAGGTAGTTAGGGTTAAGGTCAGGGGTCAGGGTAAGGTAGTGGTATAGAGGTGTATAGCTCTGCCAGGTAGTTAGGGTTAAGGTCAGGGGTCAGGGTAAGGTAGTGGTATAGAGGTGTATAGCTCTGCCAGGTAGTTAGGGTTAAGGTCAGGGGTCAGGGTAAGGTAGTGGTATAGGAGGTGTATAGCTCTGCCAGGTAGTTAGGGTTAAGGTCAGGGGTCAGGGTAAGGTAGTGGTATAGAGGTGTATAGCTCTGCCAGGTAGTTAGGGTTAAGGTCAGGGGTCAGGGTAAGGTAGTGGTATAGGAGGTGTATAGCTCTGCCAGGTAGTTAGGGTTAAGGTCAGGGGTCAGGGTAAGGTAGTGGTATAGAGGTGTATCCTACCTCAGGACAGCAGGTGGAATGAGGAGCTGATCACAGTTCATGTGGTCTCTGAGCTCTGCCAGGTAGTTCACATAGGTCAACTTCTTACCAAACTTGTGACTAAACAGGAAGAACCGTGTGTTAGAAAGGTCAGTCATTATGGCTATGAATACTGTTGTGGAGACAGACTTAAATGTACAGAACAGCCCTGAAAGGCATCTTTACTGTAGAAAGATGATTGGGCAACATACCTGATGAGTGGTTGGAATATATTCCAAATGATTCTGATGAAGTTAGTAGGATGGACGACATAGAGGGCTTTCAGGTTCTTCTTGTACCTGTCAGGAAACAGACAGACAGACAGACAGACAGACAGACACAGTAAACATCATTCTGGAGAAACTGTCTCATCACGTTGTATTTTGATTGGGTGACTTACTTCCTGTCAAACTCTCCGTATGCATCTCGTAGCCAGCGTAGTGAGGGCTTGTTGCTGCTGCGGAGACCATGGTGGAAGTACACGACTGTATAATCACTCTCTACATACTGATCCAGAGTGTACTTCACATACCTGCAGCGAGGGGAGGAGAGCAGTCAGGTAAAATAATGGGAACACTTGAGTAAATGAGGGATACAACGTATATTGAAAGCAGGTGCTTCCACACAGGTGTGATTTCTGAGTTCATTAAGCAATTCACATCCCATCATGCTTAGGGTCATGTATAAAAATGCAGGGTAGGCCATTATTTTGGGTACCATGAACAGGCCCCCATAGGATGACAATGCCCCCATCCAGAAGGCAGGAGTGGTCACTGAATGGTTGGATGAGCATGAAAACGATGTAAACCATATGCCATGGCCGTCTCTGTCACCAGATCACAACTGAACACGTATGAGTGGCGCCAAATTTATTACATTGAAACAATATCAAAGTATAAAACTCCCCAGTTACCCATTATTTTGGCTACCATGGCTCGAACAGATCTTGGTGACTTTGAAAGAGGGGTCTCAAAGGAGCATAGGGGGTTTAAAGTGTGTCTGTGTTAGGCTTGGGTGGTATACCGGGGTATTATGGAAATGTCCACGGGATGGGTTTCCAATACCATCAAAACTATTTATTTTAAGTGTTTCAATAAATGGGAATATATGTAGCTACTTTATGTTAATAACTGCAGTCTACTTGTGCAATACGTTAGGAGTTAAATCAGACTGCGTTGTTCATTTCACCAGTCACATTATTTGACATTCTGAAGCTTACCGTATTTCCCCAGAACAGTTGAACCAGTCATGTGTTTGTTTGTAAATATCACAACAGGAGAAAGAGGGAGCCGGTGAGTCCAGCTTTGGATTGGGTTTAACCTCCTAGTTCTCAGTAACGGGCTGAATTAATAGACAGTGCATTCAGAAAGTATTCAGAACCCTTGACTTTTTCCACATTTTGTAACGTTAAAACCTAATTCTAAAATGGATTAAATAGTTTTTTCCGTCATCAATCTACACACAATACCCCATAATGACCAAGCTAAGCTTTTTATTATTTAATTTTTGCAACAAAAAAAAAAAACATCAGAAATATCACATTTACATACAGTGGGGAGAACAAGTATTTGATACACTGCCGATTTTGCAGGTTTTCCCACTTACAAAGCATGTAGAGGTCTGTAATTTTTATCATAGGTACACTTCAACTGTGAGAGACGGAATCTAAAACAAAAATCTAGAAAATCACATTGTATGATTTTTTTATAATTAATTTGCATTTTATTGCATGTCATAAGTATTTGATCACCTACCAACCAGTAAGAATTCCGGCTCTCACAGACCTGTTAGTTTTTCTTTAAGAAGCCCTCCTGTTCTCCACTCATTACCTGTATTAACTGCACCTGTTTGAACTCGTTACCTGTATAAAAGACACCTGTCCACACACTCAATCAAACAGACTCCAACCTCTCCACAATGGCCAAGACCAGAGAGCTGTGTAAGGACATCAGGGATAAAATTGTAGACCTGCACAAGGCTGGGATGGGCTACAGGACAATAGGCAAGCAGCTTGGTGAGAAGGCAACAACTGTTGGCGCAATTATTAGAAAATGGAAGAAGTTCAAGATGACGGTCAATCTCCCTCGGTCTGGGGCACCATGCAAGATCCAACCTTGTGGGGCATCAATGATCATGAGGAAGGTGAGGGATCAGCCCAGAACTACACGGCAGGACCTGGTCAATGACCTGAAGAGAGCTGGGACCACAGTCTCAAAGAAAACCATTAGTAACACACTACGCCGTCATGGATTAAAATCCTGCAGCGCACGCAAGGTCCCCCTGCTCAAGCCAGCGCATGTCCAGGCCCGTCTGAAGTTTGCCAATGACCATCTGGATGATCCAGAGGAGGAATGGGAGAAGGTCATGTGGTCTGATAAAATTGAGCTTTTTGGTCTAAACTCCACTCGCCGTGTTTGGAGGAAGAAGAAGGATGAGTACAACCTCAAGAACACCATCCCAACCGTGAAGCATGGAGGTGGAAACATCATTCTTTGGGGATGCTTTTCTGCAAAGGGGACAGGACGACTGCACCGTATTGAGGGGAGGATGGATGGGGCCATGTATCGCGAGATCTTGGCCAACAACCTCCTTCCCTCAGTAAGAGCATTGAAGATGGGTCGTGGCTGGGTCTTCCAGCATGACAACGACCCGAAACACACAGCCAGGGCAACTAAGGAGTGGCTCCGTAAGAAGCATCTCAAGGTCCAAAAATCTTTGGAGGGAGCTGAAAGTCTGTATTGCCCAGCGACAGCCCCGAAACCTGAAGGATCTGGAGAAGGTCTGTATGGAGGAGTGGGCCAAAATCCCTGCTGCAGTGTGTGCAAACCTGGTCAAGAACTACAGGAAACGTATGATCTCTAATTGTAAACAAAGGTTTCTGTACCAAATATTAAGTTCTGCTTTTCTGATGTATCAAATACTTATGTCATGCAATAAAATGCAAATTAATTACTTAAAAATCATACAATGCCTCACAGTTGAAGAGTACCTATGATAAAAATTACAGACTTCTACATGCTTTGTAAGTGGGAAAACCTGCAAAATCGGCAGTGTATCAAATACTTGTTCTCCCCACTGTAAGTATTCAGACCCTTTACTCAGTAATTTGTTGAAGCACCTTTGGCAGCTTTTACAGCATTGAGTCTTCTTGGGTATGACGCTACAAGCTTGGCACACCTGTATTTGGGGAGTTTCTCCCATTCTTCTCTGCAGATCCTCTCAATCTCTGTCAGGTTGGATGGGGAGCTTAGCTGCACAGCTACTTCCATCTGGCCACTCTACCATAAAGGTCTGATAACTGGAGTGCTGCAGAGATGGTTGTCCTTCTGGAAGGTTCTCCCATCTCCACAGAGGAACTCTGGCGCTCTGTCAGAGTGACCATCGGGTTCTTGGTCACCTCCCTGACCAAGACCCTTCTCCCCCGATTGCCAGGCGGCGAGGTCTGACATGCACTGTCAACTGTGGGACCTTTATATAGACAGGTGTGTGCCTTTCCAAATCATGCCCAACCAATTTAATTTACCACAGGTGGACTCCATGGAAGCTCAATTTCGAGTCTCATAGCAAAGGGTCTGAATACTTATGTAAATAAGGTTTGTTTTTTATTTTGAAAACAATTGCAAACCACAATCAACAGAACACCAAATGATGGAATTTTTCGTGGAAGAATGTTATCGACACTTGTAGAATCTATGCCAAGGTGAATTGAAGCTGTTCTGGCTCATGATGGCCCAACGCCACAATAAGACACCATGTTGGATTTTCCTTTCTTTTGGCAGTTACCTGAGTAGAACACAGCTTTTACAGCACAGTCCTCAGATACACAACATTTCACTGAATATCAATTCACTTCATCCCTTTCTCCCTCAAGAGTGCACTTGGTAATTCCACCTCAAGGATCTGAAAACAATAAACTTGAAGCGTTAATTGTACATAAACACCAGATATCACATGATGGTTCCTGACTCACTCCAGTAGGTGGTGGTGGTTGAGCTGATGGGAGGGGGGCATCAGGCAGCTACTGAAGATGACTAGCTTCCTGCCATAGTTATCATCACCTGGAGAGAACAGAGAGAACAGGGAGAGAGTATCAGACTTCACCCCTCCCTCCCTCCCTCCCTCCCTCCCTCTGACAGGTTATCACAGAGCAGCCAGACATGTGAACACATCCATTTATATTTAACAGGTTGGGATTTAACTGTAGATCAAAGGACAGCCTCAGAGAGAAAGGCTGGTTCTTCCTGATCAACTCTAAATGTTCTTGTATATTTGGTTTCACAGCCTCTCGCAGGTATTGGATGGTGTGGTTTTCACCTGAAGGGTATCAAAACTAATCTGTGACCTGTAGGATCCCGTGTCGACATCAATGCATCCTGTTTCGAGACAGGTGCATGATAACGGTCCTCATGTAGCCTAGCCCATAGACCTATATGTTTTAATAAGGTTTGTATCACACCTCATGTAGCCTAGCCCATAGACCTATATGTTTTAATAAGGTTTGTATCACACACCTCATGTAGCCTAGCCCATAGACCTATATGTTTTAATAAGGTTTGTATCACACACCTCATGTAGCCTAGCCCATAGACCTATATGTTTTAATAAGGTTTGTATCACACACCTCATGTAGCCAAGCCCATAGACCTATATGTTTTAATAAGGTTTGTATCACACCTCATGTAGCCTAGCCCATAGACCTATATGTTTTAATAAGGTTTGTATCACACCTCATGTAGCCTAGCCCATAGACCTATATGTTTTAATAAGGTTTGTATCACACCTCATGTAGCCTAGCCCATAGACCTATATGTTTTAATAAGGTTTGTATCACACCTCATGTAGCCAAGCCCATAGACCTTTATGTTTTAATAAGGTTTGTATCACACACCTCATGTAGCCTAGCCCATAGACCTATATGTTTTAATAAGGTTTGTATCACACACCTCATGTAGCCTAGCCCATAGACCTATATGTTTTAATAAGGTTTGTATCACACCTCATGTAACCTAGCCCATAGACCTTTATGTTTTAATAAGGTTTGTATCACACACCTCATGTAGCCTAGCCCATAGACCTATATGTTTTAATAAGGTTTGTATCACACACCTCATGTAACCTAGCCCATAGACCTATATGTTTTAATAAGGTTTGTATCACACACCTCATGTAACCTAGCCCATAGACCTATATGTTTTAATAAGGTTTGTATCACACCTCATGTAGCCTAGCCCATAGACCTATATGTTTTAATAAGGTTTGTATCACACCTCATGTAGCCTAGCCCATAGACCTATATGTTTTAATAAGGTTTGTATCACACACCTAATGTAGCCTACCCCATAGACCTATATGTTTTAATAAGGTTTGTATCACACACCTCATGTAACCTAGCCCATAGACCTATATGTTTTAATAAGGTTTGTATCACACACCTAATGTAGCCTACCCCATAGACCTATATGTTTTAATAAGGTTTGTATCACACCTCATGTAGCCTAGCCCATAGACCTATATGTTTTAATAAGGTCTGTATCACACACCTCATGTAGCCTAGCCCATAGACCTATATGTTTTAATAAGGTTTGTATATAAGATCACTTTTTATCATAAAAATGCATCTTTATAACAAAGCATTACATGCATTATCACATCTGATAATGGTGTTTTCCCAGTCCTTTATTGCATTCTGGAACATTCCCACTCATAGCCTACTGCCTTGAGGCGCTTTAGTGAAGATTGTCAGCTCGTCTTCTTCATACTATAAAATAATGCCACGGAATTCTAACCAGGACCTAACATAAGGACAATTCAGAGTACGCTATTCTGTTCTTCTGAAATATACTATTTTCTTCATATTATGTTTCTTTAGACCTGTCTAAAATAAATAATGGATTATTGGATCCAGACACCGACTGACAAAATGTAATGACTGCCAAAGCCCTAGGTGGGGGGAGAGGTTTAATAACTCACCTGTGACCTGTAGGATCCCGTGTCGAGCCACATCGTAGTAGGGGTGAGAGCTGAAACTGACTCCATGTGGGGCTGGAGGGTGATCTGGACAGTACCCATGACGACCCTGTTCCTCCTCCTCCTCCTGCAGCTCTGAGGAGACAAATAGAGGGTCACAGTGTTGCAGTTCCAGTGTTAGGCCTACTCTGTAGAATACTGGGGTTGATTAAAGGTATGTGCTATCTGGGATCCTTGGGACGTCCCTACTCCATTGAAGTTAACATTTAAAATGGTTAAGATAAGGGTCAAGGTTACGGTCAGCAGGAGAACGCGGACGGAGTCACAGAATCCAGACAATAAAAAATAATACTTTGTAGCAACTGATGAGGTTGATGACAATGTTATAAACTCAGCAAAAAAAGAAACGTCCTCTCACTGATTTCTTTTGATTTTCCATTGATGTCGAGCAAAGAGGCACTGAGTTTGAAGGTAGGCCTTGAAATGCATCCACAGTTGTTGGAATAATTACTTGTCATGCACAAAGTAGATGTCCTAACCGACTTGCCAAAACTATAGTTTGTTAACATGAAATCTGTGGAGTGGTTGAACAATGAGTTTTAATGACTTCAACCTAAGTGTATGTAAACTTCTGACTTCAACAGTAGCTAGTCCTGTACAGACTGTTAACTACTACTATTGTCTGGTAAATATGTTGATGAATGAGAATAAGAGAGCATACATATAATCTCTCCTCTATAGATCCACATCCATTTCCTGAGTCATCTTGAGCGTTCCTATCCTGAGTCATCTTGAGCGTTCCTATCCTGAGTCATCTTGAGCGTTCCTATCCTGAGTCATCTTGAGCGTTCCTATCCTGAGTCATCTTGAGCGTTCCTATCCTGAGTCATCTTGAGCGTTCCTATCCTGAGTCATCTTGAGCGTTCCTATCCTGAGTCATCTTGAGCGTTCCTATCCTGAGTCATCTTGAGCGTTCCTATCCTGAGTCATCTTGAGCGTTCCTATCCTGAGTCATCTTGAGCGTTCCTATCCTGAGTCATCTTGAGCGTTCCTATCCTGAGTCATCTTGAGCGTTCCTATCCTGAGTCATCTTGAGCGTTCCTATCCGTTGCTGTTTCCGCCCCACAGAAACTAAACAGATTAAAGTTCCAGAAGTGGGACGGAAACGGCCTGCTAATCTACATCAGTATTTACCCTGCTCTGCCCAGAGGGAAGGAGACTAGAAACCCTACTCCCTATATAGTGCACTACTTATGACCAGAGCCCTATGGGCCTTTGTCAAAAGTAGTGCAATGTGTAGGGAATAGGGTGCCATTTGGTGCCAGACTGGTAGTGGAGAAAGCCAGAGGACAGTGAGACTATTTACCACTGTAGTTTCTACTGTCTCTCTCATACTGTCTACAATACAGCTCTCAACACTCCAGTCAAACTAATGGTGTAACTGTGGAATGGGAAGGATGCTCTAATGATCCTCCTTGTAGGGAAACACTGTAGCCAACAGTCAGCTGTGGTCACAACACAGAAATATCTGGGATATTCTAGGTTCTTTCCAGCTCCTTGGTTTCCTTGAAGTGGTGTGACTGAATGTTGAGCAGCTAACACTTGGCCAGATGACCTCCTAGTCCTTGGCTTGGCAAGTGGAGCAGGCACCAAGACTGACTCGGAGCAGAGGGAATGTGAGCCCTGCTCAGATTTGTTATTACCAGCTTCCAGACCCCCTCCTCCTCCTCCTCCTCCTCCTCCTCCTCCTCCTCTCCTCTCCTGCCCCTTCCCAAGCCCCTCCAGATACAATGAGCTGGACCACTGATCAGCAAAATGACTCGTCCTCCTCCTCCCTCTCCTCCTCCCTCTCCTCATCCCTCTCCTCCTCCTCCCTCTCCTCCTCCTCCCTCTACTCCTCCTCCCTCTACTCCTCCTCCCTCTACTCCTCCTCCTCCATGTACTCCTCCTTCTTGCAAGAGTGCCTGTTCTAAAAATAGCTTTGTGTGATGTGGTGCAGAATGTGTAATCCAACACGTTGAGAGGAAACTAACCCTGTTTGTGTTTGGGTCCCCTGAGTGAATCATATCCTCTGTTCTGATACCAGTTAGTAGTTCTGACTCACACAGGGGGTCAGCCAGATCTTAGCTACGTGGTCAATGAGAGTGTTTGTGGGACAGCCTGAGTGTTTGTGGGACAGCCTGAGTGTTTGTGGGACAGCCTGAGTGTTTGTGGGCAGTGTCATGGTGAGTGTTGGTAGGCAGTGTCATGGTGAGTGTTTGTGGGCAGTGTCATGGTGAGTGTTTGTGGGCAGTGTCATGGTGAGTGTTGGTAGGCAGTGTCATGGTGAGTGTTTGTGGGCAGTGTCATGGTGAGTGTTGGTAGGCAGTGTCATGGTGAGTGTTTGTGGGCAGTGTCATGGTGAGTGTTTGTGGGCAGTGTCATGGTGAGTGTTGGTAGGCAGTGTCATGGTGAGTGTTTGTGGGCAGTGTCATGGTGAGTGATTGTGGGCAGTGTCATGGTGAGTGATTGTGGGCAGTGTCATGGTGAGTGATTGTGGTCAGTGTGGTGTGTATAGTGTGTATGGTGTGTATGGTGTGTGGTGTGTGTGTGGTGTGTGTGGTGTGTGTGGTGTGTATGGTGCGTATGGTGTGTGTGGTGTGTATGGTGTGTATGGTGTGTGGTGTGTGTGGTGTGTATGGTGTGTATGGTGTGTATAGTGTGTCTCACCTATTTCAGCCAACTGCTCCAGATCAGTATCTGAGATCATTGCCATTAAACGCTGTTTTCACTTTTACCTGAAACACAAATAGATGACATCACACTGTAACACTAGCTCTGAAACACTGTACACATGTAGACCCTGTCTGATCAACACTAGCTCTGAAACACTGTACACATGTAGACCCTGTCTGATCAACACTAGCTCTGAAACACTGTACACATGTAGACCCTGTCTGATTAACACTAGCTCTGAAACACTGTACACATGTAGACCCTGTCTGATTAACAGTTAACACATTGGTGTTGCTATATTGTACCTTTGCTGAGGTACAGACCAATAGAACACCTGGCTGATGGAAACAATCTGCAGTGTACAAGGATGAATATGGAGGAGGGGAATTCAGTTCTCCATAATAATAATAATATAGAGAATACTAATAATAATAATAATAATAATAATAATAATATAGATAATAATTATTATATAAATCATAATAATAATAATTACATAGATCCTAATAATAATTATTATATAGATCATAATAATTATATAGATAATAATAATAATAATATAGATAATAAAAATAATAATAATGATAATATAGATAATAAAAATAATAATTATTATTATTATATAGATAATAATAATAATAATAATAAAGATAATAATAATAGCCTTATAGCAGCAGCAGCCTTATAGCAGCAGCAGCCTTATAGCAGCAGCAGCCTTACGTTGGTTTTTGGGTTAAGCTTACATTTATCTGCCTCGGTAGAGCATCTGTCTGGGTGGAAATTTTACTTATGCTTAGATTCATAAGGATGTCTAAGATTTAATTACTTGCACACAGCATTGTAAACAAAACACTCTGGTTTGAAGTTGGAGAAATTTGGCCTATGACTTGGGCTGGTATTATGTTCTGTTCCTCAGACTTTTGGCTGAGATCTTTTTGTCTTGCCTAGGGCGGCAGAACGTCCAGGGCCGGCCCTGGTTTCCCAGCATCTTTGCCATAGAAGTAGTTGACAGCTCATCACACAGTGCGACCGAAACAAAGATCTACACACATACAAGAGTCACATCTCACTTCATACAAAACATAGATTTCATATAATTTTTGAATGTATGTTTTTTTTGTAGAACCACCTGCAACTGGAAACGGACATTTCTAAAACACTTTATTCGGTAGAAAAAAGTATCGCCAAGAACAAAAATGTCGAACATATTTCACATTGGCTACTGTTCTTTGTTTAGTTTAACATGCATACCCTACTATAGATTGTTATTCATTTATCAAACTAGACTAGTACACAACTTTAACTGAACAACGTGATTAAATCCAGTAACAAGATTGATTCTCAACCCACCTGGACAAAATTGCTTGATAGCTGCTATGCTAAAATAAGAGAACGTCCGTTTGTGTTAGATACTGTTTTATAACTATTTTGACCGAAACACAACATGAACAATGACATGATCCTACTACGAACAAGGAAATATGAACCTTACCATAAGTGAAACTTTCCCGTAATGTTATGCTCAGGTGCCTCTGAACTTCCTCAACGCCATGCTGGCAGTGTAATGCGCATGCTCAAACAGAGTCCGCCTTGGGCATTCAATCAAACGAGTAGTCCGTTATGAATGTAGGAATTGAAGAAAACAAAAGTAAATCCTCTGTTATATCTTTCTTCTCTCCTGATTACAAGCAAGTGCATGTCTAAAATAAATACATATTTCACTTTATACTTAGGCAACAAGAAGGGGCAATTTAGATGCCTATCTGAAATCTCAATTTCCATGTATTGCAATTATATGCTATCTCTACCTAGGCTCTGTTCTCCACCGTACAGGATCAATGCCATAACAGTAACCAACATTGTAATAGCCCAGTGGGTTTATTTATGGACCTACAGTAACCAACATTGTAATAGCCCAGTGTGTTTATCTATGGACCTACAGTAACCAACATTGTAATAGCCCAGTGTGTTTATCTATGGACCTACAGTAACCAACATTGTAATAGCCCAGTGTGTAGCGGAGTAGCTACCCCTACTGGTAAAACCATTCCTTCTATGATCTATGTGGGTCACACATTGCTTCTGATTGGCATTTCCTCACAGCTAGTCAAATGGAAAAACAGTTTGGTGAATAATGTCTGAAAATAAGTGGCACACGGTCAAAACATGAATACACAGGTTGTTGTGATACCAGGATCATAGACCATGCTCAAGGATCAACACATATTGTTGTGATACCTGGATCATAGACCATGCTCAAGGATCAACACATATTGTTGTGATACCAGGATCATAGACCATGCTCAAGGATCAACACATATTGTTGTGATACCAGGATCATAGACCATGCTCAAGGATCAACACATATTGTTGTGATACCAGGATCATAGACCATGCTCAAGGATCAACACATATTGTTGTGATACCAGGATCATAGACCATGCTCAAGGATCAACACAGGTTGTTGTGATACCAGGATCATAGACCATGCTCAAGGATCAACACATGTTGTTGTGATACCAGGATCATAGACCATGCTCAAGGATCAACACATATTGTTGTGATACCAGGATCATAGACCATGCTCAAGGATCAACACAGGTTGTTGTGATACCAGGATCATAGACCATGCTCAAGGATCAACACATGGGAAAATCACGTTTCTCTATACTCTCCCTAACATGGTCCATCCCTGAATCACATCCTGTTCAAGGGCAGCAGTCCTGTTGCAGTCCTGTTGTCTGGCAACAATGCCATTCTCTTTCCTCTTCAGAATACTTCATGACCGGAAAACAGTGAACTGCATAACATTCTGACGCACCTCAGAGCTGGCTGGGGTAAAATCTGGAGAAAGCCTGACACCTGGTGGCGGGATGAGGAACAGCACAGTGCTCAGAAGTGGGTTTGAATGGCTCCCTATTGGCTTACCATGTAGCCTGTGCTCCAAAACCATCAGCACAAGCTCAACACAAACACACACGCACGTGTGAACACACACGCGCAGCCATGACACCTCATACCAGCCGTGCCAACTAATAATTCTCGCTACCCCCCACTCTCTGATTGGTACTGAGCTCCTGAGGATACAGTGACATCAGAGACCTGCTCCACATGACTGTCCGCTGACCAATCCCAGCACAGCAAGCCGCTTCATGCCAACACACACCTGCACCATGGCTCTGTGTCCTGAGAGTTAGCTGGGCGGCTGCTTCTGATGTCTAGAGACATCCAGCTGAAACAGAATGTGTGCTTGACTCAGCCCTGGCTTGTGAGAGTGAGAGAGTGAGAGAGAGAGAGAGAGAGAGAGAGTGAGAGAGAGAGAGAGAGAGAGAGAGAGAGAGAGAGAGAGAGAGAGAGAGAGACAGAGAGAGAGAGAGAGAGAGAGACCACCTTCCAGAATGTGTCTGACTCCGCCCCATGATCCTCTCAATAAGCCAGAAATGAATAAATATGAGTTGCTATCAAGCTCTGTGTCAAACAGCTGCTGCTTCTAATGGCTTATACTGTGTCCCAAACGACACCCTATTCCCTTTCTAGTGCCAATAGAATAGGGCTGGGGTTAAGAGTAGTGCACTATAAAGGGAAGAGGGTGTCGTTTGGGATGCAGACACACTGTGGAGCTGCAAGGCTGAGTACTGAGCAGCATGGCATCCTGGGGGGGCTGGATTTAACCACAAAACAAACACATTATGATATGAAGATGCAAGGCTGCTGCCTTATTCACATCAATGGGGAGACGTTACAGAGTATCAGACCTCAGGAGACCCAGGTGCTGACAGTTTGAAGTATCAAAACTGCATTACAACAACAGGGGGCAAACGACTGGTCAAGGGCAGGCAGAGGTCAGTAATCCAGATCAGAGTCAGAAAGGTACAGAGCGACAGGCAGGCTCAGGGAGGGGTCAGTAATCCATGGTGGTGTGACAAGGTACAGAACAGCGCTCAGGCTCAGGCTCAGGCTCAGGCTCAGGCTCAGGCTCAGGCTCAGGCTCAGGCTCAGGCTCAGGCTCAGGCTCAGGGCAGAAGGGTGAAAACAGGGACTAGAGTGAAAATAGGCGTACGGGAAAACCACTGGGAGGCTTGACAAGACAAACTGGTAACAGACCAACAGAGAACACAGGTATAAATACACTGGTGATAATGAGGAAGATGGGGACACCTGGTGGAGGGTGGAGACAAGCATGACAGGTGAAACAGATCAGGGTGGAGACACAGAGAGACAGTAGCTTTGTCTTTTCTCTGTTCTGAGAGAGAGAGAGATATTAAAGAGAGAGAGACAGAGAGAGAGAGAGAGATAGAACAGAGAGAGAGAGAGAGAGAGAGAGAAAGAGAGAGACAGAGAGAGAAAGAGAGAGAGAGGCAGAGAGAGAGTATGTATTAAAGAAAAGGAGAGGGTTGTATTAATCTTACTCTCTTCTATGTGAAAACCAAGAGAGGATTAGTTCTCTGAAGGGATCAGTAGCTCTGACAAACAGAGCAAATACAGGCAGTATTTCAAACAAACGTTAACCTTGGAAGACTGTATAAGACAATGTAGGAGCACTGCTCTGACTAGTATAAGACAATGTAGGAGCACTACTCTGACTAGTATAAGACAATGTAGGAGCACTGCTCTGACTAGTATAAGACAATGTAGGAGCACTGCTCTGACTAGTATAAGACAATGTAGGAGCACTGTTCTGACTAGTTTAAGATAATGTATTATCACTTCTCTGACTAGTATAAGACAATGTAGGAGCACTGTTCTGACTATTATAAGACAATGTAGGAGCACTGCTCTGACTAGTTTAAGATAATGTATTATCACTTCTCTGACTAGTATAAAACAATGTAGGAGCACTGTTCTGACTAGTATAAGACAATGTAGGAGCACTGTTCTGACTAGTATAAGACAATGTAGGAGCACTGTTCTGACTAGTTTAAGATAATGTATTATCACTTCTCTGACTAGTATAAGACAATGTAGGAGCACTGTTCTGACTAGTATAAGACAATGTAGGAGCACTGCTCTGACTAGTATAAGACAATGTAGGAGCACTGTTCTGACTAGTATAAGACAATGTAGGAGCACTGTTCTGACTAGTATAAGATAATGTAGGAGCACTGTTCTGACTAGTATAAGATAATGTATTATCACTTCTCTGACTAGTATAAAACAATGTAGGAGCACTGCTCTGACTAGTAAAAGATAATGTAGGAGCACTGCTCTGACTAGTAAAAGATAATGTAGGAGCACCGCTCTGACTAGTATAAGTTAAAGTAGGAGCACTGCTCTGACTAGTAAAAGATAATGTAGGAGCACTGCTCTGACTAGTATAAGATAATGTAGGAGCACTGCTCTGACTAGTGTAAGATAATGTAGGAGCACTGCTCTGACTAGAAAAAGATAATGTAGGAACACTGCTCTGACTAGTATAAGATAATGTAGGAGCACTGCTCTGACTAGTATAAGATAATGTAGGAGCACTGTTCTGACTAGTATAAGATAATGTAGGAGCACTGCTCTGACTAGTAAAAGATAATGTAGGAGCACTGCTCTGACTAGTAAAATATAATGTAGGAGCACTGCTCTGACTAGTATAAGATATTGTAGGAGCACTGCTCTGACTAGTAAAAGATAATGTAGGAGCACTGCTCTGACTAGTAAAAGATAATGTAGGAGCACTGCTCTGACTAGTATAAGATATTGTAGGAGCACTGCTCTGACTAGTAAAAGATAATGTAGGAGCACTGCTCTGACTAGTAAAAGATAATGTAGGAGCACTGCTCTGACTAGTATAAGATAATGTAGGAGCACTGTTCTGACTAGTATAAGATAATGTAGGAGCACTGCTCTGACTAGTAAAAGATAATGTAGGAGCACTGCTCTGACTAGTAAAAGATAATGTAGGAGCACTGCTCTGACTAGTATAAGATATTGTAGGAGCACTGCTCTGACTAGTAAAAAATAATGTAGGAGCACTGCTCTGACTAGTAAAAGATAATGTAGGAGCACTGCTCTGACTAGTATAAGATAATGTAGGAGCACTGTTCTGACTAGTATAAGATAATGTAGGAGCACTGCTCTGACTAGTAAAAGATAATGTAGGAGCACTGCTCTGACTAGTAAAAGATAATGTAGGAGCACTGCTCTGACTAGTATAAGATATTGTAGGAGCACTGCTCTGACTAGTAAAAAATAATGTAGGAGCACTGCTCTGACTAGTAAAAGATAATGTAGGAGCACTGCTCTGACTAGTATAAGATAATGTAGGAGCACTGTTCTGACTAGTATAAGATAATGTAGGAGCACTGCTCTGACTAGTATAAGATAATGTAGGAGCACTGCTCTGACTAGTAAAATATAATGTAGTAGCACTGCTCTGACTAGTATAAGATCATGTAGGAGCACTGTTCTGACTAGTATAAGATAATGTAGGAGCACTGCTCTGACTAGTATAAGATCATGTAGGAGCACTGTTCTGACTAGTATAAGATAATGTAGGAGCACTGTTCTGACTAGTATAAGATAATGTAGGAGCACTGTTCTGACTAGTATAAGATAATGTAGGAGCACTGTTCTGACTAGTATAAGACGATGTGTGTGAGAGAGATAGAACAGAGTGTCAGACAGAACAGAGGGAGACCTTTCAATGCAAATTGCAAAATGTGTAGAATGTAGCTAGGCTAGATGGTGAATGCATGTTTCAAGGTATCAATCACTGATATATTTCCAAATATGATAAACAATATGTTAAACAATTGAACATCTAAACAGAGTGGTATTAGTTCCACTATGCTGTGTGGTATCATTTTGACAGGATTGCACATGGACATGTTTAGTCCCGATGCTCTGTTTCTATATTAATAGAGACGGACAAGAAGAAGGAGTGGAGATGAGAGAGAGAGAGATGTAGAGGGTTTGTTACACCAGTCACCAGCCAGACATGTAGAGGGTTTGTTACACCAGTCACCAGCCAGACATGTAGAGGGTTTGTTACACCAGTCACCAGCCAGACATGTAGAGGGTCTGTTACACCAGTCACCAGCCAGACATGTAGAGAGTATGTTACACCAGTCACCAGCCAGACATGTAGAGGGTCTGTTACACCAGTCACCAGCCAGACATGTAGAGAGTATGTTACACCAGTCACTAGCCAGACATGTAGAGGGTCTGTTACACCAGTCACCAGCCAGACATGTAGAGGGTATGTTACACCAGTCACCAGCCAGACATGTAGAGGGTCTGTTACACCAGTCACCAGCCAGACATGTAGAGGGTCTGTTACACCAGTCACCAGCCAGACATGTAGAGGGTTTGTTACACCAGTCACCAGCCAGACATGTAGAGGGTATGTTACACCAGTCACTAGCCAGACATGTAGAGAGTATGTTACACCAGTCACCAGCCAGACATGTAGAGGGTCTGTTACACCAGTCACCAGCCAGACATGTAGAGAGTATGTTACACCAGTCACCAGCCAGACATGTAGAGGGTCTGTTACACCAGTCACCAGCCAGACATGTAGAGGGTCTGTTACACCAGTCACTAGCCAGACATGTAGAGGGTCTGTTACACCAGTCACCAGCCAGACATGTAGAGGGTATGTTACACCAGTCACCAGCCAGACATGTAGAGGGTATGTTACACCAGTCACCAGCCAGACATGTAGAGGGTCTGTTACACCAGTCACCAGCCAGACATGTAGAGGGTATGTTACACCAGTCACTAGCCAGACATGTAGAGGGTCTGTTACTAGGGTTGCAAAGGGTCGGAAACATTCCGGGAAATTTTCCATGGGACATTCATCAAAAAAGTTAGCTTATAACAGTGAACCTTTTTTGTGGGATACACACAAGGCAATTCTAGGTCTTGTGGCATATTTTGGTTAAACTATCCCCAATTCAATGGAATTGCAACCCTCTGAATGCACAGTGCATTCTTCCATCACATGTACAGCTGATTCTCAAGATCTTGCACACTAATGAGATGCTATTGAGCCCACACTACTACACTGTCTGAGCCAAGGACTACATGCTTTCTGGTAAGTTTTGATTACAATACTGGGTGGGGTGAATATATTTTATATGACATACATTATTTTTTGTTAACTAGTAAATAGTAGCCTACAGCAAAGTGTGTTTAAATAATTTCTAACCTGTTAACAATTTCTGCTAGTTAGTTTTTGCTACCATGTGGGTTTTAGCTTGCTTGAGCCTGCTAACTGAGGAGTGTTAATTCACCTGTTTCCATTAATGTTTCATTTTAAAACATTTATCTTACAAAGGAGTTGTTTAATCTAACTGCTTAACTATTTATCTGTACATGGAATTGTATTTGGGGTTTTTTTTACTTAAAAAAAAATCGTTACAGGAAAATGCCACGGGCACTATCTGATGTGCGGAGACATTTCACTGCAGCTAATGTAGAAGGAAAAGCTGTGTATATTTGCAAATACTGTGTCAAATCATATGTGAAGAATGCAACAAAAATGCAGAATCATCTGGCCAAGTGCATAAAGTTCCCTCAGCTTCACAACAAGCAACCTCTGACAAAAGTCCCTCTACTTCTATTCAAGGTGAAAATGATGAATCAGACACCTTATCGATAGCAACAGCTCATGGTCCTCCTGGAATCCTACATTTTTTGACTCAATGGAGGAACATAGTCAGAGAAATGCTGATGAATGTCTTGCTCGAGCTGTGTATGCAACTGGTTCACCTCTGATGCTCACAGGCAATGTGTATTGGAAGAGATTTCTGAATGTTCTTCACCCAGCATTCACCCCTCCAACCAGACGTGCTTTATCTACTCATTTGCTGGATGCAGAGTTCAACAGAGTTCAAGTGAAGGTCAAGCAAATCATAGAGAAAGCAGACTGTATTGCAATCATCTCTCCAAGAAATGGCCATATCACAGTCTGCTGATATGGACAGCCTCATCAAGAGGATCCTGATGTATTTTGGGAAAGAGTGGTAAGCAGCCTGAAACTCCTGAAACCTATAGCAGTAGCCATTGCACGGATTGAAGGAGACAATGCCATCCTGTCTGATGTTCAGACTCTGCTTGCAGATTTAAGAGAAGAAGTCTATACTGCCCTGCCCACTTCACTGTTGCTCCAAGCAGAGGAAACTGCAGATCTAAAATATATCAAAAAGCGTGAAGACTTCTGCCTGAAGCCCATACACGCCACAGCATACATGTTGGACCCCAAGTATGCTGGCAAGAGCATCCTGTCTGGTGCAGAGATCAACAAGGCCTATGGTGTCATCACTGACGTGTCTCGCCACCTTGGCCTGGGTGAGGGCAAGATTCTTGGCAGTCTAGCGAAGTACACTTCCAAGCAAGGGCTTTGGGATGGAGATGCAATATGGCAGTCGTGCCAACATATCTCATCAGCCACCTGGTGGAAGGGACTTTGTGGATCTGAGGCGATTTCCCCTGTTGCCTCCATCATCCTACAAATCCCACCAACATCAGCTGCCTCAGAGAGCAACTGGTCCTTGTTTGGGAACACACACAACAAAGCACGCAACAGGCTGACCAATAAAAGGGTTGAAAAATTGGTGGCCATCCAGGCAATTTTTAGGCTTTTTTAGCCTGACAACAAGCCATCCTCAACAAGGTTGGAAAGTGACAGTGAACACGAGGCTTCAGAGTCTGATGTTCAAGAGGTGGACATTGAGGAGGTCCAGGGAGAAGACATGGAACCCTGAGAGGAAGACAACCAAAGCTTTAGTTTCTAGACTATCATTTTAAAGATACAGTTGAAGTCGGACGTTTACATACACCTTAACCAAATACATTTAAACTCAGTTTTTCACAATTCCTGACATTTAATCCTAGTAAAAATTTCCTGTCTTAAGTCAGTTAGGATCACCACTTTATTTTAAGAATGTGAAATGTCAGAATAATAGTAGAGAGAATGATTTATTTAAGCTTTTATTTTGTTCATCACATTCCCAGTGGGTCAGAAGTTTACATACACTCAATTAGTATTTGGTAGCATTGCCTTTTAAATTGTTTAACTTGATTCAAACATTTTGGGTAGCCTTCCACAAGCTTCCCACAATAGGTTGGGTGAATTTTGGCCCATTCCTCCTGACAGAACTGGTGTAACTGAGTCAGGTTTGTAGGCCTCCTTGCTCACACAAGCTTTTTTAGTTCTGCCCACAAATGTTCTATAGGATTGAGGTCAGGGCTTTGTGATGGCCACTCCAATACCTTGACTTTGTTGTCGTTAAGCCATTTTGCCACAACTTTGTAAATATGCTTGGGGTCATTGTCCATTTGGAAGACCCAGTTGCGACCAAGCTTTAACTTCATGACTGATTACTTGAGATGTTGCTTCAATATATCCACATAATTTTCCTTCCCCATGATGCCATCTATTTTGTGAAGTACACCAGTCCCTCCTGCAGCAAAGCACCCCCACAACATGATGCTGCCACCCTCTGTGCTTCACGGTTGGGATGGTGTTCTTCAGCTGGCAAGCCTCCCCCTTTTTCCTCCAAACATAATGATGGTCATTATGGCCAAGCAGTTCTATTTTTGTTTCATCAGACCAGAGGACATTTCTCCAAAAAGTACAATCTTTGTCCCCATGTGCAGTTGCAAACCGTAGTCTGGCTTTTTTATGGCGGTTTTGGAGAGGTGGCTTCTTCCTTGCTGAGTGGCCTTTGAGGTTATGTCGATATAAGACTTATTTTACTGTGGATATAGATACTTTTGTACCTGTTTCCTCCAGCATCTTCACAAGGTCCTTTGCTGTTGTTCTGGGATTGATTTGCACTTTTGGCACCAAAGTACGTTGGCGTCTCCTTCCTGAGCGGTGTGACGGCTGCGTGGTCCCATGGTGTTTATACTTGCGTACTATTGTTTGTACAGATGAACGTTGTCCCTTCAGGCGTTTGGAAATTGCTCCCAAGGATGAACCAGACTTGTGGAGTTTTACAAAAAAAATTCTGAGGTCTTGGCTGATTTCTTTTGATTTTCCCATGACGTCAAGCAAGGCACTGAGTTTGAAGGTAGGCCTTGAAATACATCCACAGGTACACCTCCAATTGACACAAATGATGTCAATTAGCCTATAAGAAGCTTCTAAAGCCATGACATCATTTTCTGGAATTTTCCAAGCTGTTTAAAGACACAGTCAACTTAGTGTATGTAAACTTCTGACCCACTGGAATTGTGATATAGTGAATTATAAGTGAAATAATCTCTCTGTAAACAATTGTTGGAAGAATTACTTGTCATGCACAAAGTAGATGTCCTAACCGACTTGCCAAAACTATAGTTTGTTAACATGAAATATGTGGAGTTGTCAACTCTGGCCATAGAGAAGCATTGGCTTCTCTATGTAGTTATGGTCAGAGTCTGACAGTGTCATTCTTTTCTGTTTCTGTGTGGGGTTTTGGGTTGGATCCCTAATTAGAGGCAGCTGCACCGCATTGTCTCTAATTAGGGATCCCATATATGTTGAGTCTGTCCTTCACTCTGGTGTGGGTCGTTGTTGATGTTGTCGTTATATGTCGCAGTGGTGAAGTGGTTTTCGGTTTTGTATAGTTCGTCATTTTGTTGTACATTATACATAGTATTATTATATTACATAGTATAAATAAAAACAATGTCAAACTACTATCCCTGCGCTGTGCCTTGGTCTCTCACTCGTGACAGGAGGGGTTGAAAAATGAGTTTTAATGACTTCAACCTAAGTGTATGTAAACTTCTGACTTCAACTGTGTGTGTTGAAAACGTTTTTGGGAGATGCGATGGATCATTGGGGATCCTTCAATATTCCCTTTCTTTTGTTGTTCAGTGAAATCATCTCATATGAAGAGTCAACTCATTTAATTAAAGTTCAATTCATAACTAAATTGTTTTTTTTTATTTCTATTGGAAGGATTTAATAATTTGCAATTATGTCTACTTATGATTTATGTTTCTGTCTCCATAATGATATGGTAAATATATCCAATGCAAAAAACATCTACATTTAAATGGCATTAATATTAATTTGCACATATTCCCGTTATTTCCCACGGAATGTTTCCACCTCTCAATATTCCCCAAAATGTGCATCCCTCACCCCCTCCATCTCTCTTGCTCTCCTTCACCCCCTCCATCTCCCTCTCTCTAGGTCTTTCCCACCCCTTCTCTCTCCCCCATCTTGTAAAGGTATTCATGTAAATCCTCAGGTAACCCCCTTCCTCCACATTGAAGCCCCCCTCCCCACGCACTGCGTTATGTTGTGTGTTATTATGTATGCTGTGATGTAGGGAATAGCCCTATGGTTGAGATGCTATGGTTCTCTGTCCCTGTCCAATGTACAGTCGTGACCCTGACCACCTTAACCCCTCTGTTCTACACATGGATCAATAGGCCCTGACCACCTTAACCCCTCTGTTCAATGGGACGTGGCCAAGCCACGTGAGGCGGGTAAAGCCCTCTGATCTGATGGTGACTGGTCACTGATCACTATGGAGACTGAAACTGTTTACTCCATCACATCTGGAAAAACAACTACAACAAAGAACTTGTTGATCCCAGACCAGTCAATATATTTAGTTTTCCACGTGGTTAAAGGGATACCTCTGGGACTTTATCTACTTCCCCAGAGTCAAATTAACTCATGGATACCATTTTTATGTCTCTGACTGCAGTTTGAAGGAAGTTGCTAACTAGCGCTAGCGCAGTGGCTGACTAGTGTTAGTGAAATGACTGGAAGTCTATGCGTATCTGCTAGTTCCTTCATACTGGGACAGACTCTCTGGGTCTCTGTTAGTATACACTCAGTGTTCAGAACATTAAGGACACCTTCCTAATATTGAGTTGCACCCCCCGTCAGAACAGCTTCAATTCGTCAAGGCATGGACTCTACAAGGTGTTGAAAGCGTTCCACAGGGATGCTGGCCCATGTTGACTCCAATGCTTCTCACAGTTGTGTCAAGTTGGCTGGATGTCCTTTGGGTGGTGGACCATTCTTGATACACACAGGAAACTGTTGAGCGTGAAAAACCCAGCATCGTTGCAGATACTGACACACTCAAACCGGTGTGCCTGGCACCTACTACCATACCCTGTTCAAAGGCAATTAAATATTTTGTCTTGCCCATTCACCCTCTGAATGGCACACAGACACAATCCATGTCTCAAATGTCTCAAGGCTTAAAGATCCTCCTTTAACCTTCTCCTCCCCTTCATCTACACTGATGTGAGGTGGATTTAACAAGTGACATCAATAAGGATCACTTGGATTTACCTGGATTCACCTGGTCATTCTATGTCATGAAAAGAGCAGGTGTCCTTAATGTTCTGTACACAGTGTAGTTAATAGTGTTAATGGCTTGGTGTCCTTAGGCAGGGGTCACAGGCAGAGGGGGGTTACACCCAATAATGTGGCATTCAGAGTTAGGCTTATCACTGAGAGGGGTCTGGCTCCAAAGGCTTTGAGTGCATCCCAAACGGCACCCTTTTCATTTAGTACAGGCTTTGTGGATGTCTTTAAAAAGGACCCCCTGGAGATCCCAGGCATCCAGAATAGAGCTAACTGACCAGGGAGGACTGGTGGCCGGGACACTGAGGAGTACTGAACAATACACTGCTAATGTCAGAGAGAGGGGGAAGGAGAGAAAGAGGGTGAGAGAGGGAGAGATGTCTGCCTGCCTGCCTGTCTGACTCCCCCCTCCCCTCCCCTCCCCTCCCTCTCCCTCTGCAGTAAAAGCCTGCCTGTCCTGTGGCTCTCCAGGAGGAGGGTTGACCACCCATAGATTAGTGTGGAAGACAAGGGTGTACAATCTGTCAAGTCCCCTTGTCAGCAGCTGGTCCTGCTACTGGAGGAGTACTCAGGGTTTAAGACAGGCAGTCCATAAGGGTCCTAGTGTCTGCTGGAGGTCCTGAAATGATTAGTTAATGTCACTAAACAGCCCCATTAAACATAGTCCCCATATTCCTTTCCCAGACCAAGCCTTACTGACTGAAGAGCACCAGCAGACACATCCGCCTTAGCTACATCTGAACAAGGGACAGTGATTGGCTAGATCAAATATTATTTCTGGTCAGCTAAAGGATTAAGTAAGCTGATCTGGGGTCTGTAGCCAGAGCACAGATGACAGGAGGCCCAAGTCATGTCAATGAATCCTTTAGTCAATGTCACACTGCAGCGCTCTAAGGAATACGGTACCATATCCTTAAACACCAACTACATTGATTCATATCAGTCAAGCCATTGTCAAAACCGACCACTTCATTCATGTCAGTCCCGCTCCATTCATTATTTATTGATGACAGACACCCCAACTAAGGATCTGATTCAGAAACATGGTGACTAAGGATCTGATTCAGAAACATGGTGACTAAGGATCTGGTTGGATCATCCAGAGAATAAACTGCAGTTGTTGTCTATGATCAAAACACTTGAGGTGAAAGTCTCCTCTCCTTCCAAAGTAAACAATAGCTATTATCTCTACTTGAGAATGATTGGTAAATAGCCAGCCGGACAGCCGGACAGCCGGACAGCCGGACAGCCGGACAGCCGGACAGCCGGACAGCCGGACAGCCAGACAGCCAGACAGCCAGACAGCCAGACAGCCAGACAGCCAGACAGCCAGACAGCCAGACAGCCAGACAGCCAGACAGCCAGACAGCCAGACAGCCAGACAGCCAGACACAACGGTCTGTTGGTTGCTGTGTTTGAAATGCAGAACAGAGAATGAACTGGTGGAGAGAAAATATGCTTTTAGTGTTTATCTCTGATCCTCATACTGCTGTTTCTTGGAGAGAAGACCAAGCAGGGTTGGATAGGAGAGAGAGAAGGAGAGAGAGGAGAGAGAGGAGAGAGGGAGAGAGGGAGAAAGAGAGAGGGATGGAAATGGGAGAGAGCAAGAGAGAATGGAGAGAGAGAGGGGGAGAAAGAGAGAGAGAGAGAGAGAGAGAGAGAAGGGGGGAGAGAGAGAAGGGTGAGAGAGGAGAGAGAGGGAGAGGTGGAGAGTGGGAGAGAGAGGGAGGGGGGAGAGAGAGAGGGGAGGGGGAGAGAGAGAGGGGAGGTGCTGGATGGATTAGAGTAGTTTCTCATGAAAACCAGACATGAAAAGACCATGATTTGGTGGATTTTCCATTGAATAGTATTAGAGGGAGAAAGGCTTGTTGATATACATTTGTATCTAAAAGCATAATTGAGAAATAATTAATCAAAGTTGTCATATTGATGACAGTTTGGCCTTACCCAGGCCTCCTTGAAGACTCCATATTGATGACAGTTTGGCCTTAGCCAGGCCTCCTTGAAGACTCCATATTGATGACAGTTTGGCCTTAGCCAGGCCTCCTTGAAGACTCCATATTGATGACAGTTTGGCCTTACCCAGGCCTCCTTGAAGACTCCATATTGATGACAGTTTGGCCTTAGCCAGGCCTCCTTGAAGACTCCATATTGATGACAGTTTGGCCTTAGCCAGGCCTCCTTGAAGACTCCATATTGATGACAGTTTGGCCTTAGCCAGGCCTCCTTGAAGACTCCATATTGATGACAGTTTGGCCTTAGCCAGGCCTCCTTGAAGACTCCATATTGATGACAGTTTGGCCTTAGCCAGGCCTCCTTGAATACTCCATATTGATGACAGTTTGGCCTTAGCCAGGCCTCCTTGAAGACTCCATATTGATGACAGTTTGGCCTTACCCAGGCCTCCTTGAAGACTCCATATTGATGACAGTTTGGCCTTACCCAGGCCTCCTTGAAGACTCCATATTGATGACAGTTTGGCCTTAGCCAGGCCTCCTTGAATACTCCATATTGATGACAGTTTGGCCTTAGCCAGGCCTCCTTGAAGACTCCATATTGATGACAGTTTGGCCTTAGCCAGGCCTCCTTGAAGACTCCATATTGATGACAGTTTGGCCTTAGCCAGGCCTCCTTGAAGACTCCATATTGATTCATCAGTACAATCTTAGACAAAAAGATGCTATCCAGAACCTAAAATGGTTATTCACCTGTCCCCATAGGAGAACCCTTTTTGGTTCCAGTTAGAACTCTTTTAGTTCCAGGTAGATCCCTTTTGGGATCTATGTAGGACCCTTTTCACAGAGGATTCTACATGGAACCCAAAAGGGTTCTGCATGGAACCAAAAAGGGTTCTCCTATGGGGACAGCCAAAGAACCCTTTTGGAACCTGGAGTGAAGATGCTACAAAGCAATAATAGGTGTTATTACTGCTTGCTCGGTAATAGTAGTATTCTTATTAATCTATACTGCTTGCTCAGTAATAGTAGTATTCTTATTAATCTAAACTGCTTGCTCGGTAATAGTAGTATTCTTATTAATCTATACTGCTTGCTCTGTAATAGTAGTATTCTTATTAATCTATACTGCTTGCTCTGTAATAGTAGTATTTCGATTTTTAAAAAATATATAAAAAAACATACATTTACGAATATTGAAAAATCTACCATTTTTGATTTGGCTAATGCTTCAATATATTGTTGAACATAATATACTGTAACGGCATATGATCCAGAGTGGGATGCTGCTAGTTTTAGGTGTGTACTGATATTACCTATACCACAGTGACGCTGGTATGTACTGTACGCAGAACGTCTGTTCAATGTTTACTATCAGGGGTGTGACATTTACATGGGTGGGACACCATGAAAGATATACAGTAACCCAGCCACTGTGAAGGACATCCAGCCTATTACCCAGGGTGCGTCCCAAAACGTCACCCCTGTTCCCTAGATAGTGCTCTACTTTTAACCAGAGCCTCATTTGAGACGCCACTCCAGTCACTGTGGAGAATGCAGGGACGCCACTCCAGTCACTGTGGAGAATGCAGGGACGCCACTCCAGTCACTGTGGAGAATGCAGGGACGCCACTCCAGTCACTGTGGAGAATGCAGGGACGCCCAGCCAGTCACTGTGGAGAATACAGGGACGCCCAGCCAGTCACTGTGGAGAATGCAGGGACGCCCAGCCAGTCACTGTGGAGAATACAGGGACGCCCAGCCAGTCACTGTGGAGAATGCAGGGACGCCCAGCCAGTCACTGCGGAGAATGCAGGGACGCCCAGCCAGTCACTGTGGAGAATGCAGGGACGCCCAGACAGTCACTGGAAGGAATGAGTCCAGATTACTTTTGACCCCTAGTTGCACCACACTTTCCCAAATCATCTTGCTGTTCAATGTGTACATACAGAGCTGGGCGGCACTATATGCTCACTATGCAAGTTGTGTAGGGCCCCGCAAATTAAGCAAGGCCCCTCCCCCCTCCTCGTGTCAAAGCAGGTGTCAATGTTTACAACTTCGATGAGAGGATGAAGCGGAACTATCCTTCTGGGCACGAAAAGAGAAAAAAAACCACCATGAGAGTGGATTGCGGGAACAACAAATAGGTAAACTTGTGTTCTCTCCTCTCCAAGTTAGATGTCAGCAAATGACAGTAACATAAGTTGATGTGCTAGCTTGCAGTGCATCTCTCTCTAGTCTGTCTGTCTTGTTAACCTAGCTGGACAGTGCATCTCTCTAGTCTGTCTGTCTTGCTAACCTAGCTGGGCAGTGCATCTCTCTCTAGTCTGTCTGTCTTGTTAACCTAGCTGGGCAGTGCATCTCTCTCTAGTCTGTCTGTCTTGTTAACCTAGCTGGGCAGTGTATCTCTCTCTAGTCTGTCTGTCTTGTTAACCTAGCTGGGCAGTGCATCTCTCTCTAGTCTGTCTGTCTTGTTAACCTAGCTGGGCAGTGCATCTCTCTCTAGTCTGTCTGTCTTGTTAACCTAGCTGGGCAGTGCATCTCTCTAGTCTGTCTGTCTTGTTAACCTAGCTGGGCAGTGCATCTCTCTCTAGTCTGTCTGTCTTGTTAACCTAGCTGGGCAGTGCATCTCTCTCTAGTCTGTCTGTCTTGTTAACCTAGCTGGGCAGTGCATCTCTCTCTAGTCTGTCTGTCTTGTTAACCTAGCTGGGCAGTGCATCTCTCTCTAGTCTGTCTGTCTTGTTAACCTAGCTGGGCAGTGCATCTCTCTCTAGTCTGTCTGTCTTGTTAACCTAGCTGGGCAGTGCATCTCTCTCTAGTCTGTCTGTCTTGTTAACCTAGCTGGGCAGTGCATCTCTCTCTAGTCTGTCCGTCTTGTTAACCTAGCTTGCAGTGCATCTCTCTCTAGTCTGTCTGTCTTGCTAACCTAGCTGGGCAGTGCATCTCTCTCTAGTCTGTCTGTCTTGTTAACCTAGCTGGGCAGTGCATCTCTCTCTAGTCTGTCTGTCTTGTTAACCTAGCTGGGCAGTGCATCTCTCTAGTCTGTCTGTCTTGTTAACCTAGCTGGGCAGTGCATCTCTCTCTAGTCTGTCTGTCTTGTTAACCTAGCTGGGCAGTGCATCTCTCTAGTCTGTCTGTCTTGTTAACCTAGCTGGGCAGTGCATCTCTCTCTAGTCTGTCTGTCTTGTTAACCTAGCTGGGCAGTGCATCTCTCTCTAGTCTGTCTGTCTTGTTAACCTAGCTGGGCAGTGCATCTCTCTAGTCTCTCTGTCTTGCTAACCTAGCTGGGCAGTGCATCTCTCTCTAGTCTGTCTGTCTTGTTAACCTAGCTGGGCAGTGCATCTCTCTAGTCTGTCTGTCTTGTTAACCTAGCTGGGCAGTGCATCTCTCTCTAGTCTGTCTGTCTTGTTAACCTAGCTGGACAGTGCATCTCTCTAGTCTGTCTGTCTTGCTAACCTAGCTGGGCAGTGCATCTCTCTCTAGTCTGTCTGTCTTGTTAACCTAGCTGGGCAGTGCATCTCTCTCTAGTCTGTCTGTCTTGTTAACCTAGCTGGGCAGTGCATCTCTCTCTAGTCTGTCTGTCTTGTTAACCTAGCTGGGCAGTGCATCTCTCTAGTCTGTCTGTCTTGTTAACCTAGCTGGGCAGTGCATCTCTCTCTAGTCTGTCTGTCTTGTTAACCTAGCTGGGCAGTGCATCTCTCTAGTCTGTCTGTCTTGCTAACCTAGCTGGGCAGTGCCTCTCTCTCTAGTCTGTCTGTCTTGCTAACCTAGCTGGGCAGTGCATCTCTCTAGTCTGTCTGTCTTGTTAACCTAGCTGGGCAGTGCATTTCTCTCTAGTCTGTCTGTCTTGCTTGCCAGCCACTTTAAGGGCTCTGTGTTCTGTGACTTTGTACCTGACAAAAGTGAGAGTGAAATACAACTATTTATTACGTTTGATAAACGCCAACGGGCAACAGTGTTTATAAACTGCAGCTCAGGAAAAGATAACCACGTCGCACGTGAACATGCTTTCATATGAACGTGCACGAAGTGAAACTCACACTTCCCAGCAGCAACCTCTGTGGGAACCAGTCCAGACAATATATGGGCCTGATGGCTCTCCTCATAGGAGCACATCATTATAAAACAAGACAATGATTATCTAGTCTCTCAGTCAAGGTTTAGTTACAACTCTGGACTAATGCAAGATGGAAACCAATGGATTGACATTGACTATTGATTTATATATTGAATGTTAAATGTTGATTAGCTGGGCATACTGGGCAATATGGATGCACATCTCTCAGTAAATAATAACCATCAGGTATTCAGCCAAGCCATAGTATAAATAGTATTTTATATTTGAAAATGTATAAAAGGAAATCTGGGGGAGCCAGTTTGAATGGATCTGATGCAGCTGATAAAATAATAGTATTGTTATCTATAGTTTACAGGTGCTATGCTTAAGTTTGTCAGTAGAGGAGATGCTGGATCATCAGCCAGTACAAGCACAGACTCAGTTGATCCACATCCAGCCTCAGCCAGTACTAACACAGACCCAGTACAGCCGGCTTCAGCAAGTACTAACACAGACCCAGTACAGCCGGCTTTAGCAAGTACAAACACAGACCCAGTACTGGCAGCCTCAGCCAGTACTAACACAACCAGAGGTGTACAGCCAGCATCAGATACAAGCAGCTCAGACCTTAATAGTTGCTGCTCCACCAAATGACCCAGCAGATTGGCCCCCAGTCTTAACAGACTTTATGAGGACTGAGTTAGTGCGCAGAGGTCCATTCAAACCAGGACTGGATTTGTCTTACCCTAAAGACAATGCTGTGCATTGTTTTTGCTGTAAGCTCTTTTCTACAAAAGGAGCGTTTTGAAGAAACATGTGAACATAACTGTGAAGTCATGGAGTGACACAAGATGGGAGAGTGGGCTCCAAAGTGTTCATGCAATCAGGTACCAGGCTTCTGAGGTTTGGGAGGCATTACTGGAAGCAGACAGACAATCAACGATCCTGTGGCCAAAGTGGAGGCACAAGCCCTTGCAGCGGTTGGGTCCTACCGCTTCTAGATTTGCTGTGTCGTATGGTGTGAGATACTGACAATGACAAACAAGGTGAACAAGCTCCTCCAATCCGCCTCAATGCAGTTGGATGTCGGATATTTCAATAAAATAAAGTGCATGTTTTCTGGAGAACAAAGGAGAGAGAAATAATAATCTGAACGCACAGAACTTCACTGTAGGCCGTGTGATATTAATACAGAACTTCACTGTAGGCCGTGTGATATTAATACAGAACTTCACTGTAGGCCGTGTGATATTAATACAGAACTTCACTGTAGGCCGTGTGATATTAATACAGAACTTCACTGTAGGCCGTGTGATATTAATACAGAACTTCACTGTAGGCCGTGTGATATTAATACAGAACTTCACTGTAGGCCGTGTGATATTAATGTAAAGTCACTCTGGGCCTTGCCCTGCGTTAATGAGAGAAATTACACACTTTCTGTTTCCTGCCAATGCTTTGCACTTTGGCACAAATGGTGTGAGAGAAACTCTGAGACACTGGTGCAGGAGTTCATTGGTGAGCCTGGTGCGGTATTTGTTTTTCATAAAGTTAATTGTGGAGAAGGCTGATTCACAGCTGTATGTGGAGCCAAACATGTTCAGGATGTAAAGTGCCAGTCTCTTGAGAACAGGGACATCAGCTGCAGACACCATCTTTCCCCAGGAAGTGACAGGGTCTCAATCACCAGCATGCTCCTTCAAAGCCACATTTTCTTGCAGCTCAATCAACATTTGCAGTGATGCAATATCTATCCATCTGAAGATCTTTTATGCTTCTTCTGACAACTTTGTCACATTTGTGACCAAGAAGTGGTTCTGGATGAGAAGCAGCAGTTCTCTTCCAACAGTGAAGTAATACAAGCGAGTATTGAAGTTATCCATCAGCTTCTGGATGACATCAACACAGAAGATTGGGGAAGTGGACAAGTTCTCCCTGGAGATCATTCTTGAAAAGCTCCAATTTCCTCTGAATGCCCGGACTACTGTTATCAAATCACACACTGTGTTCTGTCTCTGCAGCTTAACATTGAGCTCTGCCAAAAATGCAACTGTTTGCATTTTCTCCTCATCTTCCAAAAACTCAAGACAACTGAGTTTCCTTGTCACTCTTTTGTTCTGATAAGAACGCTCTGATTTCCTCCTGAATGGCCCAAAAGTGTTCCAGAACCCTGCCTTTGCTGAGCCATCTGACATGGTTGTGCAGTAGTAAGTGATCCGAACTGGCACTGTCAGAATGCCTCGTAGCAGGCGGTGCTGTAGGGATGTTGCTCTCAAAAAGATTATCCGTTTCATCATTGTTTGTCATGACCTCAGCATACACTTCTCCCAGACTGGCAGACAGGACAGATTGGTGGATGATGCAGTTATATGATGTTAGGTCAGGGTGGTCGTCTTTCAAACGTGCATCCAGTCCCCTCCCTCTTCCTATCATGGCTGGAGCTCCATCTGTGGTGATGGAGACCACTGACTTCAGATCTATCCTAGCATGCCTTTAATGGCCTCATAGATATCTTCTCCCTGTGTGTGTGTGAATGTCCTCTCCCCGTGTATGTTCTTCTAGATTTTCCCCAAAAGCTCCTCACAGAATTGCTTCTTTGTTTCGTCATAAAATCTGACAAACACCAGAAGCTGGGCGTTATCAGTGTCATCTGTTGATTCATCCACAGCTAATGAAATGCAAGGTGCATGAAGTTAAATCTTCAACTAATATTTTGGTTCTCCTCATTGCTGTGAATCTGACCGTGGGATCTGTATGTTGGTGGGTGGTGTACATGTCTAGGGTTGAGGCGGACTCTGGACCTATATGTTGGTGGGTGTTGTACATGTCTAGGGTTGAGGCGGACTCTGGACCTATATGTTGGTGGGTGGTGTACATGTCTAGGGTTGGGGCGGACTCTGGACCTATATGTTGGTGGGTGGTGTACAGGTCTAGGGTTGGGGCGGACTCTGGACCTATATGTTGGTGGGTGGTGTACAGGTCTATGGTTGGGGCGGACTCTGGACCTATATGTTGGTGGGTAGTGTACATGTCTAGGGTTGGGGCTGACTCTGGACCTATATGTTGGTGGGTGTTGTACAGGTCTAGGGTTGGGGCGGACTCTGGACCTATATGTTGGTGGGTGGTGTACAGGTCTAGGGTTGGGGCGGACTCTGGACCTATATGTTGGTGGGTGGTGTACAGGTCTAGGGTTGGGGCTGACTCTGGACCTATATGTTGGTGGGTGTTGTACAGGTCTAGGGTTGGGGCGGACTCTGGACCTATATGTTGGTGGGTGGTGTACATGTCTAGTGTTGGGGGGACTTTGTAGTGGGGTGGGACGTCAGGGACGAGGATTGGGGACTTTGTAGTGGTGTGGGACGTCAGGGACAAGGAGGGGGACTTTGTAGTGGTGTGGGACGTCAGGGACAAGGAGGGGGACTTTGTAGTGGTGTGGGACGTCAGGGACGAGGAGGGGGGCTTTGTAGTGGTGTGGGACGTCAGGGACAAGGAGGGGGGCTTTGTAGTGGTGTGGGACGTCAGGGACGAGGAGGGGGACTTTGTAGTGGTGTGGGACGTCAGGGACGAGGAGGGGGACTTGGTTTTAACTTTTTAGTCTGTGTGTTTTAATGATGTAAGTATTTGGGTCAAATAAAGGTATTTTTAAAAATCTCTCTCTCTCTCTCTCTCTCTCCCAGTAGTGGTGCCTGGGTAAAATGACTGGGGAAGCCAAGCCAGTAAAAAAGCCATATTACAACCTATGTTGTGATAATTGTGTTGTTCCTTAGAATGGAAGCAGTATGGAATAACTGGATCACATATGCCTGTTTCTGTGATAGTGGAGCATGTCTGATTGTTATAAATGGAATAGAAAAATAAAATGAGCTGAATAACTCTCACAGGAAGAAGAATAGTCGATCAAGGCTCTTCCAGCTCTAAACTGAAGAAACCAAAATCTAATTTCAGCAAAATAATAGATTTTCACCCTCAGCCTTTCAATCTCAGACAATGGTCTGCTGGAACAGAGAGCCTCATGGTTGTGGAACAGAACAAGTGTACAGCCCACATAGCACCCTATGTCCTATATAGTGCACTACTTTTGACTAGAGTCCTATGGTTAGTAGTGCACTACGTAAGGAATAGGGTGCCATTTGGGATGCAGGCCAGAACAATGTGGATGCAATAAGTAGACTCCTATCTATCTCAGAGAGAGAGGAGGGGGAGGCTGACCAGGGCCCGAGAAGAGCGATGGAGTGAAGGAGGGAGGGAGGGAGGCTGACCAGGGCCTGAGACCGAGAAGAGAGATGGAGGGAGGGAGGGAGGGAGGCTGACCAGGGCCTGAGACCGAGAAGAGAGATGGAGGGAGGGAGGGAGTGAGGGAGGGAGGCTGACCAGGGCCTGAGACCGAGGAGAGAGATGGAGGGAGGGAGGGAGGGAGGCTGACCAGGGCCTGAGACCGAGAAGAGAGATGGAGGGAGGGAGGGAGTGAGGGAGGGAGGCTGACCAGGGCCTGAGACCGAGGAGAGAGATGGAGGGATCCAGATCTATCTCCAGATCCAGATCCAGATCCAGATCTATCTCCAGATCCAGCTCTATCGCTGACACCTTTATTTTCCCACTAAGCCAACTCATGTGAGGAGGAGAAGAGGAGGAGGAGAAGAGGAGGAGGAGGAGAAGAGGAGGAGAAGAGGAGAGGAGGGGGAGAAGAGGAGAAGAAGAGGGGGAGAAGAGGGGGAGAAGAGGAGAGGAGGAGGAGAGGGGGAGAGGAGGAGGAGTGGAGGAGGAAAAGAGGAGAAGAGGGGGAGAAGAGGGGGAGAAGAGGAGGAGAAGAGGAGGAGTGGAGGAGAAGAGGAGGAGTGGAGGAGAAGAGGAGGAGGTCAAAGGAAAGAGTAGCAGCCAGCTCTGTTCACTCTTGAGCCACAGGACACAGTCTCTAACTAATCTGTCTCTTTACAGTATTAAACAAACATCTCTGTGGGGAGGGAAGACTACTCTTCCTCTCTCTTTCTCTCTCTCTCTGTCTCACTCCGAAGGGAAGACATTTCCAGGCTTCCATTGTGTCATCAACCAACGAAACGCTGCTGTTCAACTGACCCAGCATAGCTCTCCCTCTGTCTCTGTCTCTGTCTGTCTGTCTGTTTGTCTCTGTCTCTGTCTCTGTCTCTGTCTCTGTCTCTGTCTCTGTCTCTCTCTCTCTCTCTGTCTCTGTCTCTCTCTCTCTCTCTCTCTGTCTGTCTGTCTCTCTGTCTCTCTGTCTCTGTGTGTGTTGTCCGACCCAGCATAGCTCTCTCTCTCCTCCCCCCATCTCTCTCTCCATTCCTTGTTAGGGCTCATTTCTTTCCAAGATCTTCACAAGGGAATCTTACCTAAGAAGTAAGACTGACCAGTGAAATACAGTGACTCATTTAGGAGATGAGAATCGTTGTATCAGCTATATTGATCATGATCATTGTATCAGATATATTTATTTATTTAAATGTTATTGGTCACATGCACATGTTTAGCAGATGTTATTGCGGATGTAGCGAAATGCTTGTGCATCTAGCTCTGATATCTAACAAATATCTAACAATTTCACAACATATACCCAATACACACAAATCTGAGTAAGGAATTATTTAATAATATATACATATATGGACGAGCGATGTCAGAGCGGCATGGACTAAGATACAGTAGAATAGTATAGAATACAGTATATACAGTGGGGAGAACAAGTATTTGATACACTGCCGATTTTGCAGGTTTTCCTACTTACAAAGCCTGTAGAGGTCTGTAATTTTTATCATAGGTACACTTCAACTGTGAGAGACAGAATCTAAAACAAAAATCCAGAAAATCACATTGTATGATTTTTAAATAATTAATTAGCATTTTATTGCATGACATAAGTATTTGATCACCTACCAACCAGTAAGAATTCCGGCTCTCACAGACCTGTTAGTTTTTCTTTAAGAAGCCCTCCTGTTCTCCACTCATTACCTGTATTAACTGCAACTGTTTGAACTCATTACCTGTATAAAAGACACCTGTCCACACACTCAATCAAACAGACTCCAACCTCTCCACAATGGCCAAGACCAGAGAGCTGTGTAAGGAATAGGGATAAAATTGTAGATCTGCACAAGGCTGGGATGGGCTACAGGACAATAGGCAAGCAGCTTGGTGAGAAGGCAACAACTGTTGGCGCAATTATTAGAAAATGGAAGAAGTTCAAGATGACGGTCAATCTCGCTCGGTCTTGGACACCATGCAAGATCTCACCTCGTGGGGCATCAATGATCATGAGAAAGGTGAGGGATCAGCCCAGAACTACACGGCAGGACCTGTTCAATGACCTGAAGAGAGCTGGGACCACATTCTCAAAGAAAACCGTTAGTAACACACTACGCCGTCATGGATTAAAATCCTGCAGCGCACGCAAGGTCCCCCTGCTCAAGCCAGCGCATGTCCAGGCCCGTCTGAAGTTTGCCAATGACCATCTGGATGATCCAGAGGAGGAATGGGAGAAGGTCATGTGGTCTGATGAGACAAAAATAGAGCTTTTTGGTCTAAACTCCACTCGCCGTGTTTGGAGGAAGAAGAAGGATGAGTACAACCCCAAGAACACCATCCCAACCGTGAAGCATGGAGGTGGAAACATCATTCTTTGGGGATGCTTTTCTGCAAAGGGGACAGGACGACTGCACCGTATTGAGGGGAGGATGGATGGGGCCATGTATCGCGAGATCTTGGCCAACAACCTCCTTCCCTCAGTAAGAGCATTGAAGATGGGTCGTGGCTGGGTCTTCCAACATGACAACGACCCGAAACACACAGCCAGGGCAACTAAGGAGTAGCTCCGTAAGAAGCATCTCAAGGTTCTGGAGTGGCCTAGCCAGTCTCCAGACCTGAACCCAATAGAAAATCTTTGGAGGGAGCTGAAAGTCTGTATTGCCCAGCGACAGCCCCGAAACCTGAAGGATCTGTATGGAGGAGTAGGCCAAAATCCCTGCTGCAGTGTGTGCAAACCTGGTCAAGAACTACAGGAAACGTATGATCTCTGTAATTGCAAACAAAGGTTTTTGTACCAAATATTAAGTTCTGCTTTTCTGATGTATCAAATACTTATGTCATGCAATAAAATGCAAATTAATTACTTAAAAATCATACAATGTGATTTTCTGGATTTCTGTTTTAGATTCCGTCACTCACAGTTGAAGAGTACCTACAGACTTCTACATGCTTTGTAAGTGGGAAAACCTGCAAAATCGGCAGTGTATCAAATACTTGTTCTCCCCACTGTACATATGAGATGAGTAATACAAAATATGTAAACATTATTAAAGTGACTAGTGTTCCATTTCTTAAAGTGTCCAGTGATTTCTAGTCTATGTCTATAGGCAGCAGCCTCTAATGTGCTAGTGATGGCTGTTAAACAGTCTGATGACCTTGAGATAGAAGCAGTTTTTCAGTCTCTCAGTCCCAGCTTTGATGCACATGTACTGACCTCGCCTTCTGGATGATAGCGGGTTGAACAGGCAGTGGTTGATTTCCTTGATGATCTTTTTGGCCTGGCCATCGGGTGGGTAGTTTGCAGACTGCACCACCCTCTGGAGAGCCTTGAGGTTGCGGGTGGTGCAGTTGCTGTACCAGGCGGTGATATAGCCGACAAGATGCTTTCAATTGTGCATCTGTAAAAGTTTGAGAGGGTTTTAGGTGCTAAGGCAAATTTCTTTAGCCTCCTGAGGTTGAAGAGGCTCTGTTGCGCCTTCTTCACCACACTGTCTGTGTGGGTGGACCATTTCAGTTTGTCAGTAATGTGTACGCCAAGGAACTTTCCACCTTCTTCACTGCGGTCCCGTCGATGTGGATAGGGGGGTACCACACTCCCAGTGCCCTCACCTCCTCCCTGTAGGCTGTCTCATTATTGTTGGTAATCAGGCCTACTACTGTTGTGTTGTCTGCAAACTTGATGATTGAGTTGGAGGCATGCTTGGCCACGCAGTCATGGGTGAACAAGGAGTACAGTAGTGGGCCGAGCACACACCCTTGTGGGGCCCCAGTGTTGAGGATCAGCGAAGTGGAGGTGTTGTTTCCTACCTTCACCACCTGGGGGCGGCCCGTCAGGAAGTCCAGTACCCAGTTGCACAGTGAGGGGTTCAGACCCAGGGCCTCAAGCTTAATGATGAGCTTGGAGGGTACTATGGTGTTGAAGGCTGAGCTGTACATAGGTATTCCTCTTGTCCAGATGGGTTGGGCAGTGTGCAGAGTGATGGCGATTGCATCGTCTATGGAACTGTTGGTACGGTATGCAAATTGAAGTGGGTCTAGGGTTTCTGGGATAATCATGATTATTGTATCAGTTTTTCATCAGACCCCTTGGTCATGAATTCCAAGTTTCAAGTACAGTAAAATGCCTTTCTTGCAGCTCTAAACCCCAACAACACACTAATGAATAACAATGTAATACTACAAATAACAAGATATAACAGAAACACACCAGAAATACAAATAAGTACACCATACAGTAAGTAAACATATGTATAGGGGTACTACAGTTGAAGAACACCATACAGTAAGTAAACATATGTATAGGGGTACTACAGTTGAAGAACACCATACAGTAAGTAAACATATGTATAGGGGTACTACAGTTGAAGTCGGAAGTTTACATACACTTAGGTTGAAGTCATTAAAACTAATTTTTCAACCACTCCACAGATTTCATGTTAACAAACTAGAGTTTTGGCAAGTCGGTTAGGACATCTACTTTGTGCATGACACAAATAATTCTTCCAACAATTGTTTACAGACAGATTATTTCACTTATAATTCACTATATCACAATTCCAGTGGGTCAGAAGTTTACATACACAATTCCAGAAAATGATGTCATGGCTTTAGAAGCTTCTGATAGGCTAATTGACATCATTTGAGACAATTGGAGGTGTACCTGTGGATGTATTTCAAGGCCTACCTTCAAACTCAGTGCGTCTTTGCTCGACATCATGGGAAAATCTAAAGAAATCAGCCAAAACCTCAGAAAAAATATTGTAGACCTCCACAAGTCTGGTTCATCCTTGGGAGCAATTTCCAAACGCCTGAAGGTACCACGTTCATCTGTACAAACAATAGTACGCAAGTATAAACACCATGGGACCACGCAGCCGTCATACCGCTCAGGAAAGAGACGCGTTCTGTCTCCTAGAGAAGAACGTACTTTGGTGCCAAAAGTGCAAATCAATCTCAGAACAACAGCAAAGGCCCTTGTGAAGATGCTGGAGGAAACAGGTACAAAAGTATCTATATCCACAGTAAAACAAGTCCTATATCGACATAACCTGAAAGGCCGCTCAGCAAGGAAGAAGCCACTGCTCCAAAACCGCCATAAAAACCGCATCCACAGCATGACTGTAAACCCAGGGAGTTCTTTCAGGACAGGTCAGAATTCTTCAGGAAAAGGTGCTTTGACAGTGGACGAGTAAATCAGTTAGCAAGGCATTGTTGTCATTTTATAAGTTATATCTCTCATAGTAGTAGATGTGAGTTTCTCTTTCAAACAATCCCCTGGCCTTGTAACGTTACACAGCTAATAGCTAACGTTAGCCAAAGCAAGCTAGCTAGCCACTGATAGTGCAACACAAAGAAACAGCACAGATTAAGATTAAAAATGATCAGGCCTACTATACATTTTACTGTAGAAATTATTGTTGAAAACAAGTCTAGGTTGTAATATGTTTTATTCTGAACTGGAATAAACTGATGGAAGCAAGATGCTTTTTTGAGGCAAACACAGTCACACAGTTCTGGGTTGCTCGTCTACAGCAAGAAGCGGTCTCCTGCCTGACTGAGAAAGCGGTAGATGTTCTGATCCAGTTTGGCACCACATACCTACGCGAGTCAGGGTTCTCAAGTACAGAAACAGTGTCAATGCTAAGCATGACCTCAGTGTCAAAAACTGAGCCCAGAATAGACCTGCTTGTTGAAAACTCTCATTAGGACTGTGTTTGTCTGTGTGTGTGTTTCTGGTCTACATCTGTGTAATGTGATCCATCAGTTTATTCCACTTCAGAATAAAACATATGTATTGTATTTTAACAGCAACAGTTCCAAACTAGACTTTCTATCAACAACAATTTCTACAGTAAGATGTACAGTAGGCTGCACTGTTACTTCGGGTTGCACGATCAAAAAGCCTGTATGTGCGTGAAATATATATTCTGGCCAGCACGGTGCATGCACTTCACTTTGGCATATCCTTCATCTGTTGCCATGATGATTCCTGGGTAGAGCTCCTTGTCATATGTCAGGACACACCATTCTCCAATAATTTCATAATATTTAATCTCCTGGGGTCCCTGAAGTTCTTCTGTCAGGTGCTCCTCTGACTGGGTTGGTTTAGGTCTGACTGGGTTGCTTGTGGTTGCTTCAGGCCTGACTGGGTTGCTTGAGGTTGCTTGAGGCCTTACAGGGTTGCTTGAGGTTGCTTGAGGTTCCTCAGCCTGGATCATTTTAATAATTGACTGCGATTGATGTAAAAGATCTTAAGATCTTTAAGAGTTTTATTCGGGAGACAACAGCTATATAAACAATTCTTCCATGGTGCCCCAGGATTCCTAATGAATTAATTATTGGCTGATTAGTTTAATCATAATAATTAAACGTTAGGTAATCTATTTGATAAAATAGCATGTAAAAACATTAATCATAGCAAGGTTACGACATATTGGTGCCCCGTGTGAGGAATCTAAGATAGAATGAGGCCTTCATGTTGCATTCAGCCTATATGAAATTGAAAGCAGATTACATTATATGCCCAGAGTATTTTATACGCCATTGGAATTGTGTGTGTGTGGTGTGTGTGTGTGTGTGTGTGTGTGGTGTGTGTGTGTGTGTGGAGAGTTTGGCCAAACGTAGTGCTATTTCTGTCTCCCGCGTTTCAGAAACGGGTAGGCTCTGTCATTATTAATTTCTCGAGCGAGGACACAGGGTCCATTTGAATTTTGAGTAGATATTAGCTTTACCAGTGATAATGCTCTCTCTGTCTCGCGTTTTCAGTATCATGAGTAGACTGCGGTGTATTTCCTTGTTTACCGCACATTCCGGTAAAACATTGCGCAAATAACACCGAAAATGGTTTGAGCGTAATGTTATAAGTAAAACCGTTCCCTTGCTGAAAGGGGATCCTATTTTGTGCTTGGAAGTGAGATTTCTGTACAAAGAGGATTAGATCGGAGCACGAGATGCTACAGCTAAACAGGAACAGCAGCCATTTTGTTTTCTTGTGCCACAGTGAATCTCCAACACCTTGGGCGAAGGAAGTCCCGCCCTTCTGTACGCTCATTCCAGTTCAGCTTTGTTCTATCAGTGACCTCTAGTGGTAAAGAACCGCAAGTAATATTTAACAAAAGAATATTCTGTGGAAGAAGAACGTGTTCTTATAGTGTAACTACTGGTTACATTTATTATATCCATCAATCTCAATTTATTGGATATCATTGTTTCATTCAATTTAATAAGTTAAATTGTCGGACAGACCTTTTCAGGTCTTCCAATTAAATTAGACATTTGAAACTTTTCAATATTAACCCAGATGAACCAACCGTCTCAGGTTAATTAAAGTTTAATCCACAGACAGTTTATATACAGTGGGGAGAACAAGTATTTGATACACTGCCGATTTTGCATATTTTCCTACTTACAAAGCCTGTAGAGGTCTGTAATTTTTATCATAGGTACTCTTCAACTGTGAGAGACGGAATCTAAAACAAAAATCCAGAAAATCACATTGTATGATTTTTAAATAATTAATTTGCATTTTATTGCATGACATAAGTATTTGATCACCTACCAACCAGTAAGAATTCCGGCTCTCACAGACCTGTTAGTTTTTCTTTAAGAAGCCCTCCTGTTCTCCACTCATTACCTGTATTAACTGCACCTGTTTGAACTCGTTACCTGTATAAAAGACACCTGTCCACACACTCAATCAAACAGACTCCAACCTCTCCACAATGGCCAAGACCAGAGAGCTGTGTAAGGACATCAGGGATAAAATTGTAGACCTGCAAAAGGCTGGGATGGGCTACAGGACAATAGGCAAGCAGCTTGGTGAGAAGGCAACAACTGTTGGCGCAATTATTAGAAAATGGAAGAAGTTCAAGATGACGGTCAATCTCCCTCAGTCTGGGGCACCATGCAAGATCTCACCTCGTGGGGCATCAATGATCATGAGGAAGGTGAGGGATCATCCCAGAACTACACGGCAGGATCTGGTCAATGACCTGAAGAGAGCTGGGACCACAGTCTCAAAGAAAACCATTAGTAACACACTACGCCGTCATGGATTAAAATCCTGCAGCGCACGCAAGGTCCCACTGCTCAAGCCAGCGCATGTCCAGGCCCGTCTGAAGTTTGCCAATGACCATCTGGATGATCCAGAGGAGGAATGGGAGAAGGTCATGTGGTCTGATGAGACAAAAATAGAGCTTTTTGGTCTAAACTCCACTCGCCGTGTTTGGAGGAAGAAGAAGGATGAGTACAACCCCAAGAACACCATCCCAACCGTGAAGCATGGAGGTGGAAACATCATTCTTTGGGGATGCTTTTATGCAAAGGGGACAGGACGACTGCACCGTATTGAGGGGAGGATGGATGGGGCCATGTATCGCGAGATCTTGGAAAACAACCTCATTCCCTCAGTAAGAGCATTGAAGATGGGTCGTGGCTGGGTCTTCCAGCATGACAACGACCCGAAACACACAGCCAGGGCAACTAAGGAGTGGCTCCGTAAGAAGCATCTCAAGGTCCTGGAGTGGCCTAGCCAGTCTCCAGACCTGAACCCAATAGAAAATCTTTGGAGGGAGCTGAAAGTCCGTATTGCCCAGCGACAGCCCCGAAACCTGAAGGATCTGGAGAAGGTCTGTATGGAGGAGTGGGCCAAAATCCCTGCTGCAGTGTGTGCAAACCTGGTCAAGAACTACAGGAAACGTATGATCTCTGTAATTGCAAACAAAGGTTTCTGTACCAAATATTAAGTTCTGCTTTTCTGATGTATCAAATAATTATGTCATGCAATAAAATGCAAATTAATTACTTAAAAATCATACAATGTGATTTTCTGGATTTTTGTTTTAGATTCCGTCACTGACAGTTGAAGAGTACCTATGATAAAAATGACAGACCTCTGCATGCTTTGTAAGTGGGAAAACCTGCAAAATCGGCAGTGTATCAAATACTTGTTCTCCCCACTGTATATATGATTAATCATTATCATTGATTAATCAATTCAATTTGCTTTTGCAAATTCAGTCAATCCAACTCCCACATTACTGATGACGGTTCATTAACGTCTAGAAATAGATTAAAATAGTTTTGCAGCTTCCAGCGACTCCAAACCCAAAACCTTGAAAAAAACATTTTTCTAATAATGTGCAAGCTATCAGAGGGGGCGGTCCCCACTCACCCTCTAATTAATGAACCTTCACCCATAAAAGGATTGACCTGACCAGCGATACCAACCCTAACTATGCCATTAGCGGAAGAATTTTAGAAATCGCGACAAACGCTCTCCTAAATCAACCTTCGGGCGCAGGCCTTGTAAAGGTTCTCACCAGTTTAGCCCTGATGTATCGCCATCAGACATTGGCATCGGTCCAATATCAATACCACAGTGCACAGCTGAAACACAAGCAAGAAATGGTTGATCTGAAGGAACAGGTGGAGAGAACTGGGAAACTAATGACAAAAGCAGATGAGGAAAACATTCTGTTAACCGATGAACTGCGTTTGAAAAATGACAATTTTAAAGTAATTGCAAAAATATATGACGATAAACGAGCACATACTCTTCAACAAATCGTCTTCGACAGGAACAACTCGATTTAGCCGATGAAGTCCAGGCCAAACTAGATACATCTGACGAGTTATCTACAAACAGGAGCACGCAACGTGATAACATGCATGCAGTTTTGTTGAACGTTACTCAAAGTAACAATGTTCTGGTCCAAATGCTGCAGACCAAAGACCATCAGTTACTGAACACAATGACCCAGTTGGATGAAGAATCAGCAGAACTCACTGAAGTCGCTGACCAACTGAATGATGAGAGAACTCAGGTGATTAAGATGGAAATATTGATTTCTAAGCAAGCGGAGGAAATCTCATCAATGAACCTCTCGCTCCGTACTCAAGACCTCTACCTGCAAACCATGTCAGATAAGTACGAGGTCGAACGGAGAAAGTGCGACACTCTAGGTACCAACTGGAGGATCTCCAGACCAGTCACGTGTGACGACTCAACAGAGCAACCTAGCCCGCAACCGGAGCTGGGTACTCAGAGGAGCAAAGAAGAAAGGAGGTTTCAGACTTCGACTCTCGCAGTTGTCCCTCAGTCTTCCCCTCTTGGCCATTCGGCCCTGAGTAATATGGCGTCTCCTCGCCATCAAAGCCAATACTTGGCTTCTCCTCTTGGCCTTTCCGCCCATAATTGTCCTCTTGGCCTTTCCACCTACAATCCTCCACAGGATGAAGTATACGCTCCCCGCGCACTCGGCACAGAATGCCTTGACAAACTTGTCAAAAACTTCTGCACCTTTAACCCCGTTCCAGGTCTGCCAAACGACACTGAGACGTTCCTAGCAGACATAGAGGCCGCCTTGGATGGCTGACAGAACGCTATGGTGCGGATAGTCATGTGATACGGTTAATTCGTATCCAACAGCAACACATGCAAAACAACTATTCTATACTTGTCACAGCTTTGAAAATAGAATTCAGTGGTTCTGCGACTCACAAACATGACAGCTCACTGACTAACACGGTCAAACAAGCTTGGAATGAACACCCCCAACCTTACTATCATAGGATTTGTTCAGCTTACTTTGGCCTACTCACTGAAACAGGAATGGAAAAGCTGTTCCCATTCAAACAAATGTTTCTGTCGAACATGTACCCCACCTTCATTACCTACTTGGACCCTACAGCCCACGTTGGTTTGTCTCACAACTCAGACAGCTTGTGAACACAGCTTTATAGGCATCAAAAGTGCGCAGCTCTGAGAGTCCTGACATCCCGGTTCTGAAGTTTGAACAGGAGCACTCACTCCAGTTAACCAAGGATCTCTCCCCATGACAAGCTGTTTGAGAGGTTCCACACTGATGAGATGAAAGGCATCAAACTACTTAGCTGCTGCTAACAGCTCCTCAGTCAAATCAACAAACGGTAGATCTCTCTGTCTATGCCCCGTCTCTGTTCATTTCATTGTAAAAAGAAAAGGGTCTCTGTTGAATTGACATGTATCCAGACTGGGTCAGTCTGTATTGTTCTAAAACTCTTTCATCTAGCCTTAACACAACACAGCTACAAACACATCTATACACATACACACACTAGCCTCAATGCAACCAAGCTACAAACACGTCTACCGATCTGCAATAAAGGTTTATTATCACATCAAAGAATGATGCATCAATTCATCCTCTCACTGATTAACATATTAAACAACATTCATGTCATGGGGAGACACCCTAGATGCGGTGACAGGTAGCCTAGCGGTTAGAGCATTGGGCCAGTAACCGAAACGTCGCTGAGGAGGAAGTGGGAGGTACTCCAGTTATTAACAGAAGGGGCAGTGGGAGGTACTCCAGTTATTAACTGAGGGGGCAGTGGGAGGTACTCCAGTTATTAACAGAGGGGGCAGTGGGAGGTACTCCAGTTATTAACTGAGGGGGCAGAGGGAGGTACTCCAGTTATTAACTGAGGGGGCAGTGGGAGGTACTCCAGTTATTAACTGAGGGGGCAGAGGGAGGTACTCCAGTTATTAACAGAGGGGGCAGAGGGAGGTTCTCCAGTTATTAACTGAGGGGGCAGAGGGAGGTACTCCAGTTATTAACAGAGGGGGCAGAGGGAGGTACTCCAGTTATTAACAGAGGGGGCAGAGGGAGGTTCTCCATCAACAGATGTGCACTAACAGTATCATTGAATACTGTAGGGTATCACTGAATACTGTAGAGTATCATTGAATACTGTAGGGTATCACTGTATACTGTAGAGTATCGTTGAATACTGTAGGGTATCACTGAATACTGTAGAATATCATTGAATACTGTAGAGTATCAGTGAATACTGTGGAGTATCATTGAATACTGTGGAGTATAATTGAATACTGTATAGTATCATTGAAAACTGTAGGTGTCCAAGCAGATACCAACATTATTTCTAATTGGTAGTTGTAAATATTTTCTAGTACAACCAGAAAGGTAAAAGTATCATTTGAGGCCAGTCCATGCTAAAATACGGATTAATTCCGATTAGAAAGCTTTGGTTTTGGCAACTATCAATTTTTCATTTCTTTTTCATTTGACTTTCCACTGAAATAAACTCTTAGGGAAACTGTAAAATAGTGATGTAGTTATTTTCCATGTTCCCACTCTAGCCCAAACTAATTTACTGTTCTCCACCTGACCCTTTAAAAAGAACAACCTTATAGAGACTGCTTGTTTAGGAATGACATAATGTGAGCCAGCTGCTGTGAGAACCACATGTTCAGCCGTTTTCATGAGTGGGTGGGCAACTAGTACTGTAGCTTCAGAGTAGGTCTGCGTCCCTAAAGGCACACTTTTCCCAATGGGCCCTGGTCAAAAGTAGTGCACTATATATGACATAGGGAGCCATTTAGGACGCATTTCAGAAGACCTCAGGCCAAGACATGCTTCAGCTGTCATCAGAGCTGCCGCATTGTCGATCCCTCACACACATTATCACATTGAGGGAGCAAGAAGAGGGGTCTGTGTGTACGTGCTTGTGTGTGTTGTCCCTTCCGAAACAGGGACTCTAATTGTTTGTAGTGCTGTCCCCAGGACCAGGATCAGGACAACAGTCTTCTTTTTAGTTCAGGACTAGGCCTAATCTGTGTCTGGGAAACCAACCCAAAGAGTTTCTGAATAAATCGCACCTCCACGTTAGTTTTCTGTTGGTCTGTCAGCAGAGGAAACTAGAAGGGAGAGACAACAGAATGTTCTCATTCTGAAACACCTTCAATTCAGCCTTATTCTAAAGTTGATTCAACATAACCATTTCCTCAACAATCTACACACAATACCCCATAATGACAAAGCGAAAACAGGTTTTTAGAATGTTTTGCAAATGTAAAAAAAAAGAAAAATCTGAAATAAATCTTCAGACCCTTTGCTATTAGACTCGAAATAGAGCTCAGGTGCATCTTGTTTCCATTGAGATCGAATGTGCCGAATACAACAGGTGTAGACCTTACAGTGAAATGCTTACTAACAAGTCCTTAACCAACAATACAACAGGTGTAGACCTTACAGTGAAATGATTACTAACAAGCCCTTAACCAACAATACACCAGTTGTAGACCTTACAGTGAAATGCTTACTAACAAGCCCTTAACCAACAATACAACAGGTGTAGACCTTAAAGTGAAATGCTGACCTACAAGCCCTTAACCAACAATACAACAGGTGTAGACCTTACAGTGAAATGCTTACTTACAAGCCCTTAACCAACAATACAACAGGTGTAGACCTTACAGTGAAATGCTTACTAACAAGCCCTTAACCAACAATACAACAGGTGTAGACCTTACAGTGAAATGCTGACCTACAAGCCTTAACCAACAATACAACAGGTGTAGACCTTACAGTGAAATGTTTACCTACAAGCCCTTAACCAACAATACAACAGGTGTAGACCTTACAGTGAAATTTTCCTTCCTCATGATGCCATCTATTTTGTGAAGTGCACCAGTCCCTCCTGCAGCAAAGCACCCCCACAACATGATGCTGCCACCCCTGTGCTTCACGGTTGGGATGGTGATCTTCGGCTTGCAAGCCTCCCCCTTTTTATTCCAAACATAACGATGGTCATTATGGCCAAACAGTTCTATTTTTGTTTCATCAGACCAGAGGATATTTCTTCAAAAAGTATAATCTTTGTCCCCATATGCAGTTGCAAACCGTAGTCTGGCTTTTTTATGGCGGTTTTTGGAGCAGTGGCTTCTTCCTTGCTGAGCGGCCTTTCAGGTTATGTCGATATAGGACTCGTTTTACTGTGGATATACTATAGATACTTTTGTACCTGTTTCCTCCAACATCTTCACAAGGTCCTTTGCTGTTGTTCTGGGATTGATTTGCACTTTTCGCACCAAAGTACGTTCATCTCTAGGAGACAGAACGCGTCCCCTACCTGAGCGGTATGACAGCTGCGTGGTCCCATGGTGTTTATACTTGTGTACTATTGTTTGTACAGATGGCGTTTAGAAATTGCTCCCAATGATGAATCAGACTTGTGGAGGTCTACAATTTTTTTCTGAGGTCTTGGCTGATTTCTTTTGATTTCCCCATGATGTTGATCAAAGAGGCACTGAGTTTGAAGGTAGGCCTTGAAATACATTGTCAGGATTAGTGTTCAGAGACGTCTCTGGATAACTCTGTTTGTCAGCGGAGGACCGGATTCGGGTGCAGTTCCCCAGCCCGGTACCTCCAGGGCCGACTCCTCGCACCCGGATTCCGATGTCGACCCCAAGTCCGGTGCCTCAGCCCGGTGCAACCAGTGCCGGCTCCACGCACCAGGCCTCCGGTGCGTCTACCCAGGCCCTCTACAGAGCCATCCTCCACACCGGTGTCCAGTCCGGGACCGGTCGCCAACACCTCTCCAGAGCCAGAGTCGCCTGCCACACCGGTGCCCAGCCCGGGGCCTTCAGCACAACTTCAGGACCGGAGCCTACACTCGACCCGGTGCCACGTCCTGTGCCGGGGCCGGAGCCCCAGCCTGACCCGGTGCAACGTCCTCCACCAATGCCAGTACCCTGGTCTTGCGGCCTGGAGTCCGCGCCTTGGGAGGGGGGTACTGTCAGAATTATTGTTCAGAGAGGTCTCTGGATAATGTTTGTCAGGATTTGTGTCCAGAGACCTGTTGGTTTTGTTGTGTGGTCCCCAATTGGAGTCAGCTGCGCTGCGTTGCCTCTAATTGGGGATCCCATTTAAGATTGCTGCCTGCCCACGTGTTTGTGGGACATGTTTGTGTGCATGTGAATGCGCCTACGTTGCGGCTATACATTGTTTATTGCTTTTGTATTTAAATAAAGTATGTCGAACTATTACTGCGCTGAATCCTGGGTTCTCTCCTCCACGAGCCGTGACATACATCCACAGGTACACCTCTAATTGACTCAAATGATGTCAATTAGCCTATCAGAAGCTTCTAAAGCCATGACATACTTTTCTGGAATTTTCCAAGCTGTTTAAAGGCACAGTCAACTTAGTGTATGTAAACTTCTGACCCACTGAATTTGTGATATAGTGAATTATAATTGAAATAATCTCTCTGTAAACAATTGTTGGAATAGTTACTTGTGTCATGCACGAAGTAGATGTCCTAACCGACTGTTAGGAGTGTTTGAAAAATTTGTTTTAATGACTTCAACCTAAGTATGTAAACTTCTGACTTCAACTGTAGGCTGTGTGTAGCAGTTATGATATGGTTCGGCTTAGAAAGGTTTTTTCGCCTGGTCACATACAGCTGATATGTTGTGCATTGAAGTCCACAAGCGAAGGGAAGAGGTGAGAGGAGGAGAGATGCGAGTTGGAATACAACGTGGCTGCTATGACAGTGAACTGTGTTTACGCGTGATCAGGGGTGTTTCTTAAACGGAAGGAAACGGAACAAAATGGGGATAAACATACCTGAATTTGTCCAATAGAAACTCTCGTTTGTAACTGTTGGACCAATGATTACACCCTAGAGCAGCTAGATACAGGCAAGATTGTGCAAGGGGTTATTGAATGTCACTGTCTGTCACCTCAAAATGTCTCGACCTGTGTGCACCTAGTCTATAAACTTTCATTCATAGGCTAGGTTGTATCAACCTCATGATGGATATAGGGAAAATTATAGGGAAAATTTGAGTATCATGTAGGAGCCTAAACCTATCAATGCTACATTGAACTGGGTGAATGGAATATGAATGACAGTCATCCAACATGCTGTAATAGAAATAAGACCATGCTCATGTAAATACAATCATCCTCCCTCATCTTAAACGGCAATGTTTAACGCCACTGGTAAAGAGAGATCCTTGATAAAAACCTGCTCCAAAGCGCTCAGGATCTCAGACTGGGGCGAAGGTTCACCTTCCAACAGTACAACGCCCTAAGCACACAGCCAAGACAACGCAGGAGTGGCTTCGGGACAAGTCTCTGAATGTCCTTGAGTGGCCCAGCCAGAGCCCTGACTTAAACCCAATCGAACATCTCTGGAGAGACCTGAAATGAGCTGTGCAGCGACGCTCCCCATCCAACCTGACAGAGCTTGAGAGGATCTGCAGAGAAGAATGGAGATATCCCCAAATACAGGTGTGCCAAGCTTGTAGCATCAGACCCAAGAAGACTCAATGCTGTAATCACTGCCAAAGGTGCTTCAACAAAGTACTGAGTAAAGGGTCTGAATACTAATGTAAATGTTATGTTTCATTTTTACATTTTTATCAATTAGCTACAATTTCTAAAAACCTGTTTTTGCTTTGTCATTATGGGGTATTGTGCGTAGATTGATGAGGGATAAAAAGACGATTAAATCAATTTTAGAATAAGGCTGTAACATAAAATGTGGAAAAAGGTACTTTATAACTGTTTGTAGAGGGGGGGGTTACACTAACAGGTGTCCCAACAGGGCTGTGTTTCCTAACGTTGGAGACACTAACAGAGTTAATCACAGAGTCAAGCTGTTCTGACACTTAACACTGAGGCTCCCTGGAGGAGATGTGGTTAAAAGTGTGATCGATACCCGAGTCCCCATAACATACACATTGTAACCATCATTTAATAAAACTTTGTTCTCAGTAGAAGTGGGGAGCTGAGTTTTTATTGGACTGATGCATGAGGAATGTCTTTATGACCTGAGACAGTGTACAGCTGACAGTTTTACCACCACTTATTAATGAACAACCATCTAGCTAACAGCCCCATGACTGGACTGCCACCCGCACACGTGTGTGTTTGTGTGTGTGTGTGTGAGTGCATGTTGTCTCAAAGAGGAGTTGTGAGTGACACAGTGTGATAAGAGTGTTTCCTAACGTGAAGCATCCTGGAGATATGACCTCACCACCCGGAACAACGCTGGAGATATGACCTCACCACCCGGAACAACGCTGGAGATATGACCTCACCACCCGGAACAACGCTGGAGATATGACCTCACCACCCGGAACAACGCTGGAGATATGACCTCACCACCCGGAACAACGCTGGAGATATGACCTCACCACCCGGAACAACGCTGGAGATATGACCTCACCACCGGAACAATGCTGGATATATGACCTCACCACCCGGAACAACGCTGGAGATATGACCTCACCACCCGGAACAACGCTGGAGATATGACCTCACCACCCGGAATAACGCTGGAGATATGACCTCACCACCCGGAACAATGCTGGAGATATGACCTCACCACCGGAACAATGCTGGAGATATGACCTCACCACCCGGAACAACGCTGGAGATATGACCTCACCACCCGGAACAACGCTGGAGATATGACCTCACCACCCGGAACAACGCTGGAGATATGACCTCACCACCCGGAACAACGCTGGAGATATGACCTCACCACCCGGAACAATGCTGGAGATAGGACCTCACCACCCGGAACAACGCTGGAGATATGACCTCACCACCCGGAACAACGCTGGAGATATGACCTCACCACCCGGAACAACGCTGGAGATATGACCTCACCACCCGGAACAACGCTGGAGATATGACCTCACCACCCGGAACAACGCTGGAGATATGACCTCACCACCCGGAACAACGCTGGAGATATGACCTCACCACCCGGAACAACGCTGGAGATATGACCTCACCACCGGAACAATGCTGGAGATATGACCTCACCACCCGGAACAACGCTGGAGATATGACCTCACCACCCGGAACAACGCTGGAGATATGACCTCACCACCCGGAACAACGCTGGAGATATGACCTCACCACCCGGAACAACGCTAGAGATATGACCTCACCACCCGGAACAACGCTGGAGATATGACCTCACCACCCGGAATAACGCTGGAGATATGACCCTCAGTTCTTCCACACCAATCTTGACAAACCATTTCTGTATGAACCTCGCTTTGTGTACGGGGGCATTGTCATGCTGAAACAGGAAAGAGCCTTCACCAAACTGTTCCCACAAAGCTGGAAGCACAGAATCGTCTAAAATGTCTTTGTTTGCTGTAGCGTTAAGATTTCCCTTCACTGGAACTAGTGAAAAGGCGTAGCCCGAAACATGAAAAACAGCCCCAGACCATTATTCCTCCTCCACCAAACTTTACAGTTGGCACTGTGCATTGGGGCAGGTAGTGTTCTCCTGGCATCCGCCAAACCCAGATTAGTCCGTTGGACTGCCAGATGGTGAAGTGTGATTCATCACCCCAGAGAACATATTTCCACTGCTCCAGAGTCCAATAGTGGCGAGCTTTACACCACTCCAGCCGACGCTTGGCATTGTGCATGGTGATTTTAGGCTTGTGTGCGGCTGCTCTGCCATGGAAACCCATTTCATGAAGCTCCTGACGAACAATTATTGTGCTGACGTTGCGTCCAGAGGCAGTTTGGAACTCGGTAGTGAGTGCTGCAACTGAGGAAAGACCATATTTACATGCTACGTGCTTCAGCACTCTGCGTTCCCGTTCTGTGAGCTTGTGTTGCCTACCACTTCACGGCTGAGCCGCTGTTTTTCCTAGATGTTTCCACTTCACAATAACAGCACTTACAGTTGACTGGGGCAGCTCTAGCAGGGCATAAATTTGACGAATTTACTTGTTGGAAAGATTCCATCCTATGACGTTACAATGTTGAAAGTCACTGAGCTCTTCAGTGAGGCCATTCTACTGTGAAATATTGTCTATGTATATTGAATGGCTGTGTCCTCAATTTTATACACCTGTCAGCAACGGGTGAAATAGCCGAATTTTCCTGTCATTTACCTGTAAATATAACTGTATACTTACCTGTATAGCTAATTTAACCATGCAAAATTTTCACTTACCTGTTCCCCCCATGTGCTTGTGTGTTATTGTTTTATGTAAGTGGTTTGTGTCACGTTGTATCTCGTTATCTCTGGGATTCCAGTCCCTTGTTGTTCTCCTGGGTTATTTATTCCCGTGTTCATTCCAGGTGGTTCCCTGTGATTTATTTTGATCCTGTGTACGTGTATATGATCGCTCTCGTTGTGTCCATGTCAGGTGATTCTACAAAGGAATAATAAACCTTTTCACTACGACTCACTCTCCTGCGCCTGGCTCCCATTTCTCCATCACACACTTACAGAAAAACACACCTATGGAGTCAGCAGGAGTGGGCAACATGTCAGGAGTTATAAAGGTTTAGTGAAATGCTTGTGTTTCTAGCTCCAACAGTACAGTAATATCTAATGGTTGTGTTTCTAGCTCCAACAGTACAGTAATATCTAATGATTGTGTTCCTAGCTCCAACAGTACAGTAATATATAATGGTTGTGTTTCTAGCTCCAACAGTACAGTAATATCTAATGATTGTGTTCCTAGCTCCAACAGTACAGTAATATATAATGGTTGTGTTCCTAGCTCCAACAGTACAGTAATATATAATGGTTGTGTTCCTAGCTCCAACAGTACAGTAATATCTAATGATTGTGTTTCTAGCTCCATCAGTACAGTAATATCTAACTATTCTACTCAATTAGCCAGAAGTGCCCACACCTGGTTACCCAGTAACCCTAACCCTAACCCTAACCCAGTTCTGAATCAGATATGATATAGTTCTATAGTTGGACTAACCCTAGGATGAAGGACTTATTCTATATAACCCAGCCATGGTTAACCCACAGGCTATATAACGTCCAACACTTGTTGGAGTGCCCTTCCAGTTGAACCTACAGGGCTGTGATAATAACCTACAGGGCTGTAATAATAACCTACACGGCTGTGATAATAACCTACAGGGCTGTGATAATAACCTACACACTGTGATAATAACCTACAGGGCTGTGATAATAACCTACACGGCTGTGATAATAACCTACAGGGCTGTGATAATAACCTACACGGCTGTGATAATAACCTACAGGGCTGTGATAATAACCTACAGGGCTGTGATAATAACCTACAGGGCTGTGATAATAACCTACAGGGCTGTGATAATAACCTACAGGGCTGTGATAATAACCTACAGGGCTGTGATAATAACCTACACGGCTATGATAATAACCTACAGGGCTGTGATAATAACCTACAGGGCTGTGATAATAACCTACAGGGCTTTGATAATAACCTACAGGGCTGTGATAATAACCTACAGGGCTGTGATAATAACCTACAGGGCTGTGATAATAACCTACAGGGCTGTGATAATAACCTACAGGGCTGTGATAATAACCTACACGGCTGTGATAATAACCTACAGGGCTGTGATAATAACCTACAGGGCTGTGATAATAACCTACAGGGCTGTGATAATAACCTACAGGGCTGTGATAATAACCTACAGGGCTGTGATAATAACCTACAGGGCTGTGTTAATATCCTACAGTTTGTGTGCATGTGCATGTTTGTGTGTTTAATAGTGTGTGTGTGTATGAGTGCATGTGTGTGTCAGTGTCTCCCAGAGCAGAGAGCTCCCAGAGCAGAGAGCGAAACATCAGGGGATTGGTCCGCTGGTCCGCTGGTCCGCTGGTCCGCTGGTCCGCTGGTCCTCTGACTTGTCAGTTCAAACCGGTGTGTGTGTGTGTGTGTGTGTGTGTTTGTGTGTGCGTAGTGTGTGTGTGGAACGTGCCTCTTCAGCTCAAACAGCTACATGGCTGAATGAGGAGGGACAGGCAGAATACGACATCAACTCAAGATGATGGGAACTTCTCTGCTAGTTGCTGACTAGGAGGAAGGTTAGGAGAGATAGAGAGAGAGAGAGAGAGAGAGAGAGAGAGAGAGAGAGAGAGAGAGAGAGAGAGAGACAGAGAGACAGAGAGACAGAGGTGAAAGTAGACTAAAGAGCCAATCATAGGAAGCTGTAGAGATAGGAGACTCATACGGAGGTGCTTTCTGTAGTGTAATTACTATTGACCACTAGGGCCTAATGCTAAAACACTGTACATAGCTGATAATAAACTACTATTTACACATTACTAAAACACTGTACATAGCTGAAAATAAACTACTATATACACATTACTAAAACACTGTAGATAGCTGATAATAAACTACTATATACACATTACTAAAACACTGTACATAGCTGAAAATAAACTACTATATACACATTACTAAAACACTGTACATAGCTGATAATATACTACTATTTGCACATTATTAAAACACTGTACATAGCTGAAAATAAACTACTATTTACACATTACTAAAACACTGTACATAGCTGATAATATACTACTATATACACATTACTAAAACACTGTACATAGCTGAAAATAAACTACTATATACACATTACTAAAACACTGTACATAGCTGATAATATACTACTATTTGCACATTACTAAAACACTGTACATAGCTGAAAATAAACTACTATATACACATTACTAAAACACTGTACATAGCTGATAATATACTACTATTTGCACATTACTAAAACACTGTACATAGCTGAAAATAAACTACTATATACACATTACTAAAACACTGTACATAGCTGAAAATAAACTACTATATACACATTACTAAAACACTGTACATAGCTGATAATATACTACTATTTACACATTACTAAAACACTGTACATAGCTGAAAATAAACTACTATATACACATTACTAAAACACTGTACATAGCTGATAATATACTACTATTTGCACATTACTAAAACACTGTACATAGCTGAAAATAAACTACTATATACACATTACTGAAACACTGTACATAGCTGATAATATACTACTATTTGCACATTACTAAAACACTGTACATAGCTGAAAATAAACTACTATATACACATTACTAAAACACTGTACATAGCTGAAAATAAACTACTATATACACATTACTAAAACACTGTACATAGCTGATAATATACTACTATTTACACATTACTAAAACACTGTACATAGCTGATAATATACTACTATATACACATTACTAAAACACTGTACATAGCTGAAAATAAACTACTATATACACATTACTAAAACACTGTACATAGCTGATAATATACTACTATATACACATTACTAAAACACTGTACATAGCTGATAATATACTACTATTTGCACATTACTAAAACACTGTACATAGCTGATAATATACTACTATATACACATTACTAAAACACTGTACATAGCTGATAATATACTACTATTTGCACATTACTAAAACACTGTACATAGCTGAAAATAAACTACTATATACACATTACTAAAACACTGTACATAGCTGATAATATACTACTATTTGCACATTACTAAAACACTGTACATAGCTGAAAATAAACTACTATATACACATTACTAAAACACTGTACATAGCTGATAATATACTACTATTTGCACATTACTAAAACACTGTACATAGCTGAAAATAAACTACTATATACACATTACTAAAACACTGTACATAGCTGATAATATACTACTATTTGCACATTACTAAAACACTGTACATAGCTGATAATATAATACTTGAAATGTCTATCTTTATGAAACCTTTTTGAGTTCAATGTTTACTGGTAAATTCTAATGGTTTTTTGTTGATGCTGTTTTGTGTCTTTTCACTTTTGTTTATTGTTAAAATGTTAATTTGCGTTGACAATGTAAACACCTTTCCCATGCCAATAAACCCCCTTTAAATTGAATTGAGGGATAGAGAGAGTGTTAAAGAGAGCGAGACAGAGGGATATCATATTTCAAAAACAAATACCTTTATTGGCCCAATCATTAAAAGTACAATCTTTAAATTATTGTAATGGACCTAAAAAGCTAAAACCATACCCCCACTCCTCGTCCACTCTACATAGAACCGGCCTGACGCCCTACATCTCTGTAAAAACTCAACCCGGGCAGTTTACAGTAGAGAGAGAGAGAGAGAGAGAGAGAGAAGAGAGAGAGAAAGAGAAATAGAGAGAGAGAGAGAGAGAGAGAGAGAGAGAGAGAGAGAGAGAGAGAGAGAGAGAGAAATAGAGAGAGAGAGAGAAGAGAGAGAGAGAGAGAGAGAGAGAGAGAGAGAGAGAGAGAGAGAGAGAGAGAGAGAGAGAAAGAAAGAGAAATAGAGAGAGAGAGAGAGAGAGAGAGAGAGAGAGAGAGAGAGAGAGAGAGAGAGAGAGAGAGAGAAATAGAGAGAGAGAGAGAGAGAGAGAGAGAGAGAGAGAGAGAGAGAGAGAGAGAGAGAGAGAGAAATAGAGAGAGAGAGAGAGAGAGAGAAGAGAGAGAGAGAGAGAGAGA